>SJYT01045769.1:40801-99249 GCA_006410635.1 Cephalophus harveyi
ATATTCTTGCCTCCTTTGTCAAAGATAAGGTGTCCATAGGTGTGTGGATTTATCTCTGGGCTTTCTATTTTGTTCCATTGATCTATACTTCTGTTTTTGTGCCAGTACCATACTTTCTTGATGACTGTGGCTTTGTAGTAGAGCCTGAAGTCAGGCAGGTTGATTCCTCCGGTTCCATTCTTCTTTCTCAAGATTGCTTTGGCTATTCAATGTTTTTTGTATTTCCATACAAATTGTGAAATTATTTCTTATAGTTCTGTGAAAAATACCGTTGGTAGCTTGATAGGAATTGCATTGAATCTATAGATTGCATCAGATTCGTGGTTTTCTCCTCAGGAAGCTGTCCTTTGTCATCTTTCCAGCAAAGCTGGTCAGTGACTGCTTGTATGGCATTTATCAAATTATCCTGGAAGGATTGCCTACTGACTATTTTTTCTCACCAAATCATGACCTCTTTGAGGGAAGAAACAATATCTTACTGGTCTTTATAATCTGCGATGGCACCCCACTCCAGTAGTCTTGCCTGGAAAATCCCATGGACTGAGGAGCCTGGTAGGCTGCAGTCCATGGGGTCGCGAAGAGTCGGCCACGACCGAGCGACTTCACTTTTACTTTTCACTTTCATGCATTGGAGAAGGAAATGGCAACCCACTCCAGTATTCTTGGCTGGAGAATCCCAGGGACGTGGGAGCCTGGTGGGCTGCCATCTGTGGGGTCACACAGAGTCGGACACGACTGAAGCGACTTAGCAGCAGCAGCAGCAACAGACATAGAGCAGACACTCAAAATTATGCTTATTTAGTACATGACCGATAGACAAAAAGAATGCCTGTCTGAATCTCTTCCTATTTTCAGTAAAAACGTTTGAGCAATTTTACTTCCACAAGTTCCTCTACAGTTCAATTGTATTTCAATCTTTCTATGAATAGATTTCTATAGCACTCAGTCATTCTCTGTTTTATAGTTGAATTATATAATGCCATATTGTCTTTACTCAAGTCTCGATTCCTCATTACCGAAAGGCGGGCTTCTTACACCTTTATGGCCATGTTATAAGCACTTAGCATAAAAAATAATTAGTAAATTTATGAACAAATTAACTGGGTGAAAAACAGATCACCACCTGGCAAAAATAAAACCAATGAGAAAAATAAAACTGAAGTTGGAAGGTAGAGTCATTCTGAGGAAGTTGATGGGAAACTACAGGCAACTGAAATTTGTGACCTATAACTTGAATTCAAAAGTCTAAACAATACAATGAAAGTCATGCATTCAATAAATATTTTTTACCCAGTTTTTATGTGTTAATACCATTACCCTAGGTATTGGCATTATACTGTAATTTAATTTACTGAGCCGATGAAAACAAAATATTACCTTTAAATTACAACCAAAACCCCAAACCTATTCTATTAGAGCTTTAAAGAGAGGATATAGACGAAGGAGCAACCATCTGTACTTGAGGGTCTTCGTACCGACCTGAATGTTTCCCCCCACCAAAAGAAATTAATCTGAGGTCTCAAGTAATCCTCAAGTCACCGGAGAGCAAGCCGCTTTCATTCCATAGATTTGAGCTGTGAGAGCCTTTTGCTACGCAAAGGTTATGGAGAAGTAAGGGTGAATCCTGGTATCCCGAGTGTTGCTGGACCTCGGTTTAATGCATGTTTTATAAAGCCTGCATCTCCGTGCCTTTCAGTGGGAAAAGAGCTGGGACCAACTATGAGATAAGCTGAAAGATGGGCACTGTTAATCTATGCCAGGGTTTGTGAACATGGGTAGTATTCATAAAGTTCTGTGTTGTGGGGGGCTCCTCTGCACATTTGGGGATATTTAGCAGCATTCTTGGACTCAATCTACTAGATAGATGCCAGTCCCCTCCATTATGACAACCAAAAAAAAAAAAAAAAGTGTCCCCAGACATTACTCAATATCCCCCAGGTGCAAAATTGTCCCTAGTTGAGAACCTGTGATGTATGCTATACTTTGGAAGTATCTCTAGGTTTCAGAACCAAAAAGTAAACCATCAATTAGCTTCCTCATATGCATTTCTATATTCAATAAAACACTTATCCTTTCTTAATGATTTTTATTATGAGATTTTTTGACAGTGATTTCTGTATTATATATAGATAGGTACGTCTTAGTTATACTGCACATACAGTTTCATCTATGGTCTTTCATTTACCTTTGCTATGAAATTCTAAATATTTAAGATCTCTCTTAATACTATGGATAACTTGGGACTTCCCTGGTGGTCCAGTGGTTAAGACTGCATTTCCACTGCAGGGGACCCAGGTTCTATCTGTGGTCGGGGAACTAAGATCGTGCATGCCAAATGGCATGGCCAAAAATTTTTTTAAATATGAATAAACTGTCTTCTAGAATTAGTTACACACCCTTAGTGTTCTCAGATCTAGACTCTGCCAATCATTAGAGATCTTAAAAAACAGTCTTTCCAAGAATAAAAAGTTCTACAATACTGCAGCAGTATAAAAATACATCCTTTAGAAAGTGTCAGAGACCCAAAGGCCACTTTTAATGAATTTTAACTGTTCAATTCTATTGTGTAGAGGTCTGGGAATGCTGTGACCAGCCAGCATGTTCTCTCAAAGACTAAGATCTCTGAGGAGAGCAGAAGGCGGCAGAACCGCAAGCATAAAAATGAAGAAAAGAATAGGGAGACCCACCTCGGTGAGGGCGATGGGGAAGTTACAGAATAGCAAGCAGTAGGCAGAGAGAATCCAAGAGCCCTGGCGAGTGAGACAAAAGACAGAAACATGTGGGGAGCTCAGGATGTCACGGCGATCACCTATATGGCATGTGACGAAACAAGGAAGGGTCCGCACACAAATGAACTCGAGAGCCTGGAAAGCGGGCAGCCGCGCTCCATCGGCGCCCGCGGGCCCCGGCAGCCGCGCCAGCACAGCGCGGATGTGTTGATGTTCACTCGACTCCCCTGGGCTGTTTTGATAGGCAGACTGCATTTTCCATTTCGGTTTCTGCTTTGGTCGTGCCATGTGGCTCGAGCGACCTTAGTTCCTCGACCGCGGATCCAACCCACGCTCCCTGAACTGGGAGCGCGGGTGTCCTAACCACTGGAAGACCACCGAGTCTTGCATTTTTTATTTCTGGTCAAGTAAAAATAAAAACCGGTACCAGGTCTTCCTCTCTAACTCTCTCATTTCATACCATGCTTTTTTTTTTTTTTTTTTAAACCACTCATTAAAACTCAAGCTCAACAATTATTTAAGTTTTGTTTAGTGTTTGTCTTCCCTATTACAGACTGTAACTCCCAAGAGAGGCAATATCTGTGTCAGCCACCTCTATACCCTACTTTCCTAGCCAGTGACTTGTGGCACTGGGTATTTATTTTACAAAATGAGTCTTTGATGATCTAGTTTGTTCTCCGAGGGCATGAGATATCAGAAGAAAGCCAAATTGCTAAAAATCAATACACTGAAATAAACAATATACAGAATGACCAGTTTGCCAAAGCAAATTTGCCAAAAATCAATGTGCTAAATTTACCAAAACATCTTATTTCTTGTAACTGTTTACAAAGTTAATGGAATTCTATTACATTGGGTGGTTTTACTAGCTTTTGACAGCCTTAAGGAAGTATTACATGACTGTTTTTCCATTTTAAGAGCTGCATTTTAGTGAATGTTCATTTTATTGAGAGTTAAGAATCAGAATGATTTAGATTTCCGCTGAATAGATTAAATGGTACGATAAATTTGACAGTTCCCCAATCTTCTGAGTTGTCCCATCCCATTTCCTTTCTACTGCTCTGGATAGTTCTCACTTTTCACTTGTCTGCCCACTGCTACCATGGTGACATAGCCCGTTTATCTTATAGCTTAGCTGCTAGATAATAACAAGAGAGCTTATCATTTGAGATGGAATGGCTTTAGACATTCTAGATTTCATTAGTTTCTTTTCATACTTTCTACCAGAATGATTTATCAGCCTTCATTTGGTGCTTTTGACAACTCGTTAAATTTTACTATATCATGTGTATGAAAGAGTTGTTTTGGGCATATGAATATCCTCTACCCTTTGCCATTAAAAATATTTCAGATTTCATCATTTAATCATTCTTTGAGAGATGACACAAAGGGTGTTTCGGCTTAAGATTTGTATTCTAACAGCGAGTAACCAAACTCATCATATCCTATTGACCTGGTCACTCTGGATATTTCCTCAGCAAATTCATATTTATGATGAATATATAGGAAATGAGTGCTATCCTGAAATTACAGCTGTTGGCAATCAAATATACTTTTTCTAAAGATTAAACATATCGACTACCTGTGACCCTTAGTTTTAGAGAAATTAAATATTTTTAAAGAGCTGGATATAGAACAGAAAAGCTTGGACTTTGTAGAAACTGTCAAAGCTGTTAAAGTAAATCTATTCAGTGTTAAAGTAAATCTATTCTGTAACCCTTATTGCTGGTATTTTAATAAATTTGATGAAGTGGCTTAAAGCTTTAGATAGCATAAGTTTTTTGTAATTGATTAATGAAGTGGGTAGACATTCTCTTCTACCGAGGGATCTTCCCAACCCAGGGATTGAACCCAGGTGTCCTGCATTGCAGGCAGATTCTTCACCATTTGAGCCATCAGGGAAGCCCTAAATTTCAAAATATTCTTAAAACTAAAAAAAATAAATAGTCTACTTGAGAGAGATAATGGAGGGATATAGTATCTCTCCAGTGTGGCAGCCTGATACAGTTTTGCCACTATTTCACTCTTGAATTAATAGATATAAATGTTGAATAGGAGTCTCTATATAAAACCTCAGAATTAAAGCAAAAAAAAGGGGTCATGTTTTGAAGAAAAAAATAAGAGCTTTTTATAATCCTAAACTAACATGCAATTAAGAAATTTGCCTAGTAATTTTATTAAGAAAGTCTCAAGCATATCTGAGGCAATAGATTATAGAAAGAAAATGGCCATTTAAGATGCCATTTAAGACACGAGTCTTCTATACCTACAGAATCAGCTATCATGAAGTCTAAAGTAGGAAGGCCTTCTTTTTTTTCCTTCCTCTTTTATCAGGTATTTTGGAAGCAGGCATTTAATTTGATGCCATCACATGGAGGGCTGTGTTTATAGAGAATGAAGGCCTATGGATACGAAATCAAACTGAACACTCCCCCAGGTAGCTGGGGGATGGATTTTTCTACTTGAGACACAAGCTTGAACCTGAAGAGGAAATTCATAGTTGGATTGTAAAACTTCTAATGACTGTGGACAAAGGTTTTTGGTTCTTTTAGGTAAGGTCACATCTGTGGAGTTGAGTGGTTTTCCTGGCTAGACCCCGCAGGCTGCTCTCCACCTATTAAGGGGGCCCTCTCTTAGGGACAGTTGACAGTGAGATGATGATGGGACTGTTTTAACAAGGTTGTGACATCTTCGGCAATTTTAGACTACTTGCTGCTGATTTTCCTTTTGACAGGTAGCTTAAAAATGGTGGATTTCAACAATTTCTTTTCTTGTATCAGTCAGTAGGATCAGTTCAGTCTGTTCAGTCACTCAGTTGTGTCCGACTCTTTATGACCCCATGGACTGCAGCACGCCAGGCTTCCCTGTCCTTCACCACCTCCTTGAACTTAGTCAAACTCTTGTTCATTGAGTCTGTGATGCCATCCAACCATCTCAACCTCATCTCATCCTTTTCCTCCTGCTTCAATCTTTCCCGGCATCAGGGTCTTTTCCAATGAGTTGGCATCAGGTGGCCAAAGTATCGGAGCTTCATCTTCAGCATCAGTCGTTCCAATGAATATTCAGGACTGATTTCCTTTAGGATGGACTGGTTGGATCTCCTTGCAGTCCAAGGGACTCTCAAGAGTCTTCTCCAACACCACTATTCAAAAGCATTAATTCTTTCGTGCTCAGCTTTCTTTATGGTCCACCTCCCACATCCATACATGACTACTGGGAAAACCATGGCTTTGACCACTCTTGTCTTGATGTGTTTCTTGTTGCATTCTTGTGAATGCTTTGGTCTACTCTTGAGACCTGCTGCTGTGAGAGAAGTTCTAACTGGTAAATAACCAGAATCAGAACATAAAGTAAAATGAAGTTGATTTTCAATTAGCCAATGTGTACTAATTATGGCATAATTTTAATCCCATCCTGGGTTCTTTGAATACCATTCTGTGGCTCTTTTTTTTTTTTTTTTAATAGCAGCTCAAACTGACTAAGATATTTGGTGACTTACTTTGACCAACACTGTACAAAGTCCAATCCAAAGTCTGAAGCTAAAGGATGAGAGACCACATGGAGGAGAAGCGAGATCCCTGGATGCTAGCCTGCCAGCTGCTACATGAGTGAGTGAATCTGTCCCAGATCAACCAGCCTTCTCATCCACTGAACGCAATCTCCTGAAAAAGTCCAACCCTGATCAGCCTCACCAGCCAAGATAAGAACCACCTAGCAACCCACGAAAATGTGAGCTAAACGAAATGACGGTTGTTTTAAGCCACTAAGTAACATGGCAATAGGTAACTGATGCAAACATGCTTTATATTTTATACCTTTGACTCTCTGTAAGCAGCCCCATCACAGTGGGACTTAATAAATACCTGCTGGTTGGCAGGAGCATCAGGGATGCAGCATTTGTATCTCATGAGATGCAGCCATAGCCACAGACAAGATACAACTTTCAGGAAATTCCTTAGGCAGTTGACGTTTTCACCTTTCACGTTACAGTTGCTAACTTGTTTCAACTCAAGGTTTGTTAGGATCACAGATGCCTTTATAAGTATATGTAAATGAAACCATTATTTCATTCCTGCACTAGGTTACAGCTTAAAAAAAAACAGTTTATTGATCTCCTTGCAGTCCAAGGGACTCTCAAGAGTCTTCTCCAACACCACAATTCAAAAGCATTAATTCTTTCGTGCTCAGCTTTCTTTATGGTCCAACTCTCACATCCATACATGACTACTGGAAAAACCATAGCCTCGACTAGATGGACCTTTGTTGGCAAAGTAATGTCTCTGCTTTTGAATATGCTAAAAAGGACCTTTAGCATTCTAGTTAATTCATGATAAAATGTTTCCTGCATCAGCCAATTAACTCATATTGCAACACATGTAGTGTGCCTTGTTACTAAAAACCAAAATTTAGAATCCTGGACTGTCACACAGAATCTGAAGGGCATAACAACTGCTGAGTTCAAATACTATTTGCATTAAAAGGGCTTATTCAGCAGATTTTGAATTTGAAGCTGTTGTGTAGCTTAGTAAGCTTTTGTTTGTTTCTTTAAAATTTACTCATTTATTTTAACTGGAGGATAATTACAACATTGTGATGGTTTTTGCCACACAGCAACATGAATCAGCCAGAGGTAGACACGTGTGCTCCCCATCCTCAACCACCCCACCCCTACCTCCCTCCCACCCTGTCCTTCCTGGTTGGCACAGGACACTCTGGGTGCCCTGCTTCATACATCAAGCCTGTACTGGTAATCTATTTTATATATGGTAATGTGTATGTGTCAATCCTATAGCAAATTATTTTTAGTGCAGAAAAATTAAACAAATGTAGATCGCACTTCAAATTGCTATTAACAAGGCAAAGAAGAGTTAAGTTCCAGAAGCTGGAGTGTGGAATCTAGAAATATGGGTGCAGAATATAGTTGAGATATGTCACACACTCCTAAAAGTGTTAGAAAACGTCAGCCACTCCCTTACCCAGTGTGCAATATTGCCTAATTAACGGTCTTCCTTCACCAAATATTTCACAGTTCAGTATTTCAAGACAGCTTTAATAAAAACATATCTCCATCTGCATGGTAAAAAAATGGCAGGAAAATAGATTCATTTTATAGAGTCAGTTCCATAGCTCACCTTCAGTTCAGTTCAGTTCAGTTGCTCAGTCGTGTCTCTTTGCAACCCCATGAGTTGCAGCACGCCAGGCCTCCCTGTTCATTACCATCTCTCAGAGTTCACTCAGACTCACGTCCATAGAGTCAGTGATGCCATCCAGCCATCTCATCCTCAGTCGTCCCCTTCTCCTCCTGCCCCCAATCCCTCCCAGCATCAGAGTCTTTTCCAATGAGTCAACTAACGGACCTTAGTCGGCAAAGTAATGTCTCTGCTTTTGAAAATGCTATCTAGGTTGGACATAACTTTTCTTCCAAGGAGTAAGCGTCTTCTAATTTCATGGCTGCAGTCACCATCTGCAGTGATTTTGGAGCCCAGAAAAATAAAGTCTGACGGGTGTGCCTATCTATTTCCTAAAGAAAAGTTAACAAGATTACATTTTTAAAGCATTTTAAATTATAGGTTAAAACAGTTACCTTATCAGTGACTTCTTGATTCATTTGCAGTATATCAAGCTCTGGGTAAAAGAAGATAATCAATCCTAGAGTTTCAAAGATATTAAAGTGCTCCTGAAGATCAATTAGTAATTATTCACAAGGTTTTAGGGTCTAAGAATTAGAGGCTATGGCAGTGGGAGGATGGCAGTGGGAGGATACAGACGGCAATCAACTTCTGAGTGTACTTAAGAGCTGTCGCCAGGGATCACTCTGTAAGGTGCACGGATTTCAAATTCTAGATCCCTGTATTCTATAGGTTTGGGTCATAGTTAATAAGAACATTAACTAAGCCCAGTGGCACAGAAGAAACCTCAAGAGAGACTCATGCAACAACACTTACCAACCACTTCAAACATGCTATGGCAGACACAGGATGAAGAACAATCTGCCTCCCACGGAATAACCTGAAGGCATGACTCAGCTTCCCCTAAGGGCCAGATTTCTCTCAAACAGAGGAGGGACAAGAGAAAGTCAAGTCCTCCTTGGACTGTTCTGTGTGTCTTGGGAGTAAGCATCCACTTACTAATTACCAATATTATACCTACTTCCAAAGAAGGTTTGAGAAGACTTAATAGGAAAAGCATGTGTGTACATGTAATTGTTAAAATTATGTATATATGTAACATATGAGCCAGTAATCCCACTCCTGGGCGTATATGCAGAAAAAGATGGAAGCTCTAATTCCAGAAGATACATGCACTCCAATGTTCATAGTAGCATATTTATAATAGCAAAGATGTGGAAGTAACTGAAGGGTCCACTGACAGATGAGGGGTTAAAGAAGATGTGGTGTGTATATACAATGAAACAATGCCATTTGCAGCAACATAAATAGGCATGCTGCTGCTGCTGCTAAGTCGCTTCAGTCGTGTCCGACTCTGTGCGACCCCATAGACGGCAGCCCTCCAGGCTTCCCCATCCCTGGGATTCTCCAGGCAAGAACACTGGAGTGGGTTGCTATTTCCTTCTCCAATGCATGAGAGTGAAGAGTGAAAGTGAAGTTGCTCAGTCGTGTCCGACTCTTAGCGACCCCATGGACTGCAGCCTACCAGTCTGCTCCGTCCATGGGATTTTCCAGGCAAGAGTACTGGAGTGGGCCTAGAGATTATTATACCAAGTGAAGTAAGTCATAGGGAGAAAGGTAAATATATGATATTATTTATATGCAGAATCCCAAAAAATGATACAAATGAACCCATTTACAAAACAGAAACAGATTCAGGGATGCAGAAAACAACTTCTAGTCACCAAAAGGGGAAGGAGGAGAGGGAGTAATTAGGAGTTAGGGGTTAACAGATACACACTAACATATATAAAACAGATAAACAACAAAGACCTCCTGTACAGCACAGGGAACTGTATTCAATATTTTGTAATACCCTAGGTGTGTGAGCTCAGTCACTTTAATCGTGTCTGACTCTTTGTGACCCTATGGACTGTAGCCTACTAGGGTCCTCTGTGCATGACGTTCTCCAGGGAAGCCCTGTAATGGAAAAGAATCTGAAAAAGAGGTGGTGCTAGTGGTGAGGAACTTGCCTGCCAAAACAGGAGACATAAGAGATGCAGGTTCAGTCCCTGGGTCAGGAAGATCCCCTGGAGGAGGGCATGGCAACCCACTCCAGTGTTCTTGCCTGGAGAACAAGACTGAAGCAACTGAGCACGCATATATATACACACAGATATGTATGTACATATTTAAAAGCACTAACACAATATTGTAAATCAACTATAATAAAAATTTAAAAATGAAAAACAAAAGAATAAATTGTATATACATATTTATAAAAAAGGTAAAAAGCAAAGGGCTGGGGGATAATAACATGAGAAAATCTAGAATAAGGGGAGCTACTACTGTTCATCACAACAGTTCCTTCTGTAACAAAGAGCTAAACTTGTCATCTCAGAAGGAAATGTCCCTTAGCCCCCGGTACAAACTCTGAGATCCTCCTGTGTGGATCCTTCCTAGGAAATAATGAAAAACACAGAACAGTGTTCTGAGCAGCACTTTGAAAAAATATTCAGAGATGCTGGATATGGCTGTGTAGCATAGAAACATAAGAAGGAAAATCAAGAGAACAGTGCTGTAAAAATATCTCCATGAGAAGCCAGAATAAACCAATCCAGGTAGATGGTGTCCTGATGATCTGACTTGCTACAGGGTTTAGCTCAAAGCTTAGAGAACAACCAGAGGCCAACATTTCTCAGCCATCCCTTTGGGAGTATCGGTTTACAAGAGATGCAGAGCAGGTCACTCAAACTTCAGATCATTAGAATTACCTGCAGTGCGATTGCTCTATGATGGGGCACCAAATATCACAACTAAATACAGAGAAGCTAATGTTCAGTAGTAGAAGTTCATCTGTGTATTAACTGAGCACCTGTTATGTATTAAACATTAATCTAAAGGCTGAGATTCAGGGGAGAACAATACAGACTTGGTCTCAGTCATTACTGAGTTTACGATCTGCAGAGGGCAAAGAAGGTAGAGAAATAAAATAAGTAAAGTTTTTAAAAAGATAATTTCAAATGCTCAGGGCTTTGAAGACACTTGCAACAAAAAGTAAAAGAAAGTCTGACTCCATGTTTCAGCTTGCTGACGGCTCTCAGGCTCTACCATATTATCTTGCTCTTACATTCTACATCTGGGTAAGCTGGTGAAAAAGCTCAAGTTTGCCTTTGGTTTTGGAAAGAAGTTCAAGCCATGGCAACCCTTCCTCAAGGGCAGGAACCCTCACCTTTTTTGCAACCCCAAGCTCATCTCCTTTCCCTACTTTCTCAAGCCATTTTTGGAACAGCTTAGGCATTCACCCTTCTCACCCCAGAAAGCACTTTATTCTAACAATGAACTTTTCATCCCCTTCTGGCCAATGTGTGACATTATGAGTCTTGACATTTGAACCAAAGTTTGGATGGAGGGGCCGTCTTCCTCTGAGAAGTGATCATATCAGAAAACAGGCAAAGCCCTGGGATTACAAGCACAGTAAGAAAAGCAACCAGGTCTCTCAAAGGCAGGCTGGGAAACTGCACAGTGTCACTTCAGCTACATGGTTATTGGTCACAGCAAGTCCCCAAGCCAAGTCTTCACTCTTGCTAGGAGGAGCTGGGAAAATTTGTCTCCATTTTTGCAATCCATCATGACCATCTAGATGAAAGCAATTTGGCCACACCCAGTTTATCCATTTTGTTACACTGTGAGTGAAAATCTTTTGACCAATATCATTACTGATAATTGTGTCTTTTGATGGCTCAGCATGGCTTCTTCATGCTGCAAGAGGTGGGGCTGGGGTCCCAGTGGGCCAAGTCTTACCTCCTTATATTCCCAGGACACTGAGCACAGAACTTGCATATCCTAGGCACTATTGTTATATTTTATGTGTTGCAAGTATTCACATGTATGTGTGTATACAGAATTATTATAGAAATGAACTAAAGTCAATCTTAAGCTAAGAACTCTGTAATAGCTAAAGCATAGGAGTAAAAGGGGGAAAAAGCCTGACATAAAACATTTGGAAAATCTTCCATATATGTTCATACATTATCTCATACATCATTCACATTTTTCAGTCATTTTGAAATCAGCAGTGTCAAACTGAGGCCTCTTGTCAGGTGGGTGGCAAAGGCATTGGAGATAATTCTGACACTCTAATAGCTTAATGAGGCACCAGATCTGTAGGAGGGTGAGTCATGGTGAACCTCCCGACAGACCTGGGAGATGAGGAGCATGGCTCACCATGGGGAGGGCAATGTGCACACCCACAGTTCCATGGGTGCATGCTAGCCGAAGGGCTGCATAAGCTTCCGCCACTGGAAGGCAGACATGTGTATTTGACTATGCATGCTGCTGCCTTCCCTCACAAAGCCCTTTGACTTTAGTATCCACTGGGCAAAATACTTACTGACTTTGCTAGGACTGTGCTAAGCCTTAGGAATAATGAGCCTACAGGGGTTCCTGCCTTAAAGAAGAAGGAAACTAATAGTGTTCTATGCTAGCCTCTCTGCATATCCTTCCTACACAGCACTTAGAACAACCCAGTGAGGGTTTAATACAGATTATGAATTTGTTCTAAGTCATTCATCAAGTATATGGCAGACTCTTGATTCAAATCCTGGTCAGTTTCAGCCTATACACACAGGCTTTTTCCAGCCTATAACAACATGTTTCTTCCAGCTATGCAAACACGGTTATTAAAGGAACACCTCCTTTCCTTCTCCCAGTGAATCTCTTTAGATTCCGTCTGCACACAGCTGTGACTCCATTGGGATGATGGGTTCACCTGACAAAGTAACCCTGGCGAGTGGAGCGCCCACGCCTCAAGGACACACACAGTAAAGAAGGAAATTAAAATATGTGGACCCTCAAGTCAAATTCACCTCTGCTAGAAACAGTGCAGTTTCCAGAGTGGTTGCAACATGCAGAATCAAGAATTCTATGAAAAGAAGTAAAGCTAGAATACACATATCTTTCCAATAAAAAGAAGGAAAATCATCTTTCATTTTCTTTTTTTTTTTTTAATTTTATTTTTACTTTATTTTACTTTACAATACCGTATTGGTTTTGCCATACATTGACATGAATCCACCATGGGTGTATACGAGCTCCCAATCCTGAATCCCCCTCCCACCTCCCACCCCATATCATCTCTCTGGATCATTCCCGTGTACCAGCCCCAAGCATCCTGTATCCTGTATGCTTATGAAAGGCTTCTTTTTCTGCACAAGACAAGATCACACAAATCTTGAAATCATAGTCTGATGGTGATGCATACATTCTCAGTTGTTTAGTCGTGTTCAACTCTTCTCGACCACATGGACTGCAGCCCACCAGATTCCTCTATCCATGGCATTTTCCAAGCAAGAAATGCTGGAGTGGTTGCCACTTCCTCCTCCAGGGAATCTTCCGGAGATTCAGGGACTGAACTCAAGTATGTCACATTCCCTGTCGCCAGGAAGCCCTGATGGTCATGTGTGTGTGCATGCTAAGTCACTTCAGTCGTGTCCAACTCTGCAACCCTATGGACTGTAGCCTGCCAGACTCCTCTGTCCATGGGATTCTCTAGGCAAGAATACTGGAGTGGGTTGCCATGCCCTCCTCCAGGGGATCTTCCCAACCCAGGGATTGAACCCACATCTCTTACGTCTCTTCCATTGCAGGCAGGTTCTTTACCACTAGTGCCACCTGGGAAGACCCTGAAGGAGCTAATTAAGCAGGTAGCAGCCGTCACAAGGACCACATCACTTCAGCTAAAGGGGAGAAACACAAATGAAGCCAACACAAATGATGTCTACCCAGGTCTGCTACTGATACCAGCTTCTGAGAGCTGTGGGAAATAAGTACCCGAGTCCTCCCTTAAGTCTCCCAGTTAATCTCCAAGTTTTGCCCATATGCCCATGTGTCTTTAGCCTCATAGCATTCCCACGTGACTGATGGCCCCGCCTGGGATTAGGCAGCAGTCCCCCTACATCTGGACCTACCTTCTCTGAACTGGCCAGCATACCCTCAGTCTCTTTCTCACTCCAAAGTCCCCCTTTACCAGATAAATTCTTTGTGTACAACTTCCATCATGGCACCCTTCTGTTCAAAAACCTTTTCATTGCCGGGCTTCCCTGCTGGCTCAGTGGCTAAGGATCTGCCTGGCAATAAAGAGGACACAGGTTCAACCCCTGGTCTGGGAAGATCCCACCTGCTGCAGAGCAATTAAGCCCGAGCGTCACAGTTGTTGATACTGCGCTCTGAGCCTGCGAGCCACAACCACTTAAGCCCAATCATCCCAGTCCATGCGCTGCAAAAAGAGACGCCGCTGGAATGAGAAACCCACACACCGCAACTAGAGAGGAGCCCCCGCTCACCACAGCCAGAGAGGAGCCCCTGCTCATCACAGCCAGAGAGGGGCCCCCACTCACCACAGCCAGAGAGGGGCCCCCGCTCACCACAGCCAGAGAAAAGCCGTGCAGCAACAGAGACCCAGCACAGCCAAAAATAAATGAAAACAAATGAACAAAAATCTTTCACTGCTTTGTATTTCCTCATGTTTCTAGTCAAACTAGTCTTTAGTTTTTCTATTCCATTGCTCTCCAAATCCTACTGCCCTGGGCAGACTCTTGGTACAGAAGTCTAAGGGTGCCATGCCCATGTCTCTCTCCATCCGTACTCAGAGTATGCACATCCTCTTCTTTCACACTCCTCTTCTTCGCAGCCAGAGCTCAGGTTAAGTCTCCCGTCTTCCACCAAGCTTTCTGTGATAAGTGCAGCCCTTAACTCTTACAGGACATGCAAATTTGTTCTCACAATTGGGTGCATAATTGTATTACATATTGTCCTACAGTTAATCATTGCTTCACTTGTGTTATTCTGGTGTCCCTAATTGCTTCAGGGTAAACTAATATGTAATTACATTTTATGTGGTGGAAATACTTACATTTATGTATATATGTGTGTGTTTACAAATATGTTAGTCTATTGTTATTTATTTACTGTATTAACCACTTATTGTTAACCTAATTTCACACCAAATATTTGCATATTCTCATGAATGATAATTTACATAGATTCAATGTCAATTTAAATATTTCCAGAATAATTTTATCACACTTCTTGATAAAATAGATTTTTAAGAAGTTGGCTAGTTGCCCTAGAAATCTCAGATGAGATATGAAAACAGTTAAGGACTTTTTTTAAAGCTAATCTCAACAGCTTTCTCCTTTTAAATGAGGTTTTAGAACAGTTGTGAATTTCCCTTCATAGATGACTCATTCATTCATTCATTCACACAACTAAATAGTTTCAGAATGCTTACTGGATGCCAGGTACCATAACAAGTATCAAGGACATTATTTGTATCAGAACTATGTGAAGGTAGTTTCTATTAAGCCAAAAGAAAAATGCAATTTCATAGGAAAAATATGTAGTCACTGTCAAAGATATCCCAAAGTTTCAGTTCAGTCGCTCAGTCGTGTCTGACTCTTTGCAGTCCCATGAATCGCAGCACGCCAGGCCTCCCTGTCCATCACCAACTCCTGGAGTTCACTCAGACTCACATCCATTGAGTCAGTGATGCCATCCAGCATCTCATCCTCTGTCGTCCCCTTATCCTCCTGCCCCCAATCCCTCCCAGCATCAGGGCCTTTTCCAATGGGTCAACTCTTCACATGAGGTGGCCAAACTATTGGAGTTTCAGCCTCAGCATCAGTCCTTACAATGAACACCCAGGACTGATCTCCTTTAGGATGGACTGGTTGGATCTCCTTGCAGTCCAAGGGACTCGCAAGAGTCTAATGGTAGCTAAATTAGGCCAATGCACAAACTTGGTAGTCCTGATTAAAAGAAAAAAAAAACAAAAACATATTCCAGCTCCATTGATTTCTACTTTAACCTCTTCCATTGACACAGATTGAGGCTGGCCAGAGCTATTTAACTGTCACAGATCTATTAGAATTTTCTGTTTCTCCCCTTTTGTGTGTGTGTGTTAGGGGTTTATGATGTAGATTGCTTGGAAGATACAGATTGGAAAAGCCAGGATATTGAGCCTCCAAATTTTATTGTGGGAAGTAAAGTTCTCCTGTGTTTAAATGAATTCTTGGACAACCCAACGGCTTTGTTCCAAAAATGTCCTGCTGCAGGGGAGGATTATCTCACATGGGTCATTACACTTCTTAGCTTTAAGCCTCAAAATGAGCATTAAATTAAAATTCCCTAGTAGGCAGAACATTGTGACACTCAAAAAATGTGGAAGTGCTAACTGAATTCTGGGCAATAATATTATTACCACTGCATATTTATTGAGTTCAACAGGGTGCTAAGTACTGTACAGACAGATAATACAAGCAACCTATATAGAAAAAAGCAACGGAAGTAGTCTTATAACCGTCTCTCATTCATCTGCTTGAGGAACAGACAGTATAACTAGACATTTTAGAAACAGTCTCCTCTTTTCAAAAGTGTCCTCAAGGTTTTCCATTCTTTTGTTTGATTGGAAAGTGGCCGATTTTCTACAGTTACCATTTATGAATGTGGCCAAGTCTCCCAACTTCAACATTACCATGAGAATGCTTCAAGCATTTAACTAAAGAACTTTATTCCATTGCAACTGGTAATTATGAGTGAAGTTTTCTGGGAAATCTTAAATAAATCAATTGTAAATTATGATATACATACCATTGTGTTTTTCATTCAACAGGGGAAATAGGGGTTTTCAAAATTAACAGTATTGCCCTTTTTAACTAGCCTTCAATTCTCTAAAAAGATGCATGCATTTGAATGTCAAAAAAATTTAAAAATTAATGAGTGAAAATACTCACAGTTGAAGCATGAAGCAAATATCCTATTTCTTTTTTTAACAAATCTAGACACAAATAGAGTAAAAGTTCAAGTACAGTATACTCAATATGTATGTGCAAGAAGCAATATGCATGTGGATGAGCTACAAGAATAACTTTGCATACACAGAAACTAATTGAATTTCAGAAACCTAACTTTCTTTATTTAAATGCCAGTCCATCAGGGTTAGAAGAAAAAAAAATTAAGCACTTTAGAGAAAATGGGTTATAAACTGTCATTGTGGAGTTTAATGTTCTGACAACTTTGAAAGTGACTATAATGTAATTTTTCAAGTTGGTAGCTAAAAAAATGGAACATTTGGATGCCATTGAAATGTATGTCAGTCAAGGAGAGAACAGAAAAGCAGCAGAACAATGCTTTTCTTTGCTTATGATTCTTTGCGGTTTTGAACTCTTGCTCCAAACCTTGGCAGTCAAGGCAGCTTTCTGCTCAGTGGTTCTCCGGTCATTCCTGCTCATAGGAGCCACGTCTGGGCCTGCTCACCACTTTCAGCAGCTGTCCTTTCCACTAGCTTGTCTCCTTCATCTGCTGTCAGGCCTATACCTGAACCCCTATGCTAAGAAGTGAGTAACGTCTCATGTAAATGGGCCAGTGTTGGTTTCAACCTTGTAGGCTAGGTCTGGCCTTTGGAATTAGTATCTCCAGTTATTAACAAACACAGAGTCCAGTCCATCCTGTCCTGGGGATTTTTATTGTTCAGTCATTAAGTCATATCCAATTCTTTGCGATCCCATGAACTGCAGCACGCCAGGCTTCCCTGTCCTTCACCATCTCCCAGAATTTGCTCAAACTCATGTCCATTGAGTCACTGATGTGATCCAACCATCTCATCCTCTGTTGTTCCCTTCTCCTGCCTTCAATCTTTTCCAGCATCAGGGTCTCGTCCAATGAGTTGGCTCTTCACATCAGGTGGCCAAAGTACTGGAGATTCAGCTTCAGCCCTTCCAATAAATATTCAGGGTTGATTTCCTTTAGGATTGACTGGTTTGATCTCCTTGCTCTTCAAGGGACTCTCAGGAGTATTCTCCATCACCACAATTTAAAAGCATTAATTCTTCCACAGTCAGCCTTTTTTATGGTTCAACTCTCACATTAGTATATGACTACTGGAAAAACCGTAACTCTGACTATTCCAACCTTTGTTGGCAAAGTGATGTCTCTGCTTTTTAATGTGCTGTCTAGGTTTCTCATAGCCTTTCTTCCAAGGAGCAAACATCTTTTAATTTCATGGTTGCAGTCACCATCTGCAGTCATTTTGGAGCCCAAATCTAAGTAACCCTAATGTGGACAACATGAAGTTGAACTATAGGAAACACAATTCAGATACATTTGTCTTACCAACAGGCAACCTCAGAGATGGCGCTTCCTTCTACGGTTTCTGGACTGGCCTTGTCATTTGTCAAATGACTACAGTCACATATTTATGTCATTGGAAATATCTAGGCACTCGCCTATGCAACCCAAGTTCCTCCTGGATAAGAACTGACTAAGTTGGGATCCATTCCTTCCTCTGTCTAACCACAATAAAGTGGAGGGGGAAAACATTTTTTTCAATCCAATTCAGCCCATACTTAACTTGGAATCTAATAAGTATAAACCTTAGTGCCAGGAGGAAAATAGAAATTGTCATTAAAGACTATGTAATCTACGGTCTTATGCTGCAGCTGCTGCTAAGTCACTTCAGTCATGTCCGACTCTGTGCAACCCCATAGACGGCAGCCCACCAGGCTTCCCCATCCCTGGGATTCTCCAGGCAAGAACACTGGAGCGGGCTGCCATTTCCTTCTCCAATGCATGAAAGTGAAAAGTGAAAGTGAAGTCGCTCAGTCGTGCCCCACTCTTAGCGACCCCATGGACTGCAGCCCACCAAGCTCTTCCATCCATGGGAGTTTCCAGGCAAGAGTACTAGAGTGGGTGGCTATTGCTTTCTCCAAACTGGTCTCATAATAGACACATATTCATGAATGATATATTCCTTTCCNGCCCCACTCTTAGCGACCCCATGGACTGCAGCCCACCAAGCTCCTCCATCCATGGGAGTTTCCAGGCAAGAGTACTAGAGTGGGTGGCTATTGCTTTCTCCAAACTGGTCTCATAATAGACACATATTCATGAATGATATATTCCTTTCCATTTTTACCTTAAGAAGGGATATTTCATAGAAGCATATTATTTTTCCTGCCCTCCCTCACTGAAAACCACACTTCAAGGTTGTCTGAAAGTGGAGTCTCTCTGGGTACAAAGATGACTTATTCTTGGCATGCACACCAGCCTTTCCACAGTCCCTTTTACTTCCCAGTGCCAAGTTGGAGCTGATATGACATGTGTAAGGGAGTCAGGGCTGCCTTTGTTCCTACTAGTTCTCCTTGTGTCCTGCGATGGGATTTTGTTCTGAAGCACAGGAAGGCATATGCCCCCTCTAAATGACATGTCAAGCCTCAGACAGTTTGGTTTGGATCCTTTCCCCCTTTTGGCACCACAATTTGTCACCAGTAGAGAACGCAGATAGCCATGCCAAATGTGAATGTCGCCTGCGTGTGCACATTTGGCAAATGTTTACCCAGATCTTTACTTTGAGAGTTAAACAACTAATCATCTAGTTGTTGTTTAGTTGTTAAGTCCTGTCCAACGCTATTGCGACCCCATGGACGGTAGTCTGCCTGTCATCTGTCAGTGGGATTTCCCAGGAAAGAATACTGGAGTGGGTTGTCATTTCCTTCTCCAGGGGATCCTCCCAACTCAGTGACTGAACCTGCATCTCTCGCATTGGCAGGCAGATTGGTTACCACTGAGCCACCTAGGATGCCCTCGTCATCTAACAGACAATATCTAAGCTACTACTTAGCATTGAAATTTTGTAATTCTGTGGGATTTATTGGCACTTTTGTGAAAAGCTGCCAATGATATGCCATTTTGCTTTCACTGAGAAAATGTTATAAAGGAGAACATTAATCTATAGTGGAAGAGATGAGGATAGTTCATATTTGTGGGTAAAACATTCAGAAGTCTAATGCTACCTATTTAGGTTACATGTTCAAGTTTCTGATATAATTTTTCAAATTACATGAATAAATATGCAGTTTTCTTTTTTTTCAAATGTTTTAGAGATACTGATATAAAAACTTTCTTACACTTTATACTTCTTCCTTCAAACAGTGAAGGAAGGGTTTCATAACTCCATCCAAGGGAATTCATTTTGCTTGTATTTGCATGCAGTCTGGTCAAGTGCCTGAAACAATCTGTTAAGTGATATGTGATTATGTCCAGGGTCTTGTTTTCAGTTGATCTACAGGAAAGAGGTTAAGAAAGAGACTGCTCTCAAGCAGGCACCAAACCAACACTACAAAAGTGTGAATAGGAGAGCTGGGAGTCTAGGCTGTATCCATTACAGTCTTCCGGAATAAGTGATGGATGGTCCACTTCTTAAGATCATTAAAAACCCTAACACAGATTGTCATGTATGCAACCCCCACAAAAGGGCCATATTGAATCTGAATGTTTTAATGTAAAAAATTTCCCATATTAAACTGGTAAATGCAAAAAGGAGGTTACAAAACTATACCTATAGTATGATTTCAATCTCTTTGATAAATTGGATTATATGTCATTTATGAGCTTATACACATAAATGCAAAATAAAGGTTGTCTCTTATACACATCTAGATGTGTATAAGAGACAGGTTCTCCGGTCATTCCTGCTCATAGGAGCCACGTCTGGGCCTGCTCACCACTTTCAGCAGCTGTCCTTTCCACTAGCTTGTCTCCTTCATCTGCTGTCAGGCCTATACCTGAACCCCTATGCTAAGAAGTGAGTAACGTCTCATGTAAATGGGCCAGTGTTGGTTTCAACCTTGTAGGCTAGGTCTGGCCTTTGGAATTAGTATCTCCAGTTATTAACAAACACAGAGTCCAGTCCATCCTGTCCTGGGGATTTTTATTGTTCAGTCATTAAGTCATATCCAATTCTTTGCGATCCCATGAACTGATTTTTTGCTTTATCTCTTTTTTAAAACAACAAATACATATTATATAATATTATATGTTTCTTGCACATCATAGTTACATGTTTTTACCTATTTTGTAATAGAAATAACTGTATTAAAAGCTTATCATAGGCACTAAGTAATTTCTAAAAGAAGAGTTTTGAAAATAAACCCGAATTTTCTCCCTTTCATTGAAGTATACAGATACACGCTTTAGATCATAAGAAATTGATTTCACTCTTTCCTACATATGGATGTCCTTGTGATATGACAGGAACTTTTAAATGAGTTGCTCCTGGAAGCATCATTTCTGAAGACGGGTAAATGGTTTTATGCATGTATCAAAGCACATATCATGGGTCTGTCATAGCCTTGCACAGAGAGATCTGTAATTCTTCATCCTGAAGTGGAGCATGTTCAGCTCCCACTGACAGAGAGAACAAGGTCTCCTATTGTCAACATGCTAAATAAAACCCCCCTTGTGCTCTTTAGCTGAAAGCACATCTCTAATTCCTAGACACCACAGGTCTGTCTGCCATAGCCCTGTCTCCCTGCTGGCAATGCTACAATGTGCTTTAAATTTAACTGCAGCCTTTTTGACCTCCTCATCTAATGAGAAGGGGTCCAAGGCCTTTGGATGGTAATGATGGAGCGTGTAAAGGTGCGTGTGTGCTTGCTAAGTCGCATCAGTTGTGTCTGACTCTTTGTGACCCATGGACTGTATGTAGCCTGCCAGGCTCTTCTGTCCATGGAATTCTCTAGGCAAGAATACTGGCATAGGTTGCCATATATTGGAGATATAGGTTGCCAATACTGGAGAGGTTGCCCCTCTCCAGGGGATCTTCCCAACCCAGGGACTGAACCTGTGTCTCTTATGTCTCCTGCATTGGCAAGTGGGTTCTTTACCATTAGTGCCACCTGGGAAGCCCCATGTAAAGGTGAGACTTAGCCAAATTTATTAACAATGGCAAAGAGGATGCCCCCACAATGTAAAGAGAAAAAATTTAGTCATTTGGTATCTTTGTGATACCCAAAGTTGCTTATAAAATACTCAATTTAAGAACAACATGTGGCGGATTCATGTCAATGTATGGCAAAACCAATACAGTATTGTAAAGTAAAAAAAAATAAATAAAAAATAAAGAGCAAAAAAAATTCATCAAGCTAAACACTTACATGTACCTTTATGTTGGCATGGTACACTTCAATCATAGGGATGTTTTTCAGATATTGTACTTACATGGTTTCCTAAGAAATTAATAAATGTTAAGTTACTCCCTCCAAAAAAAAAAAAAAAAAGAGCAACACAAGAGAAAATCAAGTCCCCTCTAAATGTAAAAAGTTGGAGGACATTCTGCTTTTTTAGAACATGGAGTTTGATTGGTCAGAGGCTCCTGACCCGTGGGCATTTGTGTCTTAGTTTAAAAATGTCTTTGTGAAGCTTCTTAAGAGGGCTATTAATGAGTACTTATACATTTTTTTAAAAATGAGTTTTTTCCTATTTTATTTGAAATAGTATCCCAAGTTATCTCAGCTACATATTAGCAAAGTATACCTTAGCATGGAACTGAGCCCCATGTCCAATTTTAAGATTTATCAGCATCTTTAAAAATGTATAGTGGCATGCCAAGAGTTATAACAGGGTACCTCATGAAAAATCTACAATCTTCCTTCTGAATTATGTATTTATGACCTCCTGAGGATGATAGATTTCAGGGAGAGAAATGTGATTTAGGAACTGCTTTTAGGCTCCAAACATACACTGGGGTTTGCAAGAGGCCTCTGTACTGACTGGGGTGCAGTGGGGTGAAGCCTTTCCCCTTTCTGAAGGTCAGCCAGCATCACAGGGATCATGCCAACCTTTTGCTTAGGCACCTACTTTTTGTGGATTTCTGGCAGTACAGATCACAGCAGCCTGGGAAATACGGATGGTCTGGTTTATGGATTACCTGGAGCTCTAAACCTAAAATTTAACCAGCGTTCAGTGTGTGCCCATGATGTCCCAGGTATCATCCCAGGTGCTGGGAGTATAAAGAGGAGCACTCCTCAGTTCTGGCCCCCATCCCACCACTGGCCTTCACCAAAGAGAGGGCCAGGAAGGGGGAATTGTTTAATCTCTGGGGGAAGCCCATCCTGCAGCTTGCTAACAGATCTGAGACTGCCTGAAGGACAGGCAGAGCTTGCAACCACTGAGCGTAAGAACTGTGAGTTAAGGTATCTGTCGCTGAGTATTAGCTATGCTGTGGATGACCTCCACCCACTGAGAATCTTTTGATTATTCATGATCAGTTTACTATTTCCACACAACTGAGGTGCTGACATCTGAATTAAATGGAAAAAAAATTCCATTATGTGTTTAAGTCTTAAACACATTGCATTAACAACCAAACATAATTTAAGGCATTAAACTAGTTATAATTCTGGAGAAAACTTGGGAGTTAGCGATGAGACTGGGTAGGCCTAGAGATAGTTAACTTGGAAAAATTAGCCATCTGTCCCAGGCTAGTCTCAAGAATAATTATTGCGTCCCTGGATTGTTGGGAAAGGTATAGCTCCACCATTTGAGCTGGGATGCCTCTGTCTCCAGCTCAGATTCTGACTTAGAAAGTCAGAGGGACCACAGATCCTCCATCAGAGCCCCAGGACCTTCTTCATAACCAGTCCAGATCCATGGTTGACTCCTTATTCTGCCTATCTTGGGAGAATGGGCTGCTGCAACTTAGATGGTCATAGTCCACTTAGTGGATGTTAGCAAAAGGAAGATGATAAATCTCTGAAACTTTGGGCTCATCTTCAGAAAAGGAAGGAAGAAATTAGCGGTCTTTTGAGTGCATACCATATGACAGGATCTAGGTACACTTATAGAGGCTATTTTGTTAAAGTACTGCAAATACATTCAACAACAATGGGCCAAACTGTAAATACAGTGCATAATATAATGCACTAAGTATTCTGAATTCTGCCACAAAAAAGACAGCTTCAGGAGTCAAAAGAAAAAAATTTTAAGCTTCTAATCATATGGTGAACACTTTATATGCACCATGCACATGCACCAGGCAAATCCACACAAAATTCTATGAAAAAGAGAATATAATTATTGCTATCCCAATTTTACAGGAAACTCAGATTAGGTAGACTAAGAAAGATTATACAGCTAGTGCATGCCTAGGCTTGTCTGCTTCCAAATGCTATACTTTAAATTTGTCTAAATTTGTTTCACATGATTCCAGTTCCAGTTCAGTTGCTCAGTCGTGTCCGACTATTTGCGACCCCATCGACTGCAGCACGCCAGACCTCCCTGTCCATCACCAACTCCTGGAGTCTACCCAAACCCATGTCCATTGAGTCGGTGATGCCATCCAACCATCTCATCCTCTGTCATCCCCTTCTCCCCCCTCCTTCAATCTTTCCCAGCATCAGGGTCTTCTCAAATGAGTCAGCTCTTCGCATCAGGTGGCCAAAGTATTGGAGTTTCAGCTTCAACATCAGTCCTTCCAGTGAACATTCAGGACTGATCTTCTTTAGGATGGACTGGTTGGATCTTCTTGCAGTCCAAAGGACTCTCAAGAGTCTTCTCCAACACCACAGTTCAAAAGCATCAATTCTTCGGTGCTCAGCTTTCTTTATAGTCCAACTCTCACATCCATACAAGTGGATGTGTTTATTTCTCAGTAAATAAGATTAAATAATTGTCTAAAATACATTTCCAAAATGTGAAACAACCAAAGTTATTACAGGCTTTCTCAATTTTAAAGGAACTGTATTTGCCCGGACATACAGACCTATTTTCCTTGGCTCTGAAACCTGAGACTCTCCTGACTTCTCTTCCTTACAATCATCTGTGTCCTGCTGACAACCCTCTCAGCATCTCACTAAGCCAGTCCTGCTGCAAAATAGATGAGGTTGGTAGCCCCTGATTTGCCATAAAAGTGAGTCACTTGAAAGGTCCCGAAACAGTAGCTCATTTGAATAAAGCTCTCTGCAGCACGCAGAAGGCAAGCCAAAGCAGTTTTCCTTTTTATTCATAGAGGTACTTGAGTTAAAACCTCAAGTTCTGAACCTGTTGCCATTCTATTTTTGATTTTCTCACAGACAGACTTACAGGGCTCAACTGGGTCATGCATGGTGTTAGGTACAAGTGTGGATGGTTTCTGAAGGGCCCCGATGAAGTCAGACAGCATGGATCATTCTGTAGCTCACCGAGTGTGCTGCACAAATAAATTAGAAAAGCAACACGTGGGAGAAGTGGGAAAATTAGCTGGGAAAGCCAAGGGCAGAGGGTCAATTTACCATTTCTGCACTATGGAGAAGCCAGTCTGGGCCGCCAGGCTGTACAGTTGGGAGCTCTCATGATTGTTCAGAGCCGTGCAGGGAGATCCGAACCTCTTCTCTGAAAAGGGAGAAGCCATTTGTGTGATGCCAGCCTTGTGGGGTGAGAGCTGGCACCCGCTGACAGGACCCCCGCCACAGGCTTGCCTCGGAGGCTTGAAGGAAGCAGCAGCACATCACTCCACGGAGAAACAAAGGCAGAGTCTCAGCTCCCTGAAACCTGAGTGCTGGCTCAACAAGCTGTAACCCGCCTGGAGCCATCAGCTGCCCGCAGAGTGCAGAAGCCCCCTCATCTCCAGAGCCACTGGCCAGAAGGGCTCCCCAGGTACGAGGGCACAGCTCTCATTCACTGTGGCTCTACTAATCCATGTTCAGATTTAAGAGGAAATAAATGCAACATTTCGCAAACAGGTAAATTAGAGGTTGTTATTTATGGAATCGAGGCTTCCCTCGTGGCTTAGCAGTAGAGTCTGCCCGCCAACACAAGAGACTCAAGTTCGATCCCTGGGTCAGGAAGATCCTCTAGGGTAGGAAATGGCAACCCACTCCAGTATTCTTGCCTGGGAAATCCCAGCGGCAGAAGAGCCTGGTGGGCTACAGTCCATCGGGTCGCAGAGAGTCAGACATGACTTAGTGATGAAACATTAAGAACAATTTATGGAATCAAAGAGTGCTTTCAGACAGCTCTCCAAGCATATGTACATGTTTGTCTTCTGATCATGAACTTGGACGCTGACCAGGGGCTCAGAGGAGCAAGACTGGGAGGCAGAGAGCTGAGGGGGACATAGCAGACGTGACGCCCAAGCAACTCTATGTCATTCAAGGACCCACAGCAGCCCTCCCGCCCTCAGTTCAGACGGAAGCCAAGTGAGAAGAACACTCTCAGCCAAGATCCTAACCAGCTCTGCACATATATGTGTGCGTGCTAGGTCACTTCAGTCGTGTCCGACTCTTTGCGACCCCGTGAACTGTGGCCCACCAGGCTCCCTTGTCCAGAGGACACTCCAGGCAAGGATACTGGCGTGGGCTGCCAACCCAACTCCTTACATGCTATCCTTTTCAACCTCAACAGGCTCTCTTAAAACTCAGCCCTGAGCTCATTTCTTCCTTTTTTTTTTTTTTTTAATGGGTCCAAAGGGGCACATTGTGAAAAAATGTGAGGTGAAGAGATGACAAGAGATTAATTGCAGTCTACAATCCATGTGAATTACTTCCTTTGTGAGAGGATTACATATTATGAGGCAAGTAAGGAAAGAAACCTTTTTTATATCAAATGTTGCCAAACAGGGGCTCATTGGCTTACAAAGTATTAAAAATGGAGGTGTCAAATTTAATATGGGGAGATTTGGCCTGTAAATTTGATTTTGTTAAAAATAAGACTTTCTGATGAAACGGCCTGCTCCCCCAGCTGCCACTGGCTGAGCGTCAGGGGCACGTAAGACCCAGCATAGTTCCTCTTCCAGCCCCACCAGCTCACAATACCGCTCCTCTGAATTACCTTCCCAGCCCTGTGGACATCTCGGAAACTCTGTTTTGAACCAACTATCTTAGAATGAATATTTGCTTTGAAAAATATGCTTGTGTGTCTGATTCAATATTTACTCTTTAGTCAATTGGGAAAATACAGCAGTCCATCAGCAATTCACATTGCTGGGGGGTTTTCATTAGAGACGGTTCTTAAGGAGCCACAGGAAGCTGGACTTCTCTGCAGGAACCGGAACGTCAGTCTTGCCCTTACCTCATACACACATGTGTGCACACACAGACACATACACCACCACCACTGATACTCCTTTTTAACTGGACTGGAGTGCCCAAGGCCACCCCTGCCTGGCCTGCCAGGGCACTGCTTAAGACATGGGAATGACAGTCATTTAGGAAGATCTACTGATGCGCAGCGGGCTTCTCAGGTGGCTCAGTGGTAAAGCATCCATCTGGAATGCAGGAGACTTGGGTTCGATCCCTAGGTTGGAAAGATTCTCTGGAGTAGGAAATGGCCACCCACTCTAGTATTCTTGCCTGGGAAATCCCATGGACAGAGGAGCCTGGTGGGCTACAGTCCACGGGGTCACAAAAGAGTCAGACACGACTTGGGAACTAAACTGCAACATAGCTGATAAGGAAGGGTTTGTTTCTGAATGAGAATAATTCCTGTGGGTAAAGGGATAAGATTTTTGGGAAAGATGGACTGGAAATCCTTCTTGAGGAGAGTGGAGGAAGCAGGCAGTCAGAAAGGCATGTGCTTGAGCCTAGGGAAGCAGGAAGAGCCTTCAGTGAAGAACTGTAACTCGGGGGTATCCCTCCCTTGTACTATGGAGCAAGGAGTATGGAGATACTCATAGTTAGACGGAAGCTTTAGCCTTCTAGGCTGTAAGCATAGTTACCGTGGTCCCTTGGTATCTCATGCATGTACACAGCCTTGTGAGGTGGTGGTGTGAGAAGGGGCTAGAGGAGAAACGTGATGTGAGTGAAGGCTGGCTGCTGTATTAGTAATGAGGGCTGCCAGTACAAAAGACTACAGGCTGGGTGTCTTGAATAACAGAAATTTATTTTCTCCCAGTTCCAGAGGCTAGGAGTGTTACCAAGCCAGCCTTGGGTCTGCCCATCCTTGCACAGGAAAGTCAATCTACTGACACAATGGGTGGTGTTGAAGGAAAGTACAGCCTTTACTGCAGGGCCCCAAGCAAGGAGAACGGGCAGCTCACGCTCAGAAGACACGGGAATCTCTGATGGATTTCAGGGAAGAGACTTGAAAGGCGGTGTGAGGGAGGAGGCTGCAGGGTGTGTAGTCAGCTGGTGCACAGTCCTCGGATTGGCTGGCAGCGAGGTGAAGTTTCGAGCATCATCAACCATCTCTGTTTCCATTGTGCATCTTCACATTTCCTAATTATTGACTATTGAACCAGTCTTTGGAGACCCAAGGGAGGCCTGGGAGACTAACACAAAAGGCTTTTCCTTCAGAAGCATACAGTGGGGCTTCCCTGATAGTCTAGTGGTTAAGAATCCACCTGCCAGCACAGGGAACATGGATTGATCCCCGGTCTGGGAAGATCCCACATGTCGCGGGGCAACTGAGCCCGTGCACCCACAGGTACTGAGCCCGTGTGCCCACAAGTACTGAGCCTGTGCCTTAGAGCCTGCTCATCCTTAAAGGCCTCACACCCTACAGCCTGTGCTCTGCAATGGGAGCAGCCGCCACAGCGAGATGCCCACTTGCCACAACTAGAGAAAGTCCACGTTCAGCAATGAAAACCCAGCCCAACCAAAATCAAACCAATGATTAATAAATAAAAATGACTTGAAAAAGTGCACAGGGGCTTGAATATAGTTTCAGTGCCCTCTTTTCTTTGATACTCCTCAGTGTTGTGGGGAACAGGTTCAGGAAAAGAGAGGAGATGAAGATTTGGATAGAGGTTGATTGTAACTCAGCAGAGGAGCTCAGTTCTAGGGACACTCGGCTTCTGGAGTCTTCAGGGAAGGAGTCAGCATTGGCTCCTTCTGAGGCCTCTCTCCTTGGCTTGCTGCTCATTTTCTGTCTTCCCATGGTCTTCCCTGTGGGTGTATCTGTGTCCAAACGTCCTCTTCTTGTAAAGACATCTGTCACACTGGATTAGGGCTTACCCTAAAGGCCTCACTTCAATGTAATTACTTCTTTAAAGACTCCAAATAGTCATGTTCTGAGGTAGTGGGGATTCAGGCCTCAACATAGGAATCTTTTTTTTTTTTTAAGTTCTTCTTTTGGCTCTCCCCTTCACACCTTCTTCACATTTATTTATTCATTTTTATCCTTGGGCCACATTGTGAGGCAAGTGGGATCTTAGTTCCCTGATCAGGGTTTGAACTGGAGTCCCCTGCTTTGGAAGCACGGAGTCTCAACCACTGGACCACCAGGGAATCCCCCAACATAAGAATTGTAAAGGGTTATGATTTGGTCCAAAACAGTGGGCGTATAGTCACTCTCCAGCTGGAGTCCAAGCAGCACTCGCCACAGGGGCACAGCATCCTCTCAGATGGACTCTGTCCTGGAGCTGGGGGCAGGGCCAGTGACAGAGTGAGCCCTGTCCAACGCGGGGCCTGCCACTCTGAGGAGCAAACCGCGGAGGGGCTGGTGAAAAGATGACCGAAGTGTATAACAGAAAACTTCCTCTTCCCTTACATCTGTACCCTGATCCTTGAGGGGAGGCACTGAGCTGACTGTTAGGCAAATCTCTTATAAAACGAGAGTGGGGGGAAGATGATTTGATTTGCCATACTTTAACACACTGATGGATGTGCAAGGCTGTATATGTCCTGTAGAGTACAGAAGACCTATGCTGGACATCACTATGAAGTGATTGTGTGACCTTGGATCTCTCTCCTCTTTTCCAGGTCTCACTCTCTGCATCTCAGTTTCTAAACAGGAGAGAAGCAGTTGGGAAGACATGAATGAAACACAGCCCCTCAACTCCAAGACAGAAGCTAATTGTAGTCGTTCACGAACGATTGGCAGTGTAATCTCTAACAGAGATCAGCGTGAAAGAAACAAGCATCCAGTGGGAAAAACATGCTAACTCCAGTAACAGGACCTTGGTGCGAGCCCAATACCAGGCTCAGAATAAGCATTTAAGAAAAGAAGAAAACATGGAATTGAGTTTACATTAACTTCACTGAAGTTGATAAATACAAAGAACAACTAAGACCAGTGAAGGCACAGTTCCAGAAGTAAAGAACAGGAAGAGAGGGTTTTAGGGCTCTTTTGGGAGTTCTGGAAAACAAGTCACAACCAACTCTCCTTCAGAGGCCCGTGCCTGCTGCAGGCGCTGTCTGTGTGCACAGACACACAGCTTTTGGAATGGCCTACAGGTACTTCCTGCAAAGTTTTTTGAGGGTGGCAAAGAGCCTAATGAGACAAATGGCCATTTCACTAGGAGTTAAGTTATCAAAATATGGGCGGCTTAATGGGTTGAAATAGACCTGCAACTCTTCACCACCAGAAATTACCGTCATCTCAAAGGCAGCTGCTTACCAAAGTAAGAAACCACTAAGGATGTACACTCACTAAAGAAATCAATTTGCATCCCAAGGCAAGAGGAAATGTTATAAAAACTTACGGAAGAGCAATATTTTTTTTTCCCCCTCAGAAAATACAACTATAAAAAAGGATGAGAATTTCAGACAGCAAGAAAAAATAGTCACAGGAGATGCAGCGTACCAAGGACGATGGATGAGTATGCTAAAGAGACAGATACTAAATAATTTACATTCCTATAGATCTAGCATATTCCTCCATAATGTGTTCTGTTATTTATACCGACTGCACTATAAAATCTCACCACCTTCTCAGAGCTTCTGCAAGATATACCCACACAGACAATGCAATTTCTCACCCTCTGTCTTTATACTGGTTACTGGGCCTTGTCATCTTTTTCATTTGCAGATAAAATACTCTCTCTGTGCTCTTCCGGAGACTTTTATCAGAGCCATCCACCCCTGAACAGAGGAGCATTTCAAGATCAAAAGAGAGGCAAAGTCACACTCTTTTAGCAATTGAGATAAAGATTCACACATAATTAGGCCGGGACAATAGGATTATTTAAATAGATATATCTTTTAAGAATAATCAACTGCTATAAGCTATTCAAATACTGCAACCAGTACTGAAGAAAGACAGGGAACTGTCAAAGCGTTTACCGAGGACAAGGAGAGCAGGCAACGGAAGAGGGAGGGGCGAACAGTGGTTTAAAGTGTCTGTGCACCGGCTTCCCTGGTGGTCCACTGGTTCTGAATCTGCCTACCCGTGCACGGAACACTGGTCTGATCCCTGGTCTGGGAAGATTCCACATGCTGTGGAGCAACTGAACCTGTGCACCAGGACTACTGAAGCCCACGCTCTCTAGAGACTGTGCTCCGCAACAAGAGAAGTCACCGCGATGAGAAGCCCATCCTCCACAGCTAGAAATTAGCCTCCACTCGCCGTAACTAGATAGAGCCTGCATACAGCACCAAAAACCCAAAGCAGCCAGAAGTTATTTTTTAAACTGTGTCCCCATTTTACAGGCTTTCCTAGGGGCTCAGATGGTAAACAATATGCCTGCAATTTAGGAAACCCAGCTTAGATCCCTAGGTTGGGAAGATCCCCTGGAGGAGGGCATGGCAACCCACTCCAGTATTCTTGTCTGGAGAATCCCATGGACAGAGGAGCCTGGTGGGCTACAGTCCATATGGTTGCAAAGTCAGATGCGACTGAAGCAACTTGGTATACACATTTTATAGATGACAAAATGGAGGATCACAGTTAATTTAATTTGGCAAAGCAGATGGAGAGAGGCAGAATACTCTGTCCCTTCTGTCTGCAAGCCTACGCACTTTCCCTGGTGCTGATACCCACCTCTGCGATCTCTTAATCACTCATTTACAGACCCTTTATTGGGAGTCCCATGGTTCTCAGGTACTGAACTAGATGCTCTGAACAGAAAGACAAATAAGACAGTCGACTGGCGCCGACAACACCGACCCCCGTCCTCGTGTTCCTGGAATACACAAACAGGTATCATCTTTGGTACCTTTCATTTGTCATTCTGTAATTTGGAAGAACAAATCTGACTCCATGTGAGTGCTGTTTCTTTTACTTTAACCTTTGTATTTCGTTGCTCTTGCTATAAGTTAAGAATGTTGCCTACAGCTTGAAATAGATAGGCCAGCCCATTCCAAAGGCTCTGACCTTTAAGAGTATAACACTTTCCCATTCACATAGAGATAAATTTTCAGGACAGAGAATAATATTTGTCTTGTTGGAAGATTACAGGAACTTGTGACCTGACCTCTGTGGACAGCTACAAAATCCAAGGATTCTGAAACCAGGTTTGCAGAAACCAGCAACCAACTATATCCCCACTCCTTACAGTACAAAAGAAACCCGAATTCTAACTGGGGTAAAATGGATCTTTGGGACACTAGTCTACCATCTCTTATCTCTGCTGGCTTTCCAAATAAAGTCACTATTCCTTGTTCCAGCCACGTGTTATCCCATGATTCTTTGCCCTGTCATGGAGGGAGCAGGATGAACTTGGCTGTTTAGTCATTCAGTCATGTCTGACTCTTTGAGACCCGATGAACTGCAGCATGCTAGGCTTCCCAGTCCATTACCAACTCCCAGAGCTTGCTCAAACTCATGTCCATCGAGTCGGTGATGCAACTTCATATGCTCTTTACACCAACACTATGTTAGAAACCGAGAACTTCCAGATGTTCAGGCTGGTTTTAGAAAAGGAAAAGGAGCCAGAGATCAAATTGCCAACATCTTCTGGATCACTGAAAAAGCAAGAGAATTCCAGAATAATATCTACTTCTGCTTTATTGACTATGCTAAAGCCTCTGGCTGTGTGGATCATGACAAACTGGAAAATTCTTCAGGAGATGGGAATACCAGACCACCTGACCTGCCTCCTGAGAAATCTGTATGCAGGTCAAGAAGGAAGTTAGAACCGGACATGGAACAATGGAGTGGTTCCAAATTGGAAAAGGAGTATATCAAAGCTGTATATTGTCACCCTGCTTATTTAACTTATATGCAGAGTACATCATGCGAAATGCCAGACTGGATGAAGCACAAGCTGGAATCAAGACTGCCGGGAGAAACAGCAATAACATCAGATATGCAGATGATACCACCTTAATGGCAGAAAGTGAAGAGGAACTAAAGAGTCTCTTGATGAAGGTGAAAGAGGAGAGTGAAAAAGCTGCTTTAAAACTCAATATTCAAAAAACGAAGATCATGGCATCTGGTCTCCCATCATTTCATAGCAAATAGATGGGGAAACAATGGAAACAGTGACAGACTTTATTTTTTGGGGCTCTAAAATCACTGTGGATGATGACTGCAGTCATGAAATTTAAAAATGCTTGCTTTTTTAATAGGAAGAAAAGCTATGACAAACCTAGACAGTGTATTAAAAAGCAGAGACATCACTTTGCTGACAAAGGTTCATCTAGTCAAAGCTCTGGTTTTTCCAGTAGTCATGTATGGATGTGACAGTGGACCATAAAGAAGGCTGAGCACCAAAGAACTGATGTTTTCGTATTGTGGTGTTGGAGAAGACTCTTGAGAGTCCCTTGGACTGCAAGGAGATCCAACCAGTCCATCCTAAAGGAATTCAGTCCTGAATATTCATTGGAAGGACTGATGCTTAAGTGGAAGCTCCAATACTTTGGCCAGCTGATGCGAAGAACTGACTCATCAGAAAAGGCCTGACCCTGGGAAAGATTGAAGGTGGGAGGAGAAGGGGATGACAGAGGATGAGATGGTTGGATGGCATCACCGACTCAATGGACATGAGTTTCAGTAAGCTCTGGGAGTTGGTGATGGACAGGGAGGCCTGGCGTGCTGCAGTCCTTGGGGTCACAAAGAGTTGGACACGACTGAACTGAACTGAATTGATGGTAGAAACCATCATTCCCACTTAACAGATGAAGGAAAGGGGTTTCAGAGAGTGTGACAGCCTGTCTAGGCTCTGTGAGCAGTCTCCACAATAATCTCAGGACTGGCTGAATGGATCACCCATGCTTTTCCACACCACTTCCATTCACTGTCTTGATAAATCAAGTTTCATGCCTATAAAGAGATTAAAAATGGTAGGTAAAGAAACAATCTATACAGGTAATTATAATATAAGAAAGAATTAATGTGTTTCTTTATTTCACAGCTGCCTTTTTGATAACGAGGTAATCAAGGCTAAAGTCATAGCCATTAAGCTAAAACGTTATTCACAGTTTAGTTTATGCATCATTTTCAACTTTGTGCATCTATTTGCTGGAATTAGCCTTCTACCTCCACTGCAGTCATAACTGGCTATCGAGGGATGTATATGACTTTGAATAAATGAGCTGAAAATTTCAGATTTTTGCATTTCACGGTAGGGAGAAAACATCACGCCAATATTTTCACATATTTCCTGATTAGGCAAGAGGTAAAACTTAGAGCTTACTGGAGTAGTTTAAGCTGTACTTGTGAACTTTCCTATAGTTCTCTGCTGCTCTTGTTTCTTTAGCAAGTCCCTTCGATTCTGATAATGACAATCCCTTCTTATAGTCACAGATTTAAGGCAAATGTTGTATAAACTCCAAAACCCTTACAGTGTGTGTGCATGCATGCTAAGTCGCTTCAGTCATGTCCAACTCTTTGGGGACAACTGTAGCCTGCCAGGCTCCTCTGTCCATGGGATTCTGCAGGCAAGACTACTGGTGTGGGTTGCCATTTCCTTCTCCAGGGGATCTTTCAGACCCTGGGATTGAACCAGAGTCTCTTGCATTGACAGGCAGGTTCTTTATCACTAGCACCACCTGGGAAGCCCTACAGTGTATACACAGTCAAGCTAAATATCTGAAATTAAAGTACAGGCACAGTACCAGCAGTATACAATTAAAGTGCCTTCCATAATAGGCCCAGCACACTATAAACAAATCATTAATGTCCTTCTGGTTACCTATTCAGAAGTGTATCTCCCAAGTCAGCTTCTAAACGGAGCCTTTCAAGAACAGTCCAGTTTATTTGATTGGAGAGGAGAAAGATGAAATAGAGGCACAAGGTTAATATGAGTTTAAAGAGGAGCATAGGGTTATCTTGGCAATTAAAGGCTTTCTAGGAGGTTAATTACCTATAGGCCGGACTTAAAACTCACATAATATATTGGCAGTTACACAAATTTGTGTACAGCAGAGAACTCTCTTCTGCACTCTGAATGATATGATTTTATTCATTTTTCTTGCAGGGCTGAGTTAAAGCAATATTCTTTCCATGATCCAATCAGAACAAAGAAAGAAATGACATTCAAATGGTCGCGGAAATATTATACAGAAAAAAACAATGTAAGAATTTTATAATTTAGGAAGTGAAAGGAGGAATGTTATGTGTGTGAGAGAGAGAGAGAAAGAAGAGGATGAGAGAGAGACAGACAGAGGGAGATAGGTACTCAAGTGGTTTTTGAACACCTCAGAAAGAGCGTTTACCAAAGAGCACCCCTGATGGGGAATACTGGTAAGCAGATTAGCGTAAGCCTGATGACCTGCAGGTATTCAAATTCTACCCCGGGAACTTCAGAAAAGCCATATGCTCTTAGTTGGCTAGAACCACTTTGTACAAGACCTTCATCCAAGTCCCCATCATCTCTCACCTGGGTCCTTCTGAAAGAACCCCCTTCCGCAGTCTGCCAGCTATGAAGGCCCTGGCCCAACCCCTGTCTGACCCGCAGGATGCCCCATCATCTCTCCCTCTGCCAATCCTATCACGCCCCACCCCCTCTCCCTGCTTCATGCTTCATGGCTTGCCACTGAACTTGGGAGGAAGTTCAGAATCCTTACCACGGCCCTGTTTGTGTTTTCCAGCTTGCTTTCCTACCGCCTCTACAGGCTTCTAACTTTACACCCTCAGTCACACTGGCTTGGTTCTGTGTCTCCAACAGAAGCTTGGCTTCCTGTCACCAAACGTCACCTCCTCTAAGAGGCCCTCCCAATCATGGTTGGATGGCATCACCGACTCAATGGACATGAGTTTCAGTAAGCTCTGGGAGTTGGTGATGGACAGGGAGGCCTGGCGTGCTGCAGTCCTTGGGGTCACAAAGAGTTGGACACGACTGAACTGAACTGAATTGATGGTAGAAACCATCATTCCCACTTAACAGATGAAGGAAAGGGGTTTCAGAGAGTGTGACAGCCTGTCTAGGCTCTGTGAGCAGTCTCCACAATAATCTCAGGACTGGCTGAATGGATCACCCATGCTTTTCCACACCACTTCCATTCACTGTCTTGATAAATCAAGTTTCATGCCTATAAAGAGATTAAAAATGGTAGGTAAAGAAACAATCTATACAGGTAATTATAATATAAGAAAGAATTAATGTGTTTCTTTATTTCACAGCTGCCTTTTTGATAACGAGGTAATCAAGGCTAAAGTCATAGCCATTAAGCTAAAACGTTATTCACAGTTTAGTTTATGCATCATTTTCAACTTTGTGCATCTATTTGCTGGAATTAGCCTTCTACCTCCACTGCAGTCATAACTGGCTATCGAGGGATGTATATGACTTTGAATAAATGAGCTGAAAATTTCAGATTTTTGCATTTCACGGTAGGGAGAAAACATCACGCCAATATTTTCACATATTTCCTGATTAGGCAAGAGGTAAAACTTAGAGCTTACTGGAGTAGTTTAAGCTGTACTTGTGAACTTTCCTATAGTTCTCTGCTGCTCTTGTTTCTTTAGCAAGTCCCTTCGATTCTGATAATGACAATCCCTTCTTATAGTCACAGATTTAAGGCAAATGTTGTATAAACTCCAAAACCCTTACAGTGTGTGTGCATGCATGCTAAGTCGCTTCAGTCATGTCCAACTCTTTGGGGACAACTGTAGCCTGCCAGGCTCCTCTGTCCATGGGATTCTGCAGGCAAGACTACTGGTGTGGGTTGCCATTTCCTTCTCCAGGGGATCTTTCAGACCCTGGGATTGAACCAGAGTCTCTTGCATTGACAGGCAGGTTCTTTATCACTAGCACCACCTGGGAAGCCCTACAGTGTATACACAGTCAAGCTAAATATCTGAAATTAAAGTACAGGCACAGTACCAGCAGTATACAATTAAAGTGCCTTCCATAATAGGCCCAGCACACTATAAACAAATCATTAATGTCCTTCTGGTTACCTATTCAGAAGTGTATCTCCCAAGTCAGCTTCTAAACGGAGCCTTTCAAGAACAGTCCAGTTTATTTGATTGGAGAGGAGAAAGATGAAATAGAGGCACAAGGTTAATATGAGTTTAAAGAGGAGCATAGGGTTATCTTGGCAATTAAAGGCTTTCTAGGAGGTTAATTACCTATAGGCCGGACTTAAAACTCACATAATATATTGGCAGTTACACAAATTTGTGTACAGCAGAGAACTCTCTTCTGCACTCTGAATGATATGATTTTATTCATTTTTCTTGCAGGGCTGAGTTAAAGCAATATTCTTTCCATGATCCAATCAGAACAAAGAAAGAAATGACATTCAAATGGTCGCGGAAATATTATACAGAAAAAAACAATGTAAGAATTTTATAATTTAGGAAGTGAAAGGAGGAATGTTATGTGTGTGAGAGAGAGAGAGAAAGAAGAGGATGAGAGAGAGACAGACAGAGGGAGATAGGTACTCAAGTGGTTTTTGAACACCTCAGAAAGAGCGTTTACCAAAGAGCACCCCTGATGGGGAATACTGGTAAGCAGATTAGCGTAAGCCTGATGACCTGCAGGTATTCAAATTCTACCCCGGGAACTTCAGAAAAGCCATATGCTCTTAGTTGGCTAGAACCACTTTGTACAAGACCTTCATCCAAGTCCCCATCATCTCTCACCTGGGTCCTTCTGAAAGAACCCCCTTCCGCAGTCTGCCAGCTATGAAGGCCCTGGCCCAACCCCTGTCTGACCCGCAGGATGCCCCATCATCTCTCCCTCTGCCAATCCTATCACGCCCCACCCCCTCTCCCTGCTTCATGCTTCATGGCTTGCCACTGAACTTGGGAGGAAGTTCAGAATCCTTACCACGGCCCTGTTTGTGTTTTCCAGCTTGCTTTCCTACCGCCTCTACAGGCTTCTAACTTTACACCCTCAGTCACACTGGCTTGGTTCTGTGTCTCCAACAGAAGCTTGGCTTCCTGTCACCAAACGTCACCTCCTCTAAGAGGCCCTCCCAATCGCTCCACGGCATGTTGCCTACCCGCTCCTCTTTTACGGGCACTGCCATGGAGCCTTCTTTGAGCGGCCCAGAGAGCCTGTGTCTCCAGTGACAGCTTTCACTCATCGGCTGCCCGCTTGCCCATCCTCACCACCCATTCTGGATCCCTGGTACGCAGCTCAGCCTTGGAGAAACGGCTAAGCGCTGCGCTGCTGCCTCTGGCTCCTGCCCTGGAGCGCTGTCTGTCCTGGAGTGTGCAGATGAAGCTGAATCTTTAGGAAAGGTCGGGCATTGTGACACCATATGATAATAATTAAAACCACAACAATTTTAACTTGTTATCCAAAGGCCCTAAGTGTTGGGTCGGTATTCATGTAAGTCTGTAAAGGATGGGAAATTGTTAAGGATTCCTTTGGGAGTGAATTCAAACGCCTGGAAAACACCTTTGCCTCTTTTCTCTAGAGTCACACTCTGCACCACCTCACACACCCCCAGGACACCACCTTTCCCGGGACAAGGCAGTAAGTGATCTCAGCAGATTTCCCAGCTAATGAGACACTGTCCCTCTTCCCTGCTGGGAAGTAATAGGTTCAACTATCTGAGAACCCAGCCCCTCCAGGAGGCCTGGCCTCTGCTGCAGAGGAAAGAAGGCCATGAATATAATATAAAGGCTATTATTCTGGCAAACCTATTCTAATTCTGGACCAGGTACGTACTGGAGCCCATTAGGATGATTTTGAAAAAAGAATTACAATAATTATTTTTTGGCAGCCTGGAGTCTTTTATCTTTATGTGATGATAGCAATGTTTTAAAAGGGTTATCATAATGCTGCATAATAATAATAATCTTTTATTAGGTGTAATGCTGTAAGAGTTTTAAAAATACTTTGATATAAAAGGTCAGGTTTGATCCTAATAACGATCCTTTGAGGTATACGGAGTAGCAGTTACTTGCCACATTTCACAGTAGGGGAAACTGAGGTCCAGGGCAGCTGAATGGCTTCTAAGGCTCCAAACTAATCATGGCAGGGAAGTTCTAGGACCCAAGGCGCTGATTCCTAGTCGAGTGTTCTTTAAATAAATCATTACTGGAGAACTGACTTAAAGGAGACTATCAGAAGAGACGTGAGGGGTGTGTATGTGTGTATACAGGATGGTGGATTCCAGTGAGTGGTTCCTGGGACTGACATCATTTTAGCAGCAAGGACACAATATAACAGAGCTCTACCTTCTAAGCATCATCATCCGCTCAGTATCGAGACTGTCACACTGAAATCACAGCATCATACATATTACCCAGGCTTCAAGCTTCCCAATAAAGAAACTTGATGTGTATGGAAATAATGTTCCAAAAGACTCTTTCATATCTATTTTCTCATCCCTTGCCTTACGTTTTCGTGTTTTTTTTTTTCTCCAGAAATAATGCTCTTACAGTTTATATTGCTGCTTCTGTCTTAATGAATTATAGGAGCACATTTTATGGTTTCAGAAAGAGTCCTCTCCGGCTGTGAATCAGCCAGCTTTCCCTTCCTTGGTCTCTCCCAAGAAAAGAAACGAGGAGCCTGGCAGTGCCCTTCTTCACAAAGGGCGTGCGGCGCACACTCTCACTTTTTACCTCTGAGGCCACGATGGCTTACAAGGCTCTGCTCCTGAACTTTGTTCTCTGATTATTGACAAAGGGGCCCAAAGTCAAGGCAGAGATGTCGATACATCTGCTTACTTTTCAGGAAGGGCAACGGTTCCACCATCCACCCTCTGCACACCGGAGTACATTCACAGGAAGGTACCAGAAATCTCCAGCTTCAGAACCAATCAGCCCAAGAGAAAGAGCTGCATTTTGCAACCCACTGTTCACACACATTCAAGCTCCAGTTTGCGTGTAAGGTTAAAGTAGTTGAGGGAAAGTCAGTTTTAATGAATATTGGCTCCCTCTATGCGCTTACCTCCAGAAAATGTTCTGCCTGCTGTTCTCGATCCAATTTCCTTGAAGTTGTTGTAATCAGACCTGTGTAGAAATGAGAATATTTGACTTGTAAATATCTGGGGCAAGCAGCTTACTGAGTGTGGGAAGCAAGTCCAGTTAAAGGAAACGCAAAAGCCATGGGGAACAGTATAACTCACCAGTCCTCAGCGACAGTCAGATGGTTTCAGAATTACACTGAACAAAATAAAACTGACAAAGAAAACCCGAAAAACTTGTTTCTGGGTTCTGCTTTCCACTGTTGAGGTATTTTAATCACTTTGGGCATGTGGAACCTCATTACAGAAGAATTGTTTTTCTGGTAATGAGGAATTTCAATAATTTATTTGCATATATAACTGAAATTCTGCCATAGAAACCTCATTGAAGATTTTAGAGTTCTTGAACAATTAATAGATTGCTGATTAGATTCAGGCTATGAAGCAGAACTTTCTTATTTAACTTTTTTACGCTTATATAATATTTTGGTTATACTGACAAAGAAGGTTATCTTTGCAGTGATTACTTGTACACATAATTATTTCAAATTTACTCATATATGAAAGATCTCATGCTGTAGCTTTATCACTTTGCTTTATTTGTTTAAATCTTTACACAAAACAGGTTTTTTTTTTTTTTTATACCTAATATATGAAATATCTCATGCTGTAGCTTTATCTCTTTATTTGTTTTAATCTTTACACAAAGTAAGTTCTGCATTGGAAATAACATTCTTTCCTATGAATGGCGTTTCTCATAAATGAATCGTCCCTTTGAGCAGAGAGACAAAGAAAAGGGAAGGAGAAGACAAAGCTTTCAAGGCCATCCAATTTGTCTTTTGCAGATTTTATCATGATTATTCTTAAATGGCAATTAGGAGGTTAAATTTACATTCCATTTCTTGATTCCACACTGTCCCTGAAAATAAGACCCTCTGATTGGGCTGCTGACCTGCGCTGATCAATGAGAGAAGTGAAAAGCTCACTCTTAGTGCTGATGAAGTGCATGAAATATGGAAAAGGTATGTCATCAAAATCTGCTGAGGCGTTCATGAGTTTATTTTCCGGTAGTGGATGGAGTACATGATTTTGCTGCTGCTGCTAAGTCGCTTCAGTCGTGTCCGACTCTGTGAGACCCCATGGACAGCAGCCCACCAGGCTCCCCCGTCCCTGGGATTCTCCAGCCAAGAACACTGGAGTGGGTTGCCATTTCCTTTTCCAATGCATGAAAGTGAAAAGTGAAAGTGAAGTCACTCAGTCGTGTCTGATTCTTAGCAACCCCATGGACTGCAGCCTATCAGGCTCTTCCACCCATGGGACTTTAGAGAAAGGCAAAAAAAGACTACAATGGGGTTAAATGGCTCCCCATGGCCTTGAAAATAAAATTCTACTGGAAGTAACATGGCTGTTAGGGTTAGGGTTAGGAAGATCTGACTTCCAGTAGAACTTGAGCCTCATTATATGCTCATTGTAAGGCATTAGCATGCTAAATGACACACTTACAGCCTCATGACAGCCGCAAGACTGACCATAAAAGGCCAAAAAGTGGGCGTGACCCTGTTATGGAAATCCCCACCAGATAGTTGGAATAATCTTCCCACTTGTTAGCCCATGAAATTACTTGGCCTGTAAAAATTAACCACTGCACATTTCAAGGTCTCTGCTGCCTTCTGAGATGGACTGCCTTCTCCCTGTGGAATGTGTCTCTCTCTACATAAACCTGCTTTCCCACTTAGCTCTTGAGGCAGAGCCCCCTTGCCTGCCTGCTTGTATCCTTCACAAACATCCTGCATTAATAATTAAATCTACTTCTTACTTGTCACTTTGTCTCTTGCTGAATTCCTTCTGCATTGAGACATAAAGAACCTGAACCTTAGTTAAGTCCAGACACCATGTGAGTGATTTTAATTAAAAGACAGAGGGTTCAATTTCCAGTCTAAGGTTTGACAGGGTCCAGGAGGCGTGCCTAGGTTTGAGCTCCAAACGGAGGGACGTGGTTTGAACCCCACTCACTCCACTCTCATCCGTCCACACTCCCATGGGAGGGAAACCCACGCTCCCCTTGCACTGATGATCTACTTTTCCGTGAAAGTTTCCTTGAATGTGCCTCACCTTTCTGCTTCATCCACAGATTTTTCAAACTTAGCTCAGATGTTAGAGAGGTGACCCTCTCTCCCAGGGTTCAGTTCAGTTCAGTTCAGTCGCTCAGTCATGTCCGACTCTTTGCGACCCCATGAATCGCAGCACGCCAGGCCTCCCTGTCCATCACCAACTCCTGGAGTTCACTCAGACTCACATCCATCGAGTCAGTGATACCATCCAGCCATCTCATCCTCTGTCGTTCCCTTCTCCTCCTGCCCCCAATCCTTCCCAGCATCAGTCTTTTCCAATGAGTCAACTCTTCGCATGAGGTGGCCAAAGTACTGGAGTTTCAGCTTAAGCATCATTCCTTCCAAAGAAATCCCAGGGCTGAGGGGTCTGATAAATACTACCAGAACAAGTATACTCCACCACACTATAATTCTTGGCCTTTTACTACACTTCTTTGCTCACATGTCTGTATTTTCCCACTAGACAGACCGACAGAGTGACTTCATGGGAAAGTCCTGCCTTCTGCTTCAGAAGCCCTGGTGTCCACCTAAGCACCTGGCCTAAAACAAAACTGGAGACTCATTAGCAGTCAGTTAACAAAAGCTGCTGTGGAAAAGAGAGATCACTCATATTCTGATCTTCAGCTTTGCTACAGGCTTAGAACATGGCTGTTTAGGAGGCACTGTTTTGTGTGTGGGGAGAGTATCTGCTGGTGGGGAGGGGGTGTGTGTCTCCAGTGCTCAGTTAAAGCTATTTTCTGAGTTCCTCTATGTGAATGGTGCAGTGCTAGGCATTTCTGCATATAAAAATGAGTTACTGTCAGAGATGATGGGGAAAGACTGCTATCAAGAGTTTCAAGGTAGGGGGCGTCCCTGGTGGTCCAGTGGCTAAGACTCCGTGCTCCAAATGCAGGGGGCCTGGGGTTCAATCCCTGATCACACAACTAGATCCCATATGTTGCAACTGAGGGTTCCACATGCCGCAGCTCACAGATCCTGCATGCTGCAGCAGAGACCAAAGACCCCACATGCTATAAAGACTTGGCACAGCCAACTAGGCAGAGAGGTAGAGAGATTCCAGAGGGATGGTACAGGGTGGGAGGAGGGAGGAGGGTTCAGGATGGGGAACATGTGTATACCTGTGGCAGATTCATGTTGATGTATGGCAAAACCAATACAATATTGTAAAGTAATTAACCTCCAGTTAAAATAAATAAATTTATATTAAAAAACCCTGAAACCATAAAAGAAGAAGAATAAAAATAAAACGTTCAGCTTCAACAAGTAAAAAAAAATAAAAACAAAAAAATAAAACTCTTTCCTTGAAAAAAAAAAAAAAAGAAACTTCCAGGGAGAGAATCAGTAACTTCCCTTCCTTAGCTGCCAATCAGAACCTTCTGGAAACTCAGAACATGTGGTTCTGTGCCCTATTCCATCCCTCATTTCCTGTCTGTCTCTGAATCTCTTGGGATGATGCCTTGAGATAGTGCTCTGATTCTACAAGAAGGCTCTCTGCAATGCCAGCATTCTTTGTGAATTTCAGCATGACCTTTTATTGACACGAGGTTTTCTTGCCATCCAAGAATGAAATACACTGAGCAGCTTTAGCATCTGGGTCAGACCTTGGGCTCATTGTGCGTGCGTGCGTGCGTGCATGTGTGTGTGTGCGTGAGACGGGTGAGCAAACGGGACATGGAGATGTGTGAATGCACTGGTGGGTGAGGTGATCAGGGGGAAATAGAGAGGAGCCTGCTATGACTCATACTGACTCAGGGTCAGCGTGTCACACCAGCGAGTGCCTAACACACAAATCTGACACCTTCATTTTCAGGTCAGGCTGTTCTACAAGCTCATTTGTCACGGAAGCGCTTTCTAAGTGAGAAGTAACTGTGTTCTTGAAAGGGGTCAGGAGGCTTTTGCAGCCCTCACCCCCTCTTCAGGGAGCCTCCTCTGTGAGAGGTGCCAGTGGGAATGAGAAATGCTTGTTATATGGAGGCTATAAAGGGGTGAGCGGGCTGACAGCCTCTGTTCCTGTCCGCCTGCTGCCTTCCAGACACAGAGGCCGAGCAGCCCTTCCCCTCCGCCCCTCTGTGGGCTCCTGAGTCAGTCCAGGTCCCCCTCGTGCACGTCGTGCATTCGGCCCCCTGTGGTGACGGCGCTCTGGAAGGAGGTCAGCTTCCCCTCCCACCCATCCCGAGGGTAATTCTTGAGGAAAGCCACTTGCCACGGAGCCCGTGCGCAAGTGGGGGGCAGGGGGCTCCCTTCCATCGGCCTACCTTCCCCAGGGTGTGCTTTTCACCGACTTATCAGCCCACAGAGAAGACGGGCTTCCTGAAGGGTCTGACAAAAACACACACAACAGGGACCCTGGAGGTACGAGAAAGACAAGGAGTTTCCGTCCCTGGAGGAAAAGGCAAGGAAACCTCCGCAGGGCTCAGGTCTCTGGGTTTCCATCCCCTTTATTTTCACAGATCTAAACCATAGGAGAAAACTCTTAAGTCTAAGTGAAACCAGGATTTGCCTGGTGGCCCAGTAGTGAAGAGTCCACCTGCCAATACAGAGGCCATGTGTTTGACCCCTGGTCTGTGAAGATTCCACAGGGCCACTGAGCCCCGGTGCCACGAGTACTGACGCCCGCGTGCCGAGTCCCCGCTCTGCAGCAAGAGACACCACGCAGTGAGCGGGCGCCCCCGCGACAAAGAGCAGCCCCGCCCGCTGCAGCCCGCGAAGGCCCGAGGGCAGCGAAAGGTCCAGCGCAGTGCATTAAACTGATGAATTAATCAGTTTAAAAAAGTGAAAATCAGTAGGAAATGGGACGAAGCAGGGCAAGGGACACAGAGTGACTTCTAAGGGGTGCAAAGTTTCTTTTGGGGCTGATGAAAATGCTCTAAAATTACAGATTAGGGTTTTGGCTGCACAGTTCCCTGAGTATTCTGAAAGCCAGTGAATTGTATCTTTTAAATAGGTGATTGTTGTTGTACATAAATTATGTATCAGGAAAGCTGTTTAAAAATCAGCAGGAGATCATAAACTCTGCCTTTTAGTTTTTAACAAGTCTTTCAGTTTTGGAGAAGACAAATCTTTAAAAACACTTAAATGATCGAATGACTATATTTCACCCATATTTTTCACTATATTTCACTATATTTTTTAAGATTGAATGAATGAATGAGTGAGTTAGTCTACAAATCTGGTAGGAAGAAGGATTGGAATGAATAGATCCATCAGGTTTGTCCATGGGGAATCTGGAACATAAATACAATGAAAAGAACATTTTGGGTTAAAGTCACAATTGGTGGTTATTTGCACTGAAAATAAACCTTGCTGTCAAGACAGGGTCAACTAAACCAAGGAGGGGAAAAAGCTTTCTTCCCTCTAAAGGTACACACTTAGGATGAGCTATGGGGCTTCAGCAGCACAGTGTGCTTTGCAGTCACATAGGAATGAGGTGGACCATCTCTCACAGACCAGAGAAATTAGACAAAACTGCCAAACTGCATCTTCCCTTCTAACAGCTTTGTTGTAGCTGAATGCAGTTGAGCCTTAGAACAGGGCAGAGCCTGAAACAGAGCAATTCCCTCTTAAACTGCTCTGATGCATCACTGTGGAAGGCATCCTCATTGTGTAATCTCTGCAAGTGAGAGGCACGTACATCACACATGTAACTGTAGACCCATTGGGTGCAGTAAATTGGGGACTGACATGATGAAATTGAATTTCAAAGATAAATCATAGGCAAGCTTTTGAAAGTGGTTTGGAGATATAAACAAACACATCATTTGATATAATTACATATGCAAACCTCCAATTTAGGAGGGGATTACGCCAGTCCTAAGTGAATGATACTCAGTAAAGAGAAGGGGAGAGCATATGGTTGGAACCATGCAATTACTTTAAAAAGAACTGCTTTTGCTTTTTTCTGTTGTTGTTGTGGAAATGGGGGAATCTAATAACCTTTCTGAGAAATAGGCTGAGCATGAAAATGGGGCTGCCTGCTCAGAAAAGAACTCAAAATGTTCTAAGTAGTTATGGTCAGAGAAGTGATACTCAAAAGGATGACATCTTTTCCCTGCTTTTCCGCCCTGTGGGTGTCCTGGGTCGCAGCTGTGTAATCTAGTGCCATGACATTGACATTTTCTTTAAGTGCTACTTGAAGCTGTGTAGGTCTTTGCTCAGCATAATTTTCCAGAACTGTTGGAAGCTGAGATTGGTATTACAAATACAACTGGAATAACAGCCCTGTGAGCTACAATTAGTGTTTACTCTTTTTCCATATTCCCGTTACCATGTCGCCATGCCTACCCCGACTATCTGGTAAACCCTCTCATTATCCTTCCAGAAAGTTCAAATGTCACCTTCTCTGCAAATCATTTTCTGACCTTCCCTCCTCCAGCATGCTGCATGTAACTCACCTATTGTCCGGACCTCTCTCTGGACCCCAGTGGTAGGAAGGCTTTGTTTGGGTGGGTCACCAGCTGAGCTCAGGAACCTAGATTAGTGCCATTATGCTTGTTGAATGTAAAGATACTACTAGTATACCACCAATGACCCAGCAATCCCACTCTTAGGCATAGACCCTGAGGAAAGCAAAACTGAAAGAGACACATGTATCCCACTGTTCATTGCAGCACTATTTACAACAGCTAGAACATGGAAACAACCTAGATGTCCATTGACAGATGAATGGATAAAGAAGTTTTGGTACATATACACAATGGACTATTACTCAGCGGCAAAAAGGAACACATTTGAGTCAGTTCTAATGAGGTGGATGAACCTAAAGCCTATTATAAAGAGTGAAGTAAGTCAGCAAGAGAAAGATAAATGTGCACCCCACTCCAGTACTCTTGCCTGGAAAATCCCATGGATGGAGGAGCCTGGTAGGCTGCAGTCCATGGGGTCGCCAAGAGTCAGACACAACTGAGTGACTTCACTTTCACTTTTCACTTTCATGCATTGGAGAAGGAAATGGCAACCCACTCTGGTGTTCTTTCCTGGAGAATCCCAGGGATGGGGGAGCCTGGTGGGCTGCTGTCTATGGGGTCGCACAGAGTCGGACACGATTGAAGTGACTTAGCAATGCATATATACAGAATCTAGAAAAATGGTCCTGAAGAATTTACTTATAGGGCAGCAGTGAAGAAACAGACATTGAGAATAGAATTATGGACATGGGGAAAGGAGAACAGAGGGTGAGATGTGTGGAAAGAGTAACATGGAAACTTACATTACCATATGTAAAATAGATAGCCAATGGAAATTTGCTGTATGGCTCAGGAAACTCAAACAGGGGCTCTCTATCAACCTAGAGGGGTAGGGTGGGGCGGGAGATAGGAGGGAGATGGGAGGGAGGTTCCAAAGGGAGGGGATATACATATACCTATGGCTGACTCATGTTGAGGTTTGACAGAAAACAACAAAATTCTGTAATACAATTATCCTTCCGTTGAAAAATAAATTAATTAAAAGAAATACTACTGGTATAGAAGGTCTTCCCAGGTGGCTGAGATGGTGAATCTGCCTGCAATGCAGGAGACCCAGGTTCAATCCCTGGGTCAGGAAGAACCCCTGGAGAAGGGAATGGCAACCCGCTCCAGTATTCTTGCCTGCAGAATTCCATGGACAGAGGAGCCTCGTGAGCTACAGTCCATGGAGTTGCAACGAGTTGGACATGACTGAGTGACTAATGCGTGCACACACCTACAGTATAGAAAACAATATTTGGCTCTAATTTTTTGTTAAGCGATCAATCTTCCCAAACAGGATATAAGCAAAAGGTAGTTAATAGATCTTATTTATCCTGTGTCTCTGGCATTTAACATAGAACCTGGTACCTTGAAGGTATCAAGCAAAACTTGTTTGAATGAGGGTAACATGGATACAGTCCCCCAGGACTGTCAGTATTGCCTTATACAGAGTGGTCAGTTCCCCAGGACTGTCAATATTGCCTAATACAGAGTGGTCACATAGCTCCTAAGCGCAGAAGTAAGGTTATCTGAATGCTTTCTTCCATTCTTTGAATAACTTTAATGTTATCCCAATTTTTGGACACTCTCTTCCATGCTGATAGTTGGAGGTCATTAAAACCATTCCTGATAGACTTTAATTTATTTATTTTCAGAAGTTGGTTAAAGATTTTTAATGTTAGACACAGCAATTATGTGCTCATTCCATAGTCCTCCCATGTCCTGGTTTCTAATAAATTCACAGAGAAAGGTAGGTAAATAATAATACAGTAGTATCCAACATTTATTGAGTACTGTGTGCCAAACATTAGCACCAAACAGCTTGCATACACGATCTCATTTAAATGAACAAGCATTCCAAGAAACAGGAACTCTTTTGATTCTGGAAACTGAGGAAGAAATGAGAAATAACTTGCCCAAGGTCAGCCAAGACGGAGCCATGACACGCACCCAGGGACTCTGACAAGCTTTTCCACTGTCTTCTTAGCAGACAAGAACGCAGAGCTGTGGCAAAGCCACCCACCCAGGAACCAGGAGACCTGCAACCCAGTTTCAGCTCTGCCAGTGACCGGTTATGAGATTAGAGAGGTCACATCTTTTATTTTTTCTTCTCTAGAACTGTTTCCTCATCTAGCAATGTCCTAAAGTCTCTTTTCAATGTGAAGAGTCTACAGTAATACAGAATATTAAAAGCAATCATTCTTCCTTTCCGGCTCCCTCACTGGATCCCACTTTCTCCTCGATGAAACTGAGTCCCAGCTGTGTAGGACATAGGAAGGTCACCCAGGTAAAGCAAAAGGGCTTGTGTTCTTGCTTTTATTTATTCACAAAATTAACACTTAATACCCACATGTATATTTCTCAAAAGGAGCAAAGTAAAAACATTTATCTATGAATGCATGTTTTTAAGTAGGGAAAAAAAAAATAACCGACTAGTTATTTTCATGTTTGCTGTCTCTTCTACAAAATTCTAACTTCTAGAAACAGAGAACAAACCTGACTCCATATTGGATGTATGCCTTTGGCTCCAGGGCTCTGCACCTTTGTAAAAGAATGTTGCCTACAACCTGAAATATACCTGATAGTCCATTCTCAAGGCTTTGACCCTTAAAGATATAAACACTTTTACATTCATCTAGAGATTAATATGCTGCATAAAAGAAAATAACAATTGTCTTGTTGGAGGTTTATAAGAACATTGTGACTAGACTTCTGTGGACAGGAACAAGAACAAAGAATTCCAGCACCAAGTAGTTCACACAAACCAGACACACCCCTTCCTCTTTTAAAATAAACACAATTTCTAACTCAGGTAAAATAGTACTTTGGGACATTAGTCCACCATCTTCTGAGTCTGCTGGCTTTCCAAATAGTCACCATTCCTCGTTGCAACAACTAATCTCTTGATTTATTGGTCTAACCTGTATCAAGCAGTAAGAACCTGGACTCTGTAACAGAAACTATTTCTACATCTCATTTCAGCCCATTAGAAAGCCTTATTCCCTGTAGTATTTACACATAGACATAAGACTATTCACTGAATTTGGAGAGAATGAAAGGGACTCAGTAAATGCAAATTTCAGTATTGTAGGAAAAAAAAATAAAGCTGAAGTGAAGACATGCATTAGGTTTGCTTAAAAAAAAAGACTAAATAATGTGTGTTTGGATTATATGATGTTTCTTTGAAAAGAAAAGAATAACCAGAAAGACAAAACCATATACAACACCAGTTATGAGGGAGGTTAACAAAAGGATTCTGGGAACTGGCCCCATCAGGTTTTTTTCTTAAGTAGGAGCGGTTTTATCTGATATAAGATTTGGAGTTACTCAATTAGGTGCACAGTGCTGCTATTAAATTTCCTTCAGAAAATCTGATAGGGAAAATCACCAGTGGAGCTTTAAGTATGCAACTTGGATGTTTCTTGATAAATAGTGATTTCCAAAATGCTAATACAAGTTTTAAACTGCATACGTGAGCGTGCATCTTAAACATAAGTATGAAGACTCTGCGCCCAACATGGTTCACAGCCATTGATTTTCCACCACAGGTAAGTTTCACTTGTTTTTCTTTGCAAGCCAATGGATAGAATTTCCCAATTCTGCCTTGAAAAATGAAATTAAAGTGAAAATCACTCAGTTGTGTCCGACTCCTTGTGAGTCCATGACCTATACAGTCCATGGAATTCTCCAGGCCAGAATATTGGAGTGGGTAGTCTTTCCCTTCTCCAGGGGATCTTCCCAACCCAGGAATCGAACCCAGGTCTCCTGCATTGCAGGTGGATTCTTTACCAGCTGAGCCACAAGGGAAGCCCCAGAACACTGGAGTGGGTAGCAGGGAAGCTGAGGGCAGTGCTCTTCTGCCAGAAACACTTCCCCCTTTGGATTCCATAGCTGCCACAGGTAGCAAAGGGGGAAAGCCAGCTTGTGAAGGAAAGTGTTGATGCTGGTACATACCTTGCACCTCCATCAGCCTTAGATGACAGATGGACTTGTCTGCAGCCTGGAGGGAGAGTTCTGAGATTCAAGCAAACCCTGTTCCCTCTCTGTACTGCTCATTACAGACATAATCGATTAGGGGATCTGGGTCAAGGCAACTTGTCATCAGGGTGAAAGATAAGATAGTAGCTAACAGGGAGGAATAAAGTTGAGGCTGTACAGTTAAGAATATTTCCAACGGCTGCCTCCTCTGAGTAATTCTTATACCAGGTGGTCCTGCCACATATACCCACATATGCACACATACATACACGTGTACACACACATATACTTAGGACTCAATGGACATGAGTTTAGGTGAACTCCGAGAGTTGGTGATGGACAAGGAGGGCTGGAGTGCTGTGGTTCATGGGATCGCAGAGAGTCAGACACGACTGAACGACTGAACTGAACTGAACTGAGTGATGCTGTATATGAGACCCGTTTTGTCAGAATACCTGGATACTTACCAGGCCCATCTGTCCTTCCCTCGGTTCCTCGCCTCATTACCAATCCTCATGGCTCTTTCCCTCCAGGGCTCACACGGCCCTTCGGCTCAGCCTCATGATTCAGCCTAGATGAAGAAGTATTTATGCACCTGAGGAAGTCTCTAGGTGATTTAGCTAAACCTTGAATGCCATATTGGATTTCTTCAGAGAAATTAAGCTGCAGATGGTGAACCAATATTAGGGATGTCGCATGAAATGATGCCATTTTAGGTGCCATTAACACGCCACTGATGTGTGTGCTCAGATGTGCAATATGGCGCCCGCCACCCCTTTCTCTTTCTGCCAAGATTTTTTTTTGCAAAATTCTGAATACTGGATGATCAAAATAAGGAAGTGGCTGGCAATTTAAATTACATTATATGGATGGGTTGTAAAGATTATCTAGCCTGAGGGGCATCATGTACCATAAAGTAACCAGTCCTAAATTCTGGCATCAGACTGCCTTGCTTCACAACTCAATACCAGCCCAAGGCAGCTTTCTGTTTTTAACAAATTATTTAGCTTCTTTAAGTAAAATGAGGCTTATTAAATTAAACGCTGTGCTGTGCTTAGTCACTCAGTCGTATCTGACTCTTTGTGACCCCATGGACTGTAGCCCACCAGGCGCCTCTATCCATGGAATTCTCCAGGCAACAGTACTGGAGTGGGTTGCCATGCCCTAATAGTTAATTTAAAATGGTTTGCTCAGTTCCCGGCACATCTGTAGTCATTCATTTGCTCAGTGGTGTTTGACTCTTTGTGAACCCATGGTCTGCAGCACTCCAGGCCTCCCTCTCCTTCACCATCTCCCGGAGTTTGCTCAAACTCATGTCCACTGAGTCGGTGATGCCATCCAACCATCTCACCCTCTGTCTGCTTCTCCTCCCGCCTTCAATCTTTCCCAGCATCAGGGTCTTTTCCAATAAGTCAGTTCTTCACATCAGGTGGGCAAAGTATTGAAGCTTCAGCTTCAGCATCAGTCCTTCCAATGAATATTCAGGGTTGATTTATTTTAAGATTGACTGCTTTGATCTCGCTGCTGTCCAGGGGACTCAAAGAGTCTTCTCCAGCACCACAGTTTGAAAGCATCAGTTCTTTGCTGCTCAGCCTTCTTTATGGCCCAACTCTCACCTCTGTACATGACTACTGGAAAAATCCTTGCTTTGACTAGATGGACCTTTGTTGGCAAAGTGATGTCTCTGTTTTTTAATATGCTGTCTAGGTTTGTTATAGCTTGTCTTCCAAGGAGCATGCGTCTGAATTTTAAGACTTCAGTCAAAGTCCTCAGTGACTTTGGAGCTCAAGAAAATGAAGTCTGTCACTGTTTTCATTTTTTCCCTATCTGTTTGCCAAGAAGTGATGGGACTGGATGCCATGATCTTAGTTTTTTGAATGTTGAGTTTTAAGTTAATCCTGGCACATTAAATGCTCAAAAATGTTACTCTTATTATTAGCTCCAAGAATCATCCCTGGGGTATCAGATGTGTCCAATGGTGTAATCTTACTTCCTTGCCATCTTGAGATTTCCATCACTAGAGTCTAAATATCGGGGCAACAAAAATTGTGAAATTTCTATTTCTTACCCTATTATCTGACAGAGAAACTGATGCTTGCACTTTCAATATTAACAACTTGTTCAAAGATTTATTCATGAGAAATCCTTCATCCAAGCATTGCTAAATTTTATTGAAAGGAGAGTGAGTAGCAAAGTGCGGCATGGCAGAGCAGCATCAGTACCAGCTGGGAGCTAGGTTAGAAATGCAGAGACGCAGGCCCTCCCAGACTGTGAGGATATGCGCCTCAGGCTGAATTCTGAGAAGCCTGACTCTAGACCACTGCCATGCCAATCTGCGCACTAGGATCATCCGTGGAGCAGTAAACAACGCTGATGCCAGGGCCCCATACCCACACATTCTGAGTTATGTAGTATGGGTAGAGGCCTAGGGATTTTTAAGATGCTCCAGATGATTGCAAGAGTCAGCCAGAGGTGAGAATCACTGTATATACAGATGTTACCAAGGGGTATTGCAAAAGTGAAAGTGTCAGTCATTCAGTCATATCCGACTCTTTGAGGCCCCATGGACTGTAGCCCACCAGGCCCCCCATCCATGGGATTCTCCAGGCAAGAGTATTGGAGTGGGCTGCCATTTCCTTCTCCAGAGAACCTTCCCAACCGAGGGATCAAACCCCCATCTCCCATATTGCAGGCAGACTCTTTACCATCTGAGCCACCAGGAAAGCCCCAGTGGGTATTGGGGTTGTGATATCAGGTTTTCTGGCTTATCTAAATCGTCTCATTTCCCCAGAATGAACAACACTTGACTTTATAATACAAAACAATGAAAGGTCAGTAAAGTGAGGCAGCCGGCACATGGCCTCCAGCGTGCCTTCCTCTGAACTCTGCAAGGCTCTGCTGTGACCTCTCTGGAAAAGCGACTGAACTCCGGCTGCCAGGTCTCCTCTGACTTCAGCTCTGCTGCTAGCCTGGCGAGTCCCCCTAACTCTGGATCATCCCAGCCACCGCCTGGCATCTTGGCCCTGGCACACTCTCTCACACTGTGCCGCTCCTCGCCTAGCGTCTCCTGGCCCTCACGATCCTCGCTGCGGTTTAGTGCCTAAGTCATGTCCGACTCTGTCTGACCCCATGGACTGTAGCCCGCCAGGCTCCTCTGTCCACGGGATTTCTCAGGCAAGATTACTGGAGTGGGTTACCACGCCCTCCTCCAGGGGATCTTCCTGACTCAGGGATCAAACCCTCACCTCCGGCATTGGCAGGTGGATTCCTTAGTGCTGAGCCACCAGGGAAGCCCTGGGATCCTTATAGCAGAGTGTTAAACCCCACCTCCATGTGATGTGACCTCTTTCCCACCAAAGCATATTTTTCTAGGAGGTACAGTGGCAAGAGCCACGCAGAAACAACAGCATCTTACAACAATAAGCTCCCATATTTGCCCTCAAGGAACTGACAATTTAATAAGCAAGACAGACAGGCATGCAAATAACTGTGACATTAGGTGTGAGCTAATACAGGCCTTGCACGACTGTGGGTAGCCTGAAGAAAGAAAGATTGCTGAACTGTACAACTGGAAAGGATGAGGGAATAAGTTGAATTTGTCCTGGGCCCTTAATGGTGAATCAGATTCTGAAAACAGAGACGGTGGAGGAGGTTAAAATGTCAAACCTGAGACAGAAGGTTAATGCAAAAGGGAAATCTAGGTTTAAATCTTGGCTCTGCTATTTCTTAGCTGTGTGACCAAGGACAGATGACGTCACTTCTCTGACCTCAGTCCCGTCAGGTCTGACGTGGGGATAGTAATAACTCCCTAATAGGCTTTTGGTTAGCAGTGATCCAGATGAACTGTTTGGCACAGTGCCTTGCATGTAGCAGATGCTGTTCTCAAAAATAGGAACAGCATCTATAAAAGCAGTACATTATTTTTTACTTTTATTAAAAACCCAAAGAGCAATGGGATGATATTTCTGATTACATCGTAAAGGAAAACCTTATTGTCTCTAGATTGGTCACCTCTTACAATGTTTGAAAATGTAATAATAGCCAAGCAACTAAAAGCTGCAGTTTCTTTCTGCTTATTCAAATGAACACTACAAAGTTGTTTCGTTTCTGTCATACTCCAGAGGTGTGAAAAACAACCACTGCACTCCCCGGAGAAGTGATTTCACTGCAAATAATTTTCTCTACATCTGGTTTCACATGACAAATAAAACCAGGAGGATTGGTAAAGTGCAAATTACTCAGAGGATGTGCAAAGTCTTGAAAACACACAGATCCTTTGCAGGCATGCAGTCCTTAAAGATCATGTTTGCTCTATGAGGTCTTAGGTAGGAGCCATGTTTTGAAACCCAATTGAAAAAATCTGGGAGAAACATCACTTGTTATGGAGAGCTTTCAAAGTTATCAGAAGACTGACAACACTTTTTAAAAAATATCACACATTTTCCAGTTAATTTTCACATAATTCAATCGCTTCCTTTTGTCCTACATTTTTGTACACTATAAAACCTCATTATTTTTCATTCTCGCTATCTGAGAATCTGTAATAGTTCTGTGGCTGGTTGAAGTTTACCTTTGTACTACCCAGGTAAATTAATAGGGTGGAAAGGTCCCAGGAGAATACTTAATGTACTCCAGGCAAACCATTTGCAAAGCACTTTAATTTTAACAACCCGCATTTTGATGTTCTAATTGCAAATGGCCTACGTTAACTATTCATTAGAGTCTGTCCAAGCAGGTCTTTTGTTTGGCAACATTTTGTTAATAGTAGCATTAACCTTACCTATGTATTTGAAAGCAGGAAACCCCCGCGCTTCCTGAAATATTCTAGAATATGCATTTTCAACCTCTGTAAAATCTTCCTCAAAATCAGTCTGAATTAATGGAAGCTTACGGTGCTCCTCTTTTCTCTTGCAAGGATAATGAAATTTGTAGTCAATCATTTATCAATAAATGCAGCAACTCTGTGCGAGCCTTTAAAAATGTTATGTGTCTCAGTTTCTTCCTCTGTAACATAGTAGTGATTTAATGAGGAAGCAATTAACTTTTTCCATGCTACAAGTAATATATGCCATTTTTTTCCTTTAAAAATATAAGTGGAAATAAATGAGGAATTAGGATACTTTCTAACTCCTTGAGAAAAAAATAATGCCTTATCGATTCAGGGAGGAGTTGAATATTCCCTCTGCTCTTCTGTAGAGAAATTTATGAACGATTCCATTACCGCTTCATTACTTTGTATTTGTTTGCATGTTTGTTTTCTTCAACAGACTCTGGCTTCTCCAGGGCCACTATATTTTCATTCATTTAATGTTCATTAAAGGAATAGCTTTTAAGAGCCTATGCTAATCTTTATAGCTTTCAAAGGACTATGGATGGTGATCAATATATATTAGTCTATTGAATGAATGAACTATCCGACAGAAAGTGTGTATGTGAACACAGGTACGTGTAGTATCACCCAAAGCCAGGAATGGTCCACACACTTGAGAAGGAGCATTCAGCATTTATATTATGACTTACAAAAGCTTCCATGCCTTTGGGGAAAAGCTTCCAAATAAATTTAAAATGAAATTATGTGCTGTGATAATTAGTATTTTGGGTTTTCAACATACAATATTACAAGTTCACAAAGCCACATTTTTTGGTATTATATGTCAGAGTCTGCAGTCTGCGTGGTTAATTGAGGTTAATGGGGGGAGATGGCAGATTGCCAATGCTAATGAGTTTTTCTTGCCTCTTTCCAACGTGTATTTCATTTCTCTTTTGCCTTTACTTTTTGTTTAACTAAGTTATGCTATTTATCCAAGAATCTGTCACATATAAGCAGAAACTGCCAAACTGCCAGAGCAGGATCAGCCCATGTTTCACTTTCCAAAGAACAATAAAACAGTGGCGGGGGGCTGCAACAAACAGAGAGGGGCCTGGACAAAAAAGCCAAGCCCTGTTTCCTCGGGATCCACCAAGCGCTCCAAAGTGAAGAGCAAAACGGGAGAGGAGTCACAGGGCCTTGTAGGATTGCCCACCCGGGTGGACACTAACCTGTTGATCCTTCCAAACGCAACCAGTAATCTAGTAAGGAGCATACTAATGCGGTAGCTCAGCCACGTCTTAGTGAAAGAGTGACTTCGGTGCCATTTGAGTTTCTTGTTCAGAAAATGAAAAACAAAACAAAACACAGCAAACCTGATAGACCTGGCAAGTAAGTGAATCACTGAAAGAATAAAAGCTGGGGCAAAATCAGAGAGCAGTAAATACTGGTTCTACAGGGGTGGCGCTGGTGTGGGGAAGTTGTGGGGAGGTGGGCAGCCTTGAAGACCACTGTAGCATCTGTCTCTAGATCTTGATTATTCCGTGTTTATTAAAAACATCAACATAAAGGTAAATGCATGTCATTTATTAAGAGTTACATTGCCACTAGCTAGCTCTGCGCGACTTTCAAATGTGTGCCCTTAAGCTGGTATACCGTAGTCATTTGCTAGGCTTTCCTTTTACAGGTTCCCTTGGAAGAGGTGGCGGAAGTGTGTTTGGGCTTTCCTCCTGTTTCGGGGGGCGGGAACAGTGAGGGCCGCCTCTGGTGCTGGGTCAGCTGCCAAGCCATGCTCAGCTCTGTCTTACTCCTTTTCTTGCAATCCCAAGGTTGACTTCCCCTCCCACGCCACCCGGCAAAGAGGCCAGAGGCAGAATCATTAAGATGTTTCCTCTACATTTTCAGCAATTTAGCACCCCTTCTTTGGGGCTACCAGTTTGTCGTGGGTGAGTAACATGAGGCACTGATTTAAAAACCAGTTAGCCGAGTAAACATGCCACCCATGTTCAAAGAAGATGTCATTGTCTTGGCTGACACTGAGAAATTCAGTATCTTCTGAACAAATGGCTGTGCATACAGACTCTGACAGTGGATTTTTAAACCACTCACAACACTGTGTCAGTCCTTCTTTCTCAGTGAAAATGAGCTCAATTCTGCTGTGGTTGTAATTAGTGGATAATTAGTACTTGTACATGTCAATGTTATGTGTCATGGAGCCGGCGCCTGGCTTAGTATCCATTCAACAGGATTATTTAATTTTGCTGCAATTTTCTTTCTTGTGAGTCACATTGGTATCCTGGCTCTAGAAGACCTGGAACTCATGCTAGATAGACTAAGGTTTGAAATTAGAGTAATGAGTTTCATTTTTCCCATGGAAAAGAAAATCGCTAAAAGGTTCTGCATTTAAAAACCAGAGCAGCAGACAGGACAGAGGGAAGGATACATTCCACTGTCTCATCAGCCATTCAGGGCTCTGAATTTTTAATATTATGTGAACTACTATTGTGAGGAAGTAACCTGTAAGATTTAGGGATTTTCTAGACCAACTGAAAGGTTATCTCTGTTATTTGTGACTCACAGACCCTGACCTGGAGGGTTTGTGACTCACAGACCCTGACCTGGAGGGTTTGTAACTTACAGACCCTGACCTGGAAGGTTTGACTTACTTTCCAGAGAGTCAGAAAAACAAGTTGTGTAAACTGTGTGTTATCCGCAGAATTATATCGCCAGACCCTCACGAGCCTATCCTTGTAAAGGTCAGCAGTATTGTGACCAATCATGATATATCTATACCTCCCCGCCCAATGTGGTTTTTGTGCTTAAAAACTGTCCTGTAACTGTCATCGGGGTTCGCTCCTTGCTTGAGGAGGACAGAACCCCGGCGCGCCAGTTCAGTAAATCCTCTTGCTATTTGCATCGATCCTGTGTCTTGGTGGTCTTGGGCGACGGACTCCAGGGCGGAACCTTGCGGTTCAACACTATTCCTGTCCCAGGGCTGCTTGCAACTAGGGTACTTGCCTTCTGAGAACGCTGATGGTACTGGCAGTAGATAAATAATCATAACTAAACTGTTGGAGAAGCAGATAGAATTATGAAGAAAAGCAACATGGAAGCACAGAGGAGTCCGCCTTGAACTCTACCTGGGCAAGCAAGGGAAGCCGTCTCAGCATGGAGTCTCTTGGTTGAAACCAGCAATTTGTCAGCTAGACAAGGAAGAGAGGACCTTGTATGCAGGTCAGGAAGCAACAGTTAGAACTGGACATGGAACAACAGACTGGTTCCAAGTAGGAAAGGGTGTACGTCAAGGCTGTACATTGTCAGCCTGCTTATTTAACTTATATGCAGAGTACATCATGAGAAATGCTAGACTGGAAGAAACACAAGCTGGAATCAAGATTGCTGGGAGAAATATCAATAACCTCAGATATGCAGATGACACCACCCTTATGGCAGAAAGTGAAGAGGAGCTAAAAAGCCTCTTGATGAAAG
>SJYT01045769.1:100144-183127 GCA_006410635.1 Cephalophus harveyi
GACCGAGGATGAGATGGCTGGATGGCATCATTGACTCGATGGACGTGAGTCTGAGTGAACTCCGAGAGATGGTGATGAATAGGGAGGCCTGGCGTGCTGCGATTCATAGGGTCGCAAAGAGTCGGACACGACTGAGCGACTGAACTGAACTGAATGAAGATGGGACAGGGAAGGTGTAGTGGCAAAGAACAAATCTGACTCCACATTGCATCTGTTGCTTTTACTGTAAACACTGTATTCTATTGCTTTTGCTACATGTTAAGAATGTTGCCTATAGCCTGAAATATACAGGATAGTCCATTCTAAAGGCTCTGACCTTTAAAGGTATAACACTTCTCCATTCATACAGAGATAAAAAGCTGTTGAACAGAAAGTAACATTTGTCTTGCTGAAGAATTGTAAGAACACATGACCTGACCTACATGGACAGCTGCAAGAACAAAGGATTCCTATACCAAGAAGTTTGCCACAACCAGCCACACCCCTTCTCCTATTAGTACAAGGGATGCTTGAATTCCAGCTTGGATAAGAGGCTTCTTTTGCACACAAGGTCACCATCTTCTCAGTATTCTGCTTTCCACATAAAGCACCAACATCTCACCTCTTGATTTATTGTCCTGTCACACAGAGATCAGAACAAGTTTGGACTTGGTAACAGAAGCACACAGGCAAGAAGGACCCCAGTCTTATTCCAAAGTTATTTCAGAACATCTTCTGGGAAACCTTGAAATTCTGTATTATTTATTGTTGGAAATGGAAAGAAAATAATACCTTTCTGCTTACAAGCACTCAATCAGTCAGCTCTGCAAGGCACTCTCTTAACTTTTAACATGGAAGCATTTTTACATGTCATGAAAGAGCATGGTAGGTGACAATGGGAAAAGTCCTCTCTCCACTCCTGTCAGGCTCAGAAAAAAGGGACCAGGCCCACGGTGCAAGCAAGTACTTGAATCTAATAAAGTGATCAACAGGTAATGCTAAGAGAATGCCAGTCAAATATAATATCATTTAACCAGAGCTCCCTCTCCACTGCCTTTGCCTTCTCTTGGAAGCAACACTTTTGGAGAGTGAGCAACCATTTCCCAAGAATCTCCTGGTTTTTAGCACTGAAAATCCCAGTTCTACATCCCAAGAAACCCCTCAGTCTTAGGCAAGTCAGGATCAATGGTCACATAGTTTTAGATCACAACTGAACACCAGATTTCTATGATGAACTTATTCAAACAGTAGATGTTCAAGGCCAAATGTAGCTGAGGGCCTTTACTACCTGGCCTGACATCCCTTGGGTTTGCAGATGAGGAAACTAAAGCCCAGGAAGAAGCAGCATCTTGTCAGATACCACAATGCTTAGCCACGATTGGGCAACGGTCGTGTTCAGAACCACTTTCTTGCCTTTTTTCTTTTTTTTTGTCTTCCTCACACAGTCACACATTTTTAAAAAATAGTTAACAACTGACACCATTTTATGAGTTATTCTCCATGTGATTGGTAATATGCTGAGCACTTTACCTGCAACATCTCATTTAATCCTGGCAATTCTAAAATATGGCTCCTAAATTGTAAATAGTATTATCATCCCCATTTTGCAGATGAAGAAGAGATGGAGTCTCAGAAAGACCAAGTGAATTACGGGAGGCGAGGTGGAAGGAGGGGATATATGCACATACTATACATACAGCTGATTTACTTTTTGTATACAAAAACTAACACAACGCAGCAAAGCAATTTTACTGCAACAACAACAACAAAGACCAAGCAACTTGCAGAAGTTACACAGTTAGTGAGAGATTTGAATCTTGAGCAAGTTTTCTGACTCAGGAATCCCCATTCTTAACCACAAAGACACAGCACTTGTTTTCTTCTTCAATTTTACTTTGCACTACTTCAAGTAAAATGACTCCGTCATTTAACCAGAATACTTGAAAAAGCTTAAGAATGATTTTATTCTTTTAATTGTCTCCTGTTCTATTCCATTCACTGGAAAAGCATCTTCAGATAAGTGTTTATACTTGCTTTTCAGCTCCCCGTGGGTTCAGGGCCGCATTAAATCTTCTCATTGCAAAACTGCTTCAGAAAAGTACAAATCTGGTATGTAGATAGTGTTTTTGTCTTAAGCCATCGAGCTGCTCTATGATCAATTAAACTGTCATTGGGACCCCCCATTACCTGAAGGAGACCTACAGGGATCCACGCTTCTTTTAGGAATTCTGCCAAGACCAGACCACTAGCATTTGGATTCTGCTGGATCCTATCAGAGGGTTTCTCTCCTGAGGTTCTGTCCTCTTTTGTATCCCCTTCCTAATCTTTTGAAAGCAAAATCTTAACAAATTCAAATAGCTAACAAATTCAACTTTATTTTCCAAAACACTGATTTTTTGTCACCAGATTCCAGCTACTCAGTTAGCAATTCTTTTCTTTGAACACGAAAAGCTTGTTCCTGCTTTAAGCCTTTGTCCTCCCCGTTCCCTTGGCCAGGATCCATCTCCCTACCTGCCTCCACTCCCCTCAGACCTGCAAGGCTGATTCCTGCTTCATCACACAGTCCTCAGTTCAAATACCACCTCTCAAGAGAACACGCACGTCCCTTCTCGGATCACCACACCTAGTCTCCTCCTCCTTGTTTTACTTTCTTCTGCTCTATTGTCTTAACTTCTCTCGTTTGCATACTTGTTCACCTATCTCTTGCCAGTCTTCTGCTCTAGAATGTAAGCCTTGCAAAAGTAGGAGCTTTGACCCCACCTGATGAACTACTACCCTTGCAACACCTAGAAGAGTGCCTGGCACCGAGTAGCCCCCCAGTAAGTGACTGTTGAAGGAAAGAAGCGTTGCAGGAAAGAGAGGGGGGCGCTAGAGAGGGTCAGCTCCCGGGTTTCAGGCGAGTCCCTGAGACAGCCGTCAAGTGTGGGTTCCCAGCTTCCCTCAAGAGCGAGCCACACTGAAGTGAAAGGAGGTTTATTCGGGGAGGAAGCACACTGCACAGACAGTGTGGGCCATCCTGGAAGGCAAGAGAGGTATAAGGACATGGGGTTGTCTGCTTTTATGGGGGTAAGCAATTTCATAGGCTAATGAGTAGGACTGCTACCCCAATTGTTAACAGCAGTGTTACAGCAGATATTTGGCTCACGGGAAGAGACAAGCCACACGCACTCGGAGGATCGGAAAAGACTGCTTATTTCAAACTGGTGCTGGCCCAGCAGAGTCACCTCCAAAGGCTGAGCACCTGACTCAGGTTTTGCTGCTCTTATATACACACAAGCTACTGGGCAGGGCAGAACTTTCAGGCAAACGAGGTGTTTCTTAAGGGGAGCCAATCAAGGGTGAGAACACGCAATGTGCCTTCTGTTCTCAACCAGGTCCGCAATTTAAACTCCCTTCTTTGGGCGCCATCTCTGGTGGTTGGCTGATGTAATAAGCAAGCTGAGTTACAGAAGCAAAAATGCCAAACGGAGCATTATGTGGAGGATTTGTTGAATTTTCCTTGTCACAGCTATTTTGGGGAAGGAGTGAGAATTGCTAGGAATTGGGCCACTGTCCACTTTTTTGACCATTATAGCTGGTCTTGGGACTATCATGATGCCTGTGGGGTGCCATTTAGCATGCTAATGTGCATACACTGAGGCTCAAGGTCTAGTGGAAGTCAGCTCATCCACCATCTTGGACCTGGTTGGTTCAAATCAGTTTATGTCACATCCTCAAATTGTGTCATTCTTTTAAATGTCGTGCCCTGCCCCTTCTTGTCTCAGAAGGAATGCCTCTATGCAAAATACTTATATACACTGCCAAAGCCCTCTTGCCCTTACATTTAAATATTCTGCAAGCCTTTTGTTCTACTTTTATTTTCACAGTGAATGTTTTCAGTACGGGTCTTGACTCTATGAGTAAGTTTCTGGATGTTCTCCATCCAAGAACCAGCCTGAAGGACAGTGGACAGGAGTCAAGAAAGATCTAGGTTTGGTTCTAAGTTTCCCCACTTCCCAGCTAAATGATCTTGAGCAAGTGACTCAAACTTGCTTCTCTCAGCTTCAGTTTCCTTCCTGACTCATAAAATGGGAATGTTCATCTCTACTTCATGGGACCACTGTGACTGTAAAATGAGATGAGGTTTATAAATTACCTGAACTGCAAACAAGGAAGGACTTGATATGTCCCTGACATAGTTATTAAGTATATCTAACTTTTATAAAGCAAAAAGACATGACACTGAAAGATGGACTCCCCATGCTGGTAGGTGTCCAATATACTACTGGAGAATAGTAGAGGAACAGCTCCAGAAGGAACAAAGAGGCTGAGCCAAAGTGGAAACAATGCCCAGATGTGGATGTGTTTGATGGTGAAAGTAAAGTCAGATGCTATAAAGAATAATATTGCATAGGAACCTGGAATGTTAGGTCCATGAATCAAGGCAAATTGGAAGTGGTCAAACAGGAGATGGCAAGAGTGAACATCGACATTTTAGGAATCAGTGAGCTAAAATGGGCCGGAATGGGTGAATTTAACTCAGATGACCATTATATCTACTACTGTGGGCAAGAATTCCTTAGATGGAGTAACTCTCATAGTCAAGAAAAGACTCTGAAATGCAGTACCTGTGTGCAATCTCAAAAACGACAGAATGATCTCTGTTCATTTCAAAGATAAGCCATTCAATATCATGGTAATCCAAGTCTATGCCCCAACCAGTAACGCTGAAGAAGCTGAACAGTTCTATGAAGACCTATAAGATCTTCTAGAACTAACACCCTAAAAAGATATCCTTTTCATTATTAGGGACTGGAATGCAAAAGTAGGAAGTCAAGAGATACCTGGAGTAACAGGAAACTTTGGCATTGGAGTACAAAGTGAAGCAGGGCAAACACTAAAAGAGTTTCGCCAAGAGAACGCACTGGTCGTAGCAAACACACTTTTCCAACAACACAAGAGATGACTCTAAACCCTGGACATCACCAGAAGGTCAGTACTGAAATCAGGCTGATTATATTCTTTGCAGCCAAAGATGGAGAAGCTCTACACGGTCAGCAAAAACAAGACCAGGAGATGACTGTGGTTCAGATAATGAACTCTTTCTTCCAAAATCCAGACTTAAATTGAAGAAAGTAGGGAAAACCACTAGGCCATTCAGGAATGACCTAAATCAAACTTCTTAAGATTACACAGTGGAAGTGAGAAATCGATTCAAGAGATTGGATCTGATGGAGTGCCTGAAGAACTATGGATGTAGGTTCATGACATTGTACAGGAGGCAGTGATCAAGACCATCCCCAAGAAAAGGAAATGCAACAAGGCAAAACGGTTGTCTGAGGAGATCTTACAAACAGCTGAGAAAAGAAGAGAAGCAAAAGGAAAAGGAGAAAAGGAAAAATACACCTATTTGAATGCAGGGTCCCAAAGAGTAGCAAGGAGAGATAAAGCCTTCTTCAGTGATGAATGAAAAAGAAATAGAGGAAAACAATAGAGTGGGAACGACTAGAGATCTCTTCAAGAAAATCAGAGATACCAAGGGAACATTTCATGCAAAGATGGGCTCAATAAAGGACAGAAATGGCATGGATCTAACAGAAGCAGAAGATATTAAGGAGAGGTGGCAAGAATACACAGAAGATCTATACAAAAAAAGATCTTCATGACCCTGATAACCATGATGGTGTGATCACTCGCCTAGAGCCAGACATCCTGGAGTGCAAAGTGAAGTGGGCCTTAGAAGCATCACTATGAACAAAGCTACTGGAGGTGATGGAATTCCAGTTGAGCTATTTCAAATCCTAAAAGATGATGCTGTGAAAGTGAGGCAGAAAATCTGAAGAACTCAGCAGTGGCCACAGGACTGAAAAAAGTCAATTTTCATTCCAGTCCCAAAGCAGGGCAATGCCAAAGAATGTTCAAACTACCGCACAATTGTACTCATTTGACATGCTAGCAACGTAATGCTCAAAATTCTCTAAGCTAGGCTTTAACAGTACACGAACCAAGAACTTTCAGGTGTTCAAGCTGGATTTAGAAAAGGCAGAGGAACCAGAGATCAAATTGCCAAAATCCACTGGATCAGAAAAAATGAGAGAATTCCAGAAAAACATCTACTTCTGCTTCATTAACTTTGCTAAAACTTTTGACTGTGTGGATCACAACAAACTGTGGAAAATTCTTAAAAAGATGGGAATACCAGACCACCTTACGTACCTCCTGAGAAACCTGTATGCAGGATAAGAAGCAACAGTTAGAAGTGGACATTGAACAATGGACTGGTTCCAAATTGGGAAAGGAGTACATCAAGGCTGTATATTGTCACCCTGCTTATTTACCTTATATGCAGAACACATCATGCAAAATGTTGGCCTGGATGTAGCACAAGCTGGAATCAAGACTGCCAGGAGAAATATCAATAACCTCAGATATGCAGATGACACCACCCTAATGGCAGAAAGCGAAGAGGAACTAAAGAGCCTCTTGACAAAGGTGAAAGAGAAGAGTGAAAAAGCTGGCTTAAAACTCAGTCTTCAAAAAACCAGATCATGGCATCTGGTCCCATCACTTCATGGCAAACCGATGGAGAAACAATGGAAACAGTGACAGGCCTTATTTCCTTGGGCTCCAAAATCATTGCCGATGGCAGCTGCAGCCATGAAATTAAAAGACCCATGCTCCTTGGAAGAAAAGCTATGACCAACCTAGACAGCATATTAAAAAGCAGAGACATTACTTTGCTGACAAAGTTCCCTCTAGTCAAAGCTATGGTTTTTCCAGTAGTCATGTATGGATGTGACAGTTGGACTATAAAGAAAGCTGAGTGCCAAAAAATGGATGCTTTTGAATTGTGGTGTTGGAGGAGACTCTTGAGAGTCCCTTGGACTGCAAGGAGATCCAACTAGTCAATCTTAAGGGAAATCAACCCTGAATAATTGTTGGAAGGACCAATGCTGAAGCTGAAACTCCAGTATTTTGACCTTTTGGCTTGAACAGTTGACTCACTGGAAAAGTCCCTGATGTTGGGAAAGATTGAGGGCAGAAGGAGAAGAGGGTGTCAGAGAATGATACGGCTGAATGGCCTCACCGAAGCAATGGACATGAACTTGGGCAAACTTTGGGAGATGGTGAGGGTACAGAGAGGCCTGGTGTGCTGCAGTCCATGGGGTCACAAACAATCAGACACGACTGAGTGACTGAACAACAAACTTTTACCTAACTGTCTACATGGAACAAGTCAATGATGAATTTGGAAACAGAGTTTGGAATATATGGAAGTTCAGGAAAGCCTTAGAATTTTTTTCAAGAACCCTGGAACCTGGAGTAACAATTGTCAAGAAAGGTCTGTTACAAGTTTGGTTCCACAGCAATGTCTGGAGGTCAGCACTCTGCTGGCAGAAAATTCCAGGGAGAATGTAACTCCTACTAGGAGACCAAAGAGGTTAGTGTGAAGGTTAAGTGACCTAATCTCATATTGGAATCAATATACTGCTATTCATCTCCTGCAAATGAGATCATCAGAACAGTTCTCTGGTCCTCTGGGCCAGCACTTCTTATCTTTATATCCCTTTTGCTCAGTTGTAATCTCTTTGTTGGGAGTGGTAGGTGGGTTGCAGAGGGCTGTGCTGTGTGACCTGCAGGGTGTTAGTTCCCCGACCAGGAACTGAACCTGGGCCCTGGGAGTGAAAGTGCCAAGTAGTCACCAGGAAAGTCTTTCAGCTATAATCTGCTACCTGAGTAAATGGTACCTACTTGTGACCTGACAATAGGCCGAAGTTTTCAGTTCTCTCTTTTTTGACCCTGCCCCTGTTGTTTGCTAAGTGGCCTTTAGTAAGAGAGACTGCAGTGGAGGATAGTGGAGAAAACTCCAGAGCCCAGAGAACAAGGCTAAACCTCAGTTTCTCCCCTTAGATGTTCTTTGATCTTATGCAAGTCACGTAGCCACTCTGACTCGGTGTCTGCATTCTCACGGGGATAATAACAACTTCCAACCACATAGCTCAACCATTTGTCATCTACGGCCACCACATCCTCGCAGCCTATTAAGTACAAAGTCTCAACCTCACCTGATGTCCAGCGCCTTTGGTGCTCCACTCCCAGCCTTTCTTTCCAGCCCTAAATCTCCTCTGCAGTGTCTAGACATAGGCTTTAATAAATACCAGTTGAGAGAATGAATGAAAATGAGAGGCTTCGAGTAAGACAACTTTACAAGAGTTATTTCAAATAAAAAGTACTACTTTAACAAAATTAGGACAGTGATTAAAGTCTCTTGTTTTTCAGACTTCAATATAGAGATGTGACTAAAAAAGATATATAATCATAGACTCTTCAGCCATTCTGTAATTAAACAGTCAGGCTTTGACTAAGATTCACTTCTGCTTAAACTTACCTATTTCAAAACCCAGTTTGACTTTCATCTCATTTATTGAGTCAACAAGAATGTACTGAATGCTTTCAGGCTACGCATCAAGGATCTTCAACTCCTTCGGGAAGTTTCCAGGTATGACCATCTAGGTCCAATGTCTGCCACTCCTTGTGCCTGAGTGGGTGGGAAGGGGCTTTGTGGCAATGATGCCAACTACAGCCAAATCTTGGGTAAGACGACCAGAATCAAACAGAGTGGATGCCAGGCCAAGCCCCACTGTTTACTTCCCATGGGCCACTGGACAGCCTCTCTTTCCTCACTTGTTAGGTAGGGAACAATACCAACACTGTATGTCTTACTGCAAAATAAATTATGATCATGCATATAAAAGCATGAAGGATGAGGGTTGGAGCACAGTAGGGAATGGGTCCATGTGAATACCTGGCCATTGGTTGCATCAAAATTAAACCACTCCCATTTGTAGTGGAGGCTTTATCTTGGTGAAATGCATCATACTGCAGCAAAGGTAACAACCGTTATCACAGGCCAGAACAGACAGCTGTGGCTCAGCGCTTTACAGGCATTCCCTGTTTCTTTTCTCTGGCTTTTGTAACCCCTACCTATATGCTCATTGCCCCCTCTCCTGTTATTACATCCTAGAAGGGATGTCACAAAAAGCTGCCCCTTTAAAGACCTGTTAAATGGTCTCAGGATGAAAACAGAAAAGGCCTGGCATTCAGGCAGCAGCATCCTCTTTATAGCCTTTATAGCCCACCTGTGAAAGTCAGAGGCTGGAGGCATCACCCCAAATCAACCCATCGACCTACAAGGGGAGACCGTTTGTTTTTCTCCTGCAAAAACTTTTAACAAGGAATGATATGAGCAAAATCAATCTTGGGTTTAACTCTTCTAGGAATGATTCTTAGCAGAGAATACAATCAAATGAAATTTAAGTTCAATTTGACCCAAGTTCTCATAAGATAAACACACCCCAAATGGAGGGTGATGGGAACCTCATTACTTAGAATTGGACAAATAACCTACGGCAGTATGATTATAACCTGGCAGCAATAATGGTTTGCTCAGCAAACTGCCTGAACATCTACTGGGAACATTTAACACCACTTGTATTTTGAAATCACAGGCTACATCTACAGGCAATAAAGACTGTTATCTCTCCGATTCATTGCAGTTGCACAAACACCCAGTTAATTCAGCTATAACACATCTGCCCAGAGAAATGTTTACTTTTGGAGCCTCCAGGGTGTGCTTTAAATTTTTCCTAATTGCTATCCATTGAGTTCTAAGTTTAAATGCTGTTGTGATGGACTTAGGTCCTATTTCCACCCGGAGAAGTTCACAGCTATCAAAGGTAAAGTGCAGATTCTCAAATGACCTTAGCTGTGCTCTTAGGAACTATTCTCTTCCTGCAGCGGAGGGAGTGAGATTCTCCTTGAATCTAAAAAGATGAGTTTTTCTTGCTGCTCATTTGGCTTCTCAGTAGAGCAAATGGATGGTAAATGTTTCTCAAGGATCACGAAGAGAGTAACACTCATGGTTTTGGCTAGAGAATTAGATTTCTCAACCACTCAAGCCGTAGGAAGTGAATTCTCAGGAAACCTCTTCAAACTGTGAGGGTAGCAAGCATTAAAACTAAAGCGTTAAAATGATAAGGAAATTGAGTCAGAGGAAGATCGGTTTTAGAGAAGGAACAAGGAATAAAATCAAGCAGATCTCGTTCTCCAGGGGGTACTAATTATGAAAACATCTTAATGAACATCTTATTTATCCTGCTCCTTCCAACCCCCTAATTCTATATATTTTTTCCTGGATCATTTCTTGCCTTTCAGAAGCATGATGAAGGAACACAATTCAGAATAAGAGGCAGGTTGGGGAGGAACATACTGACACCAGGTTCCCAATGCTTCTGCACTCAGGTCCACACCTCTCTGCATGCCAGGGCACACGCCCAGAAACCCCTTCCTTTCTCTCCTTGCCCTGGACCTCAGGAACTCTCAGTCCTTGGAAGTGCCAACATCACGGTACGTTGCCCTGTACATCTCCAATTCCTCATCGCCTCCCACATCACACCCAGCACCTTCTCCAGATCGCAGTAAGTGTCCCTCTTGGTAAACGAGGAAGAGGCCAGGAAAAGTCAAGAAGGGCTCCTCCCTCACCTGATTTTACACCAGTCTTCAGATGTGGGACCATTTCCATTCTATACTCCAAAGTATATACTATATTCCAAAGTATATACTATACTATACTATAGTATATTCCATTCTATACTCCAATATATACTATATTCCAAAGTGTATACTCTATAGTATATATAGACTTTATTTTTTTTCAATTGCAGGACTAGAGTCTAGACCAGTCCAGTTGAAAAGTAATACCTAATGATCACACTCTGCTGCTGCTGCTGCTGCTAAGTCACTTCAGTCGTGTCCGATTCTGTGCGATCCCATAGACAGCAGCCCCCCAGGCTCCGCTATCCCTGGGATTCTCTAGGCAAGAACACTGGAGTGGGTTGCCATTAAAGACAATAAGATAACGAAATAAGATAACAGACCAATACATAAAGAAGTAACATAGCACCTTGTGAACATTTAGGCATCTCTCAGGCACCAAAATACCAACTGAAATGCAAACTCTTGGAGGAGAGAAATTATATCCCATCCTTTTTTTTTTTGCCTCTGGGTACCTACCAGTTAGGCCTTTCCAGATAGCTCAGTACCCATGCAGGAGTCTAGGATTTGATCCCTGGATCAGGGAGATCTCCTGTAGGAGGAAACAGCAATCCACTCCAGTGTTCTTACCTGGAAAATCCTATGAATAAAGGATTAGAGTGCATGGGGTTGCAAAGAGTCGGACACAACTAAAAGACTAAGCAGGACCTCCCAGTTAACCTCCTGTTGGAAGTCTCCCTAATCGCTTCTTCTCTTCGAGGATGTCTTATACAGTGTTCTTTGCACTCACATAGTATCCTATGTGAATGTCTATCATGACACTTATCACCACACAATAGGTATTCATTAGTGTTTGTTGAATTGAACATAATTGGGTATTTAACAGTAAAATTTAAAATTAAACTGACCCTTGGAAAAAGCTTGAGAGTTGATGACTTCTTTGCCAAGTATTGGTATGAGCTGTTCATGTGAAATGGAGGAAATAATCTAATTTCAATTTAATTCCCCTTTTAAATCACTTTAGAATAGTAGCCTGACCCCAACGCCTGAAGTAAAGTAGCCTAAAACCAAAGCAAATCAAACTAATGAACTGTTTTTAATAATAACTCCAAGCACAACAAGAATTACTAACTCCTTGAGTTGGAAAAAGCTCTAGAGCTCATTTCAGAATCAGTACATGAACATGTTTTGCAATATTCCTACTGGATGGTCAACCAACCTCCACCTGGATTCTCCTCACAGCATCATATCAGTCCTCCTTACAGATCACCCTCCACCTTTGAATCCAAAAAGGGGTCACAAGCTCCTACTTGTAGTGATAAAAATGAATCCCTATAATGTTCACGTCAGCCCTCTAGCGAAACACAGGCAAATCTTCTCCTGTTCTGTATGCATCCTCATTTGCTCAGTCATGTCCAACTATTTTGTGACCATGGACTACAGCCTGCCAGGCTTCTCTACCCATGAGATTCTCCAGGCAAGAGTACTAGAGTGGATTGCTATTTCCTCCTCCAGGCGATCTTCCCAACCCAGAGACAGAACCCACATCTCCTGAGTCTCCTGCATTGGCAAGTGGGTTCTTTACCACTGAGCCATCTGGGAAGTCTTCTCCCATTCTATATGGTACTTATTTGAATACTTCATGATAAACATTGGATTTCTCCTTTTTTTAAGCATAATCATTATGTCCCAGTTCCTCCCTCTGATTCAAAAATTTCAGGTCGTGTTCCATCACAGTCACCCTCCTCAAAACAAGCTACCCAATCTGTATATCTGGTTTGACCTCAAAGACACCATGGTTGCCAGAGACATTCCACCATAAATCAAGACCATTTGAAACAGAGGGCACAGTCTTCAGCAGTATGTACTTAAAGGTTTCCAGTGTTTGGAAACGTTGCAAAGCCCATTTCTGCTCGAAAGATGCTTCTGTGAGATTTTCCTGCCCATCCAGCTACGGGCAGCCTGCAGACCACATGGATGGACAGCCTGACTCTGAAAGGGTGCTTCACAATGGATAATGCTGCCAGGGAGCCAGGTCAAGTGAGCATGGCTAGATGGGTGGAGAGTCCAAGGGGGAGAGGGTGCTTGCTGTATATTTTGTTCTTCTTGCTTAGCATGTAGCCCTGCCAAAGGCCTCATTCATTAACTCATTTATTCCAGAAATTATCTAATATTTAGATATTAAATATTTAAAATTATCTAGTAAAGCCTCTGTTATTCCCTAAGAAGTTTTTATGAAAAAGTTAAAGTGTTAGCTGCTCAGTCGTGTCCAACTCTTTGCCACCCCATGGACTGTAGAGCACCAGGCTCCTCTGTCCATGGAATTCACCAGGCCAGAAGCCTGCAGTAAGTTGCCATTTCCTTCTCCAGGGGATCTTCCTGTCCCAGGGATCAAACCCAGGGCTCCTGCATTGCAGACAGATTCTTTTACCAGCTGAGCCACCAGGGAAGCCAAACGCTTTTTATAAATTTGTTTATTCATTTATTTATGGCTGTGCTGGGTCCTCATTGCTGCACGGGGTTTTCTCTAGCTGCAGCAATCAGCCTTCTCCTTGCAGTGCCTTCTCTCATTGCAGAGCATGGCCTCTAGCATGTGTGGGCTCAGCAGCTGCCGCTCCCGGGCTCCAGAGGCCGGGCCCAGTAGTTGTGCATGAGCTTAGTTGCCCCGCGGCAGGTGGGGGCCTTCCCAGACGAGGGCTGGAACCCAGGCCTCCTGTCCTGGAAGGCGGATTCTTTACCATGGTGCCACCAGGGAAGCCGTATCACCTGAACATTTTACTCAGATATAGAAAGAATAGAACAAAGAGCAAAACACATACAATCCCTGCCCTCAGAGTCCAGTAGGAAAGATGCCCATTAGACAAATAACCCACAGATACAGGACGGGATGCTATAGCCAGTGCTTGGAAGGAAAATCCATGGGTGCAAAGAAGTGGACAAAAAAGGGACCAGATTTAGACTGGAGGGCACAGCGAAGGTCTGTTTGAACAAGGGAGCTCAAAGGCAAGTCCTGGAGAATGGACATAACTTAGTCAGCCTGAGAAGGGGAGAAACATCCTGGGCAGTAACCAGCATATAGTACCAACCTGAGATGGGACAAGAACTCGGTGAATGAGTGAGAATGGAGAGGAGCTCAGTGCAGCCGCAGAAACGTGAGCCGAGGAGTAACAGGGCGGGCTGGGGCTGGGAGCAGGCAGGGGCGGCATATGCTGTATTCAGGCTCTTTTCGAATTCATTTTCACAGCGATGGAAAGCTACTTACGGGCTCTGATGGAGGGGGTGACATGATTGATTACCAGCTCGGGAACCAGAGGCTTCCGGAGCCTTCCTCGTGTCCGATGAGTAAGCTCCGGCTAGACACAGAGTGGTTTTGTGTCCAGACAATTTGTCTACCCTAACCTGTCTCGCTTCCCCGCCACAGGTGTGACCCATTTATAAAACGCTTTTTTCTGTTTTGAAATTCAAGCCATCTCTTCTGCAGATGTGATCACAGTGTAAATAATCTAGCACTCACTCTGCTACAATGGAGTTCAGGAAACCGTGTCATGAAACAGGGTTTGGTCCCAATTCCCAAGCACTTGGGGCACGCTGCCTCAAAAGGACACCTGATACGCCAACACAGCTCATCCCCAAACGACGCAGCTCAGACCATTAACAAAGCACTTCCTCTCCGAGGGAACTCGAATATCCTCTGAAAGCATGCGATTTGCTGTGTTTCATTAATAAAGGAACATGTAATGCGGTTGCAGATCTGTATCTAGAAAAGGCTGCACTGTGGTTTTGTCGAGTTGGGCCAGGAGAGGCACTGGTTTTAGGATCAGCTCAGGTGAAATTTGTGAAACAGGAAGTCTGCTTTTAAGGAACACTCCAGAATGGAAAGAAATTATTTCAACCCAAAGGAATGAGACACTCCTATCACAAACATGTTCACTAAAGATAAACAAGAGGTTGCCCATGATTTAAAAGCATGTCTAGAAAGCAGATGCTAAGTCATCAAGAATGAAAGCCATCTTTGGGCAGCACCGAGAAGAAGAGTTAGACTATCAATAAAAATAAGGACACAACTTCTATTTTCTCCTTTTAGGCAGAGACCACCACTGTGGAATCTATATGAGAAGAAGTATTATGCCTTTTGACAACAGAGAAAATATACACAGAGCAGCTAAAAGGCTCCTCTGGAGTCACATGGGCTTCCCAGGTGGTGCTAGTGGTAAATAACCCGCCTGCAAACACAGGAGACATAAGAGACATAGGTTCCATCCCTGGGTCGGGAAGATTCCCCTGGAGGAGGAAATGCCAACCCACTCCAGTATTCTTGCCTGGAGAATCCCATGGACAGAGGAGCCTGGGGGGCTACAGTTCATGAGGTTGCAAAGAGTCAGAGCAACTTAGCACCCTATAGTCACATGGCCCGTTGTTGAGAACACTAGGTTTTGACTTCTGGTTCATTTCCTGCCTACAGCCCATGCTGCCTGTTTGGAGAGACAGTAGTACTAGCTAGCTGCTTTGGGGTTCATTTACAGGTTTTCATGTAATCTCCACCATCATACTGCAAAGTTGGCATGATTGTTCCCACTTGATGGATCAGGAGCAGCGTAAAACACTTTGCCTAGGGCCTGTAGCCAGTGAGTGCTGGGGCTGGTACTGGAAGCCAGGGTTGCCTGTCCGCAAAGCATATGCTCTTAAGCTGTCCTATTGCCACACAGCTTCCAGATAAAAAGGCTAGCCAATTTTTTCTAACCCAGATAGGAAGACTGAGCCATTTACTCACATGGGCCATAACAGAGACAGGCCAAGGATTAAGGCACTGGTAACTGACATGTCCAAAGTGGGGATTCTGTGTAGGAAAGACCAGGTCTGTGGGACAGACAAGAGAAGGGATATGATAAAAATCTGTATATTGATAAAGCCAAGGACACAAGGAACACAGGCTTGCCCATGAAATTCAGAAGGGGATTGTTGGCAGGGTGTGAATTGTTTCATTTAACCAGCACAATTGTTCAGCTTAGATTTTGTGATCACTGCTTTAGAGGCTCAGGAGCATTGACTGACTATGTGAGATCACCAAGCTAGAAACCTTTGGAGCTAAGATCTGTTGGTCTGAAACCAAGCTCAAGCTCTAAAGGGTAAAGGAATTAGTTTATAGCAAGTGAGAGAAAGGATTACTTGAGATGGCAAGAGTCAACTTCAATCCTTTATCTTAGGCCATAGAATAGTGTGAAACCATCAAAAAACTGAAAAAAGATCCAGCTGAATCATTGTTGAAGGCACCATAAAAGGTGTCTCAGAAAGCCGGGGATGTTTTACAGGACCCTCTGCAATCCTGTAAATTAAAATCACTGAAGACAGCCGTGTCCTCACTAGGCAGCCCTTGGCACTGTCCTAATACCCTGCTTGCCTTCTGAGCTCTGTACTTTAGCTCAGTCAAGGGACTCCTTCCCCAGCGGGGGACCTTTTCATTCAGCTTGGACCCAACCCAGTCCTAGAGCAGACCCAATGCCAGAGCAGCAGTGTGGACTATTCAGTTCAGTTCAGTTCAGTCGCTCAGTCGTGTCTGACTCTTTGCGACCCCATGAATCGCAGCACGCCAGGCCTCCCTGTTCACCACCATCTCTCGGAGTTCACTCAGACTCACATCCATTGAGTCAGTGATGCCATCCAGCCATCTCATCCTCGGTCGTCCCCTTCTTCTCCTGCCCCCAATCCCTCCCAGCATCAGAGTCTTTTCCAATGAGTCAACTCTTCGCATGAGGTGGCCAAAGAGCTGGAGTTTCAGCTTTAGCATCATTCCTTCCAAAGAAATCCCAGGGCTGATCTCCTTCAGAATGGACTGGTTGGATCTCCTTGCAATCCAAGGGACTCTCAAGAGTCTTCTCCAACACCACAGTTCAAAAGCATCAATTCTTTGGCAGATCCACACAGTCAAAGGCTTTGGCATAGTCAATAAAGCAGAAGTAGATGTTTTTCTGGAACTCTCTTGCTTTTTCCATGATCCAGCGGATGTTGGCAATTTGATCTCTGGTTCCTCTGCCTTTTCTAAAGCCAGCTTGAACATCAGGGAGTTCACGGTTCACATATTGCTGAAGCCTGGCTTGGAGGATTTTGAGCATTACTTTACTAGATGCTTATGCCATCTAGTCCAACTCTCACGCTTTACAGATAAGAGACTGAAGAAACTCAGATCTGATTACTCAGCAGTTGATGTCAGGCACACACTAGGAGCTTGACACACATTTATTCTAAACCCCACAGTGATCTGAGAAGAAGGTATTGCTTCCTTCATTTTGCAGATTACTGGAGAGATACAGGAACGTGAGATAACTTGATCAAGGCCATGCAGCTTACAGGCAGTAGAGTTCAGATTCCAATTTACATTGTAAGAACCCGAAGTCCATGTTATCTCTCCCTCTCTCCTGAAATCTCTTTTTCTGCCCTGGAGGCCCCGACCAGTGCATGAGGCCAGAGTATTTCAGAACTGCTTGGATCACCGTAGATTCCCAGGGTTGCTCCGATAGACAGAATTAACCTCTTGTAGGCAAGGATCTTCCTGGATCTTCCCTGGTGGCTCAGATGGTAAAAAAATCTGCCTGCAATGCAGGAGACCTGGGTTCCATCCCTGGGTCAGGAAGAACCTCTGGAGGAGGGCATGGCAACCCACTTCAGTATTCTAGCCTGGAAAATCCCAGGGGCAGAGGAGCCCGGCGGGCTATAGTCCGTGGGGTTGCAGAGAGTCAGACACAGCGACTAACACTTTTTTCAGGCAAGGATCACACCTTCCTCTTTGAGCTTTCCACTTTCTGCGCTGAGATGTGCATTTGTAAAAGGCGCCCTTCCTGGTTGGCAGGATGGAGATCAATCAGCAGAGGTCACATGGAGCCAACCTCAATCCTGGGACAGGTGACTAAGGAAAGATTTACTGAGCAACTTTCTGTAAGAATCCTAGTGAGTTCTGACATCCCGCCAGCCAGTCCTGAAGACACACTGTGCTCCCCAAATGGAGCAGACAAAAAAGCAAAACAGTCTGCAGGGGCCAGCCGGCAGCCAGTGGAGGTCTTCTGCTTCGCTGATGGTCTGTTCAGCAGGGAGCCTGAGGCGGCCTCCCCGCCCTCCACCCGTCCCGAGACAGGTTACATTTACAAGGAAAGCACACACATCACAAGCTGCTCTCGAAAGGGCCTTGGTGGCGTAAGTCACTCATGATCCACTTTTATGTGAGAGTCTGACGTTTGGGCAGCAGAAAAGAAACAGAAATCAGTTTGAGCCAATGACATTTCTATGCGAAAGGCCCCCGCTCCACAAAAGAGTGAGTAAAAGTGGCAGTTAACCCTGTGGTGGGCTTATTGTTCCTCTTTCAGGATGGGGAACACTAGGACCCCCGAGAGGCCGGCTGGGAGAAAGGGGGCTGCCACCCTGTCGCTAGGAATGACATCACCAGCGCAGCAGCGCCAGCACGCTTTGGGCAGCTTGAGTGCACGTCGTCAGTCAGCACGGGCTCCTCCGCAGCACCGATCACCAAGGGCTCAGCCGTCAGCGCTCCGGCTTCAGGATTCCAAGGGATCTGCCAGACGCCCGGCCTGCATCCTAAGGGGACTTGGCCAGCATTCAAAGTTAGCTCGGAGGGGAGGGACGAGCGTGGTGTGGGATGATCTCTGTTTTGTGGGTTTTTTTTTGTCTCTGTTCTGTTTGCTTACAAGCCTGCAGGGGTTAAGGATGAAAGGGGAAAGGGTATAAGAGGCTAAAAACTTACCTCATCCCATGTAATGGGAACAGGAAAAAGTGTAATAGTAAAGAACAAATCTGACTCCATATTAGATTTATTCCTTTCCCTTTAACCACAGGCAACTTTGTTGCCTGTGCTTAGTCATGCTGACTCTGCACTTTTTGTAAAAGAATGTTGCCTATAGACTACATAGAATAGCCTGTACCCAAGGCTCTGACCTTTAAGACTATAACACTTTTCCACTGGAGGGGGGGTGGGCATGAGCCACCAGTTTCTTTGCAGGACCATGCAACAAACTATTCTCTGCCTCAAACGTTCACATTTTGATTTGCTTGGCTTCACTGTGCATCAGGCACACAAACTTGCATTCAGTAACTCAGTAAAAAGAGGTCCCATGAAATACTTCCTTTTAACGTAACTGCTGAAGTCCACTTTACAGTAGTATTTTATTTTTTCTAACTTTAATTGCTGGAAAATTCCTTTAGGAATTAACTGCCAATGGATGAAGATTAATATATATAAAATAGACAGCAAGGTCCTACTGTATAGGGCGGGGAACTATATTCAGTATCTTGTAATGACCTATAATGGGAAAAATCTGAAAAATAATGTGTGCATGTGTGTGTGTGTGTGTATGTGTGTGTGTGTATGTACTTGTATAATTGAATTACTTTGCTATACACCAGAAACTAACACAACACTGGTAGTAAACTATACTTCCCTGCTGGCTCAGACAATAAAGAATCTGCCTGCAATGCAGGAGACCTGGGGTTGATCCCTAGGTTGGGAAGATCCCCTGGAGAAGGGAATGACAACCCACTCCAGTATTCTCACCTGGAGAATTCCATGGACAGAGGAGCCTTGCAGGCTACTGTCCATGGGGTCACAAAGAATCAGACACAACTGAGCAAGTAACACACATATTTCAAGTAAAACAGTAATAGAAAAAGAATCAACTGCCAATGGTGCAGCAGTCAGATGAGAGACCCCCTGTCTATTTGGAATCGAAGGTGTTAGTGCTCCCAGGGGAGTCCCAGGCATCACCCTCCTGGTTCCGGGGGAGTAGCACACTCCAGCGCAGAGAGGCTTGGCTCGGTCCTCACGCTCTGCTGCCGTGAGCTAGTGCTCCCCAGAGCGGGCTGCTCCTCCTCCTGGGCACAGCTGGACTAGGCTGCTGCTCCCCTGGAGTGTGAGGAGATGGGCTGTAAGTTCCTTTGAGGCCGGACCGAGGACACCTTTCTGTGCCCTGGCGTCATGCTCTTTGCCCCTCTGCTGGCTCACTGCACTCAACATTAAGGCTGGACAGTGAATTCAATTCTCCTACCTTCCCTTCCTCCTCTCAGAACAAGTTACACCAGCAGCCTGTCCCTGCAGAATATATTTTCAATACCCCTCAAATTCCTCCTTAACTATGGATGAAAGATAAAATCTGGCTAGGCAAACTATTATATATAGGATGGATAACCAAAAAAGGTCCCAGAGTATATAGCACAGGGCATGATATTCAATGTGTGCTAAGCCACTTCAGTTGTGCCTGACTCTCTGTGACCCTAGGGACTGTAGCCCGCCAGGCCCCTCTGTCCATGGGATTCTCCAGGCAAAAACACCAGACTGGGCTGCCATGCCCTCCTCCGTGGGATCTTCCTGACCCAGGGACTGAACTGATGTTTCTTATGTCTCGTGCATTGGCAGGTGCATTCTTTACCACTAGGATGGAGAACCAACGAGGCCCTACTATCTAGCACAGGGAACTATATTCAATATCCTGTGATAAATCACAATGGAAAAGAACATGAAAAAGGATATATACATGTATAACTGAATCACTCTGCTGTACAGTGGCAATTAAGACAACACTGTATATCAGCTATACTTCAATAAAATCTAAAAAGAAAAAATAAAATATGGATAAATTAATCCATCAAGTATTATCTGTTTCCCTGCCAAATTAACATCTTGATCAGTTAAATCATCAAACACAAATGTTTTATCCAGACTCCTCTCAAGCTCGAGGTTCTTAGTTCACTGCTTTTACTACTTTCATAACTCAATGCCTTTCTCAGCCTCTTTTTAGCAGGATGTTGCCAACAGGCAATGTCATAAAATTTGCATCAAATGAGGCAGAGAAGGTGTTTCAGAACAGAGTTCTAAAAGGGAAAAGATAAGCTTAGCGCACAAGCAATTTTTAAGGTGAAACAAAGAGAAGACCCACTTTGAGAAATCTGCCTCTCTCACCCAGAGAAAATGTCAGCATCCTCAGAAGAGCTTGGCTCTTCAGGCAGAAATGAAGTGGTTCTCAAAGTGGCCAGTGGAGAGGAAAGAGAAGGCAAGGACCACAGCGGGTCAGAGAGGAGACCACGTGGGCACAGCTCGTTTCCCTGCCAGAGTCTGAAGCTGCGATCAGGAAATGAGAACACGAAGCTCCCGCTTGATTGATCTCTGGTTATTCCCTTAATTTTTAGGGGTTCAGTGACCAGCAACTGAGGTGATACCATTTCCTCACAGTTAAGTGGAGGAAGGTCATGGAAACCCAGAAGAACTCTCCTGGGGCTTTTTTGGGAACCATGTCCACTGCTATCACTCCCTAGCTTGAGTATTTATCTTCTTTTTTTTATTAATTAGAGAAACCTTACTGTCAGTAGAACCAGATAAACATAACTACAGTTGGTACTAGTTACATTTTTAAAGCCCTGTTATTTTTACTGGAGTTTCTCTTCCGTACTTGACAACATCACACTGTGAGATGCATCTGGACAAGCATTCCTCTCTGGCACAGCAGAGACGGCGTGAAGTCAGGAAGGCAGGGCTGTGGCTTTCAAACCAAACACCAACATGCATCTGTGGGAGGTTCGCAAGGAAACAATTTATTTTTGAGGCAAACAGAGACTCTTCTAACCTCTCCTGTCTCACAGTATTAAAATGATTTTGATCGTAGAACATAATTGGATAAAAATGTCCCACCAAACTCTTGGGAAGTCTGAGCAGAAATCAGCAAGCAACTGTCTTGGATGACAAATGGGACAGATACGACTCCTTGCTGAGGGTTTTCAGGACACATATTTCAGACCAAACACATGTCCAAATTATAAAACTGTTCCTTCTTCATCCAATCTAACACTGCAAACACAATCCCAAACAAATAACCAGTCAACTCTGGTTGGGAATGAAGGTGGATGCAGATGGGGACGAAAGACCAGTGGAGGAAGAGGAATTCATAAAAGCACTCAGACAGCAAACAGATAAATAACTAATATTTGCATATTTTATGTAAGGAAGATCTTTTCCTGAAGGATCGGAAGTTAAGCTAATGATCAAAATTCTGAGAGAAACGTATATATCAAATGCATTATATATTTCATGTTCTCATCCATAAGCTAGAATGGTAATTTTTATTCTTTAAAGAAATATAAAATTTCTCTTAAAAAGTGTATGTGTGTGTTGTGTGTGTGTGCAGGGTAGGGTAAGAAAGACACATTTGCCAAGTGCAGATGCTATGTTTTATCTCTGCTAACTCAGTTCACAGAAGAATAAAAAGTAAATTTAAAGAAGATTTGAGAGTTGGGTTAAGAAATGGCACATCAGTAATCCATCACACATTCATTTCACAGACACTGATTAGAGTTTCCTGCATATTAAGGAGCAGAAGGAGAATTAATGCTAAACAGGCTATGTCACTACATTCATGCAGCTTACAGTCTGATGGGAGGGTCAGATATGGGAAAATATCTTGTTATTACTTAAAGGGAACAGATTAAACATGCTAAACTACTCACACTACGCACTAACACTACAGGAGCACCGAGGAGTGAGTGGATTGATCATTGTGAAGAGGAAACAAAGAGAAGAATCCAGTGGGGCTTTGCAGGGTGAGTAGGAGTTTGCCAAGCAGGGAAAGGACATGCCACGCTGAACACGCACTTAGTGCGGAAGCATGGAGGGGAGGACCAGCATGTACACCAGAAAACACAAGCCCAGACATGGCGTGAGGCGTGTCAGGGGTTGGGAACGGGGCAGAGGCGCTGGGATCAACAGGAGAGAAGGCAGAGAAGGGCAAAGGATAATCGTTCCTGGGACAGTTCTTGATATTGGGAGAAGCAGGGCTTTGGGTTTGGTAACAGAGAGCCAACAGTGAGCTTAGAATCTCCAAGTCATATGAGCTTATCTTTGTTTGAACCACAACCAGGAGGCTGGACTGGGGAGGGGGGAAAAAAGAATCAGCTGATGTTGGATGACAACAAGTAAGAGGAAATGGATTCACGCAGCAGGAGCGAGAGTCTATCAGATGCGATGAGTGGTGGTGTGTGGGAAGGGAGAGATGGAGCACTTAGGATGGTCAGATGCCTGTTTTAAAGTCTGACCTAATGAGTGGGTGAATGTGCTGTTTCTCAAAAAAAGTAATGAGTTTTGATTGGTTGAACTTCTGGACACACTGGATGCCGCCTGTATGTGAGAAACCCTGATAGATCAGTGAGTACTTAGGTCCCCAGCTCAGGAGACAGGGCGGGGCAGTATCTCTGGGAGCCAGTCAGCATCTACCCTCCTCCTGAACTGGAGGTCTGCCACTCTATGCAGTGACTTCCTTCAGCTCCCCACTGCCACAGAATCAGGTACAGACTCCTTACTCTAGCTTTCAGAGACCTCTGTCTCAGCCTCTTTCCAGCCTTCTCTCTCTCAACCTAGATGCTCAAGCCAAGAAAACCACGCCTCCGTTTCCTGAACACACCCTCATGTGTTTGTGTTTCCCCAGCGTCGGGCTCCCCTCCTGCCCACATTCACCGCGTTGGTTGAAATCAGACCCCTTTCAGGTTTCAACCCAAACCCTATCTTGGTACTCCTCCATAATAAACAGTCTCCTCTTCCTTGGGGCTCCTGGAAGCCGCAGTTCACACCTCTGATGCGAGTCTTGCCTCCTCTAGACTGGCCTGTCACTGTCTCCCTAAGTCACTCCCCCACACTGGACTGGAGTTTATCCGAGCAGGGTCATCCCCACAGGATGTGCTACATCAAGGCGTGCAGCCTCCTCAGGCTTTGAGCACAGACGTCCTTTGCTCTGCTCCTGGGAACGCAGTCTTGCTATCACATCGGAAGCTAAAAGCTTCAGGGCTGATCTCTCGGGCCCCAGCAGGGAATAGCGAATTCAGGATGATGTGATGAAACATGACAAATGACTTAGCGCACTGACAAAATTGCAAAGATTAGACCTTCCTTCTTTCCTGGTGTTCATCCGACTTCTCTACTTGTCATGACCCTTTCCTCCCATGCCTGAGCATGGAGATTTCTGTGTGTGGAGCCCCCAAAGAGGGAAAATGTGTTTTCTGTGAAAATTTAAATGTGAGGTTTTCACGTTTATGTACCCATTAGATATTTTGAAATAAAAAAAGAAAAGATTATTGGCACTTGTGTGAAAACAGAAGCACGTGTGACCCGATGGTGGCTAAATTCAGGCTGTGACCTCAGCTGTCAACAGTTCAAGGTCCTTCCAGGAAAACACATAACTTGACCTTTAATTATCAAGGAACTATTCTAGAAAGGAATCAGGTTAATGAGGAGTGGATCTCACAGTAAAGACAGGCTCTTCTTTGTAAATTCTCTCATCACCTAAGAGTTAGAGGTGCAGAAGCAAACAAAAGATGCTTCCCGCTCCCCAACAGCTGCCTCTCGTTTCTGCTGTTTGCAAGGCTGCTCCTGATAATGGCTCCCTGGCATAAGGTACCCTGCTCTCACTTCATATTGGTTGACAAGATACTAGCAAAGGAGATTCTCAGTGCCAATAGGAAAGATTATGTCCTTAGATTCTGCTCATAAAATATAGCTCCTTCTACGTTTAGACCAGTCAGTGTTAGTTGATATTAATGGCATCCCAATAATTATAGTAACAGTAATAATAATATTGATATAGAGGTAGAAGAAACACAGATCATTTGCTTGGCTACCGAGAAAGCCACTTTTTTTTGGTATAATAACCACCCACATTCACGGATATGTAAGACATGCGTCTTACATCTGCCCGAAGAGCTTCTGTCTGTCAAACCAAATACAAAGATTCTTTGTGTCTATCTTATAATTCCTTTCTCACAATCTCTGCCTGGACTCTATAAATAGCTGGTGCCTATTTTAGTAAAAAATTAGATGCAGATTTATCGATTATTTCCAAAACGCCTCTATTCCCTCCCCAGTTTTTTCTGAAGCACTCGCTTTTTCAATTTCTAAAGACAAACGAGTTGTCCTCCCAACATGAATTTCTTGCCTCTTCTAAACAGATCAGTGGAGATAGGAACGTTTATTGATGTGAGTGGACATGTGTCAACATGCTGTAAAAGTAGAAAGAAGAAAAGACACCCTTGCTTCCGAGGAGCACTCACACTCTAATGCCCATCCATTATGCCTCAGAACCCACATATGAAACTGTCTTCATGACTCTAGGAGGTCCTTGGAGGCAGAATGTGGATCTTGCAATTGAATTCACTTCAAGACTTTGCCCAATGGTAAAGCATCTCCCATTCAAAACTGCAGGGCAGTTCCACATACATCGTGGACCACAGCCAGGGTTCAAAAGACCACCCACTTTTCTGTTCCCTCAATGTGATCACATTTTATCAAGCTTATCTTATGGATATTTTTTGCATACCCTTGACTCAGATGTCAAGAAGGACTGATGATGAAGCTGAATTGCAAAGAGATCAAACCAGTCAATCCTAAAGGAAATTAATCCTGAATACTCATTGGAAGGACTGATGCTGAAGCTGAAGCGCCAATACTTTGGCCACCTGATGCGAGCTAACTCATTAGAGAAGACCCTGCTGCTGGAAAAGATGAAGGCAGGAAGAAAAGGGGACAACAGAGGATGAGATGGTTGGATGGCATCACCGACTCATTGGACATGAGTTTGAGTAAGCTCCAGAAGTTGGTGATGGACAGGGAGGCGTGGCGTGCTGCAGTCCATGGGATCGCTAAGAGTCCGCCAGGAATGAGCCACTGAACTGAACTGATCAAGTATTTACAAAAATGAAGTGCCCAGACTAGTGTGTGTGTGTGTGTGTGTGTGTGAAGAGTGTGTGACTAGTGTGTGTGAGACGTGTGTGTGTGTGTGTGTGTGTAGGTAGCAAAACAGAGTAATGTATTTTTTAAAAGATTTACTTTTACTAGGTCTGTTGATTCTACTCTCTTTGCCATGGGACCTAAATATTGAAGAAGCCCCACTGTGAAGACAGCTGTTGCTGTTTAACACATAATCTAGAACAAGATACATTTTATGTGCTTATGATTTTGGAGAAAAAATTAGGTGAAAGCTACATGATGAAAACCTTTCAGCCCATGAGGTCGGTGGCAGGCTGAAGCTGTTGTTTACCTTTGTCCCAAAACCGTGAAAGCCAGAGCAAGGAAACGAGAGCTCCAGGTTAAGAGCACAGCTTAAACCACTGCGTGAGACCCAGGTTGCTCATCCCCTGCTTTCCTCTTAGCATAATGCTCACTCTCACAATAATTACCACCGCTCTCACAGAGGAACCGCTATGAACAGACAGCTCTGGACCACGCTGGAAACAAGGTTTCAATGGCCAGCAGGATGCAGTGGGAGCGCGCAGGATCGCTCTCTGTGGGGCTGAGCATCACTTTGGGTCTTAGTGGACAGGCCTCTGCTCACAAACTCAGAATGACAAGGCTGTCACATCATCCAGGCCCTGCTGGCGTCTGCCACCCCTCCCCACCACCACCACTTGAGAAGATGTCAAAGAAAATGAAATGCTCTTGAGATCTTTATTCAGTCCAGACTCTAACGTTAATGAGGAAATCATCTCTTTCATGAGTTTAAAGAAACCGTCATAAACCCCGCTTCCCTGATTCCCAGCACAAATGTTCATATATTTCAAATCGATTTTTCTTAGGCTAGATGCTAAAGTACCGTGTGTTACCACGTAAGTGTGGAGTTTAAAATACAAAACACAAGAGTGAATATAACAAAATAAAAACAAACTCCCAGACACAGAGAACAAACTAGTGGTTTACCAGAGGGGAGAGGGGAGGGGGAGGGACAAGACAGGAGTAGGGAGTAAGGAGTACCAACTAGTCTGTATGAAATGAACCGATCACGAAGACATACAGTACAGGGGACGTCGGCCATAATTTATAACAACTTTAAATGGAGTATAATCTATAAAAATTTTGAATTACTTTGTTGTACACTTGAAACTACTATAATATTGTAAACCGACTATACCTCAATAAAAAAGATATACTGTTTTTATGTTAAAAAATAATACAATAAGTAAGCTACAGTGATACATTGTACAGCAGAGGGAATACTGCCAATATTTTATAACAACTTTAAATGGAGTATAATCCATAAAATTTTTTTTAATCATTCTGTTATACACCTGAAACTAACATAATACTATAAATCAAATATATTTCCATTTTTAAAAACCACTTTGAAATAAATAAATAACAAGAAATCCAATGAGTCATTTGGGGTCTTTATTATATTTTACTCATAGTTATGTGGAGCACACTACAGTTTATTAGACAGTGGGAAAAAATCCTAAGTGGTATGCCTAGCATCCAAACCACCAGGAAAACCCCCACTGCTACACTAAACCTTCCTTAATACTCTTTTCATGTTTTCCATATGCCACTTGGAAAATACAACCATATTCTCAACAGGTGGCTCTGAGAGGCTCAAGAAAGAGCCCTAAACTTGGCTGCTGCTCTTATTTATTTTTTTTGTTTTCCAAGCACCTTTGCAACATTCCTCAAGGAGTCACTATGTAAGAGCAGCATCTGTATATATAAGGTCGGTGTCCACGCGAACTGGGCTCCAGGCCGAGTGCCCTGGGACGCCCCCGGCAGGCGCTCCACGGCCCCACTCAGCTGCCCCTGCAGGCATCCTCCTCTCTGCCAGTCATCAGCTGTCACGCACGTTTCGGGAACAAGGCCGTCCCCTACCATCAGCTTCACACCGTTTTTACTTTCCTTTTAGGCTCCAGGCTTTACAATAGGGAGTCCAGCCGAGGTAGCAGCCCTCCTAAGATATTATTTCTCTAGGATGGTTCTACACTAACACTCGACTATCCTTCCTCTCAGAACTTTTCACTGGCAAAATCAGGGCGATGATGAGGAGCCTGAGGGAAACTGTAAGATAGTATCTGTGAGCATTCTTGGAAGGAGGAAGTAAAAGGAGAACGCTTCACTGATGAGGACCAACTTTATAACAGATGGGAGTGCCTCCAGGGATTAGCGGCTCAGCCGTGTCCACCTCTTTGCGACCCCGTGGACTGCAGCCCTCCAGCATCCTCTGTCCATGACATTCTCCCGGCAAGAATACTGGAGCGGGTTGCCATTTCCTTCTCCAGGGGATCTTCCCGACCCAGGGGTCGAACCTGCCTCTCCTGTGTCCCCTGCATCACAGGCGGATTCTTTACCCACTGAGCCATCAGGGAAGCCCATAACACATGGGTTGGAAGATAGCTTTCCTTTCTGCACTAACAATGTCACCCTCATTTGGGAGTAGAAACTTCAATGTTCAACACAACTGTGTTACACTGAAAACCTGTGTTACTACATTTCCTAGGCTCTGTCCTCCAATAAGGATGAACAGCAGAAATAGCATGGAGTTGGGAGACAGGCTATCTTGGATTTACATCTGAGCTCTGCTGGGTGATCTTGCGCAAGCAAATTCACCTCTGTGAATTTCAGTATTCCCAACTGTAAAACAGGGAGCTAGCCAGACTTCCCTCAGTGAGTATTATATAAGCATCCTTAGGTATTTTAGGTTCTTTTCTCTTCCATCAACTCCTTAGTTTGATACATAGCACGAGAATGCTGCTGCTGCTGCTGCTAAGTCACTTCAGTCGTGTCCGACTCTGTGCGACCCCATAGACGGCAGCCCACCATGCTCCACCGTCCCTGGGATCCTCCAGGCAAGAACACTGGAGTGGGTTGCCATTTCCTTCTCCAATGCATGAAACTGAAAAGTGAAAGTGAAGTCGCTCAGTTGTGTCTGACTCTTTGCGACCCCATGGACTGCAGCCCACCAGGCTCCTCCATCCATGGGATTCTCCAGGCAAGAGTACTGGAGTGGGTCGCCAGTGCCCTCTGCGTAGCATGAGAATACAGGTTCTCCATCTTCAAACAGGAGCTTCAGTTGGATGGTGAGGGTTTGATGGACTGCAAGGGGGAAAGGAGTGATGACCACACTGATGACGATGACAGTGAAGACAATGGCCAAGATCATGAGGATAAGAACTACTTTTTAGATGCTTTAACCATAAAGTGTTAGTTTCTAAGTCATATCTAATTTTTGGTGACCCTATGGATTGTAGTCCACCAGGATCCTCTGTCCATGGAATTCTCCAGGCAAGAATACTGGAGTGGGTAGACATTCCCTACTCCAGAGGATCTTCCTGACCCAGGGATTGAATCTGAGTCTCCTGCATTCCTGGCAGATTCCTTAGCATCTGAGCCACCAGGGAAGCCCCCTTAACCAGAAGGCACTTACAATTCATTCAACAAGCTGTAGGCTAAGCTGATGGAGCAGGCTGAGCGGGCTGTCTCTGCAAAAGGGCATTTGTCTATTCAGAAAATCCAATGGGTTCTTGAAGAGCTATAAGCATATCTACTTGTAGAGAAGAACTTGACAAAACAGGTGGCATGATAACTTTACAAGGATTAAAAATGCTCAGGTTTGTGTTTCAAGTAATCACTGAGTCAACAGCCTCTGGGAAGGTGGCAAGGCAGAGTCGCAAGATCAGTGGACCAGAGCTTTGCAAAACTGGATGAGCTCAGAGTAACCCAGAGATCCTTCAGTCCAGCTTCTTCCATCATGCTGCCAGTGGATGCCAAGCAAGTCCTTCTGCTCTGTCCCCTATTTCTGATTAAGGCCCTGCTTCTTCCCAATGCCCACATGGGGAATGATTGTGAATCTAGCCCCACGCTGCCCAATGCCCTAGCAAGCATCCTCATGTGACTACTGACCACATGAAACGTGGCCAATGCAACTGAGGGTCTAACTTTTAAATTTCACTTAATTTTAAATAAATCAAATTAAAATTTAGAAACTGATGGTATTGTTGGAAAACTTTTAAATAGGTTTAGAACCACCTGGATATATAAATCTATCTTTTCAACTGTAAATTTTACTGTAAATCTAAATACAGATGAATTTCTGATGCAAACAGCATTCAAATTGAGATGTGCCATTAGTATACAATGCACATTGGATTTTGAAGATTTGGTGTGAAAAATAATGTGATATCTTTTTAGTATTTTTATATTCATTACATATTAAAATTATGTTTTGTACACAGCAAGTTAAATTAAATATACTATTAACCTTAGTTTTCTCTGTTTATTTTTACCTTTTTAATGAGGCTAGTAGAAAAATTTAAATTGTATGTGTATATTATATTTTTATTTAACAGCACTGGCCTACAGAAGTGGAGATAAAATTTCTAATATTACTGACTGCTAAAAATGCTCTGAAATATCACATCCTTTGAAATAGATTTGTTGGGTCTAACAGGGCATGGGCTTTGGAGCCTAGAGCTGAATTTGAGGGCTTCCCAGGTGGCTCAGTGGTAAAGAATCCACCTACCAATGCAGGAGACTTGGGAGACAGGGCTTCCATCCCTGGGTTGAGAAAATTCCCTGGAGAAGGAAATGGCAATCCACTCCAATATTCTTGCCTGGAGAATCCCATGGACAGAGGAGCCTGGTGGGCTATATAGTCCATGGGGTCACAAAGAGTCAGACACGACCTGAGGACTGACTAGGCACACACAAGCTGAATTTGAATCTGGCTTCTACTAATTTATAATAGACATCATCAGCCTCTTATTGCTGTCTGAGGTCTCCCTGAACCCTGATGCAGTATTCGAAAATATTTGCTTTCCCTTTTATCTCTACGTCCTCTGAAAATTTGATAAATATGCCTTCTACTATTTGGTTGAATGACAAAATGTTGTGGAATTCATCTGGGAAGGCTTCAAAGAAGACGTGTGAATTCCACTGCACACTGCAGTTTTCCGCCATCATTTACAGCAGTGAAGACCGCCTTCCCCAGTCCAAAGAGGGGACCCTTCTGAACTCTGCATGTCAGGCTCACCAAGAACCTGGCTAACTCGGACCCCAGGGCTATACCCACTATTTCCTTTTTTTTTTTTTTTTTAATTTTATTTTTACTTTATTTTACTTTACGTGTCCACAGTGCAAATAAAAATCAAGTGGTGCCTTCTGCCATCAGAATTATTACCCAAGACACATTAAATGCATGTCTTTACCCTTTCATGATTATTTTCATTGAGCAAAGTTTGCTCCCTCTAAGTTCATTGGGCACATGACTGATGCGCTGCAGGAGACACACTTTGTGGGCCACCAACCACTCAGTGTAACGGGAACAGCCCAATCCCTGTTCCAGGGATGGGGCGAGTCCTTGGTGATGCCACTAAGAAAACAGACATGCTTTCTACAAAGAGATCTGGAAAATGCTTAGCAGTGTGACTTTCCAGGGGAAATAGACTCTCCATTTACTCCCACCCCCTTCTCTGCTAGGGCAGAGTCTTCTCTAGCCTAATTCTTGGTAGTCTTCCAATTTTCTTTCATGCCACAGGTATTCCCCACCTCTCCCTGTCCTGTATATACACACACAGAGGAATCTGTGAGGTAGGTGTTCGGGGGAGAAAATCTAGTAAAATGAGCAGCAGAGGAGGGGGCAGAGAAGTAAACAGGAAAAGACAGAGCTCTAAGGGGCACATCTGAGTCGATGTGTTTCAGTTCCTCCGTTTATAAAATGGGATCCAGGCCAGTAAAGTCTTCCACCCAGGGATGCTGTATTAATTGGCTAATTAATGACTATAACTCACCCTTAAAAATTCCAAGAAAGCCATTAATGCTAAGTATTTGCTAGGTTATTTATTTATTTAGTTTTTTACACAGAAACCTTTTAAAGTAATTAGCAAAACTAATGCTGTGAATTGGAAAGTAAATTTAAACTTGGGAATCTATTACTGGGATGGCAAAAAAAAAAAAAGAGCTGAAATAATGGTGGTCTAAGCCATTGTAGTGGGAATTTTATGTCGATGTGTGGTGGTATTGTTGTGTCATTACATCAAGAAGATGGGCTATCTGTGAAGAGAAGGTAGCTTGGGTTATAAAAATAAATATGCAGCAAAAATGCATGCATACAGGTGCAAAGAATAAAGTAGAAAATAAGGCATCTATATATTGGACACTGATGCACCTAGCCCAAGGCAACTGATCACTTTAGAGCCCCCAGGTCACTAGACCAGAGCTATAGGGTGGATTTTAAGGGAACAAAGCAAATTCATCATAGCTAGCTAGCTATATTTTACAGTGGAGATGAACGGAACTTTAAAAACCAAACCCCATCTTCACATCACTGAACATTATATAATTTTGCTTCTGTACCCAAGATGACCAAACACTCATAGTTTCCCAGAAGGAACATTTGTCAAAGGAGCAGAGGCAATGGTTTGAATCAAATATGAGGTAAAGGAACCCACTCCCAGGGACTCATAAACCCCAAATCCAGAGGCCCGTGAGTCTTGGCCAGTGTTCAGAAGAGATTTCAAACATTTCACAGGCTGGGCACAGCTTGGAGCCTGGCCAAGTTCTGGGCGAGGGCTATGAAATCGACATGAAGAGCACAGAGAGCCCCTTCCATGGGACTGCGGGAGGAGCTGTCTTTACTGTTACAATGCTGGGACTTCACTGCCGCTGAGAAGTGCAGTGATGGACAGGGTGGAATGCATGCAGTGCATCTAGGAGTTTACGATCGGGTTAGAGTGACTCACTCATTTATTCATTCATTCACTCATTCAATATATATGCAATGAGGACTAAATGCAAGGTATACTGCAGGACAATGTGAGGTCACAAAGCTGAACCTGACACAGAACCACTCGCAAGGAGCTTACTGTCAAACTTCACAAATCAACCAAAGCCAGCACGCATGCTAAGTCTCTTCAGTCGTGTCCGACTCTGCAACCCCACGGACTGTAGCCCACCAGGCCCCTCTGTCCATGGGATTCTCCAGGCAAGAATACTGGAGTGGGTTGCCCTGTCCTCTTCCAGGGGATCTTCCCAACCCAGGGAATGAACCCTCATCTCTTACGCCTCTTTCATTGGCAGGTGGTTCTTTACCATTAGCGCCACCTGGGAATCCCATAGCAACCTACAGAAATAAATATATTTGCACTCAGCATAAAGCTCGGTACCTGTGGGCAGTTAAAGGAAGGTGACTAGCTGTGCACAAGACAGAGAGGGGTGAACACCAGGTTCAAAGCACACACTCTGGCAGGTCCGAGTGAGGGGAGAGCACTCGGCCCCGAGGAACGCTAGTGGAGGGCCATGAGAGCTGAGCCTGAGTGGTCTGAAGCAGACCAATGGCAGGAGGAGACACACGTGTACGGAGAAGAAACAACAGTGATAACAAACATTCATTATTGCTTATTTTACAAAGAAGCTTATATAACTGTTTCATTTTGTCCTGACAGCAAACCTGTGTGTAGAAAAAGGAACAAATACAAAAGAATGAAGCAGTATATCCATAGACACAAAGTGACAGAGCCAGTACCCTTCATTCACCCACTACTCATTCAGTGGCTACAAAGTGCCAGAAGTGGTTCTAGGTGCTGGGCATATAAAGTGAAGTCGCTCAGTTGTGTCCCACTCTTTGCGACCCCATGGACTGTAGCCTATCAGGCTCCTCCGTCCATGGGATTTTCCAGACAAGAGTGCTGGAGTGGGTTGCCATTTCCTTCTCCAGGGGATCTTCCCAACCCAGGAATCGAACCCAGGTCTCCCGCATTGCGAGCAGACGCTTTACCATCTGAGCCATATAGAGCTTTACAAAACTGATACTGTTGTTGCCCTCCCAGTGGGTTGGAATTCTGAAGGAAATGTATAAAGCATTCCCCTCATTAATTATGGAGAAGGAAATGGCAATCCACTCCAGTATTCTTGCCTGGAGAATCCCATGGGCGGAGAAGCCTAGGAGGTTACAGTCCACGGGGTCGCAAAGAGTCGGACACGACTGAGCGACTTCACCTCACCTCATCTCATTAATTTATCTCCTGAATGTCCAGAGGGGAAGATACAGGGGATGATATGTAAAGTCCCTTAAGTAAGTAAATTTCTGCCAACATTGACCGAGATAGAGAGCCAAACCAATCTGCAAACGTGACACAAGAAAATAAGGGAACCATAGCTTAAAATGGAGTCGTTTAGTAATTTATAAGCACATTTCAAGACTAAATATCAAAAGGCTTAGAAATACTGCAACATCCCCATGAGGCTTCCAGAGAGCTTTTAGAAGTGGTGGGCAATGTGTGGAGGAGTCCTTTTTCTAGACCCACGAGAGGCCTTGTAGAGGCAGCATAAATAATCTAATATATTGAAAAATTTTTTAAAAAGGAAAGTGAATGTATTTAAAATTCATTGAGGAATTAAAGCAAATTAAAGCCATACTTTGGCAGCCAAGAACAGAAGATGTAATTTGTTAGGTTCACGGTAGGAAGGTATAACAAGGAACTGGACTTTCCAAGTACAATTTATGGAACAGTGAACAATGCAATGACTTAAGATTGATTGTGAACCAGACTCCATTGCTTCTGAATACTGCTCGAGCAACCAACTGTGTTAGTTAAGAGAGTTCCGGATACTCCCCAACACACTTACATTGAAAACATTTTTGGGAAGCAGAGATCGGGTTTTGATAGTGTTTGCTGCTGCTGCTGCTAAGTCGCCTCAGTCGTGTCTGACTCTGTGCGACCCCATAGACGGCAGCCCACCAGGCTTCCCCGTCCCTGGGATTCTCCAGGCAAGAACACTGGAGTGGGTTGCCATTTCCTTCTCCAATGCATGAAAGTGAAAAGTGAAAGGGAAGTCACTCAGTCGTGTCTGACTCTTCGTGACCCCATGGACTGCAGCCTACCAGGCTCCTCCACCCATGGGATTTTCCAGGCAAGAGTACTGGAGTGGGGTGCCATCGCTAGTGTTTATTGGGTACTAAGACACACAAAGCATCTTATTGGTCGGAAGATGGGCTGCAGAGATGATTCAGGTCTCCCATTTCCAAGGAGCTTGTCTATCAGCTTAGAGTGGGGTTCAGGAAGTCTGGTATACCCCAATTTGTAACACCACAGGAGATGAGGGGCGCTGGGATGGTAGAAAGAGCCACAGGGACACAGAAGTGGTTTCAATAAATTCTGGCTTAGGGAATAAAATAGGATTCATAGAGGAGGAACATTTTAGTTGGTTATTGAAAGATGCACACACATACATTCTTTATGACAAGTAGAGAAGGGGATTTTAAGCAGACTGTGAGCCCAAATGCAAAGGAAATGAGGCAGAAGCCAGAGTCAGAGACGTGGTAATACTTCAGGGAGCATCTCCCCAACTTGCATATTTAAATGGAAGATGCAAAATCGTTACAGTAATATACACATATACAAAAGGAGGACTATCATTGTCCAGCAGAGTGCCTCCAGAATCTTTTGTCCCTCTGTTTCTGAGGAGCAGTTAAAGCGAAGGGAAACATTCACATGATGAAGGCAGCCTTCTGGGTAACTGGGAGAGACAGGAGAAACATGACATTCACGGTTCTTTATCCTGGGTAAGCTAGTGGTATTCTGATTTTAATCAAAGCCTCGTTTGCAGCTCTGAGGAACACAGGGCCCATTTTATTAGAAAATGTGGGCCGGAGTTTTACATAAGTTTATCTCTTCAAACTTAGTAAATTCTTAAAAGCAAAATCAGTTTGATGGCCTTAAAAATGGTATCAGAATTAAATATTTTAAAATTATGCTAACTTCAATATCTGAACTCCTTAACTCGACATGCACACATCTGGATAGGGCTTGCAGCTTTGATGAGAACCAAGCTCCTTTCAGGCTGGATCGAAGGGCTGGAGGCAGGGCCTTGCTGTCAGTGGCAAAGAGCGAGAGGTGGTCATTGGAGCACCAGCCTTAGGAGCAGAGCTTTGGGGTCAGGCTGTCCAGGCTTCACCAAACTGTGGCATGTTGAGAGGGTTAGTTCAGTTCAGTAACTCAGACGTGTCCAACTCTTTGTGACCCCATGGACTGCAGCACGCCAGGCTTCCCTGTCCTTCATCGTCTCCTGAAGCTTGCTCAAACTCATGTCCATCAAGTCGGTGATGCCATCCAACCATCTCATCCTCTGTTGTCCCTTCTCCTCCCGTCTTCAATCTTTCCCAGCAGCAGGATTTTTTCTAAAGGGTTGGCTCTTTGCATCAGGTGGCCAAAGTATTGGAGTGTCAGCATCAGTGCTTCCAATAAGTATTCAGGACTGATTTCCTTTAGGATTGACTGGTTTGATCTCCTTGAAGTCCAAGTGACTCTCAAGAGTCTTCTCCAATACCACAGTTCAAAAGCATCAATTCTTCAGCCTTCAGTTTTCTTTATAGTCTAACTCTCACATACATACATGATTACTGGAAAAACCATAGCTTTGACTAGATGGATCTTTGTTGGCAAAGTAATGTCTCTGCTTTTTAATATGCTGTTTAGGTTGGTCATAACTTTTCTTCCAGGGAGCAAGTGTCTTTTAATTTCATGGCTGCAGTCACCATCTGCAGTGATTTTAGAGCCCAAGAAAATAAAGTCTGTCACTGTTTTCAGAGGGTTAGAAACACTGCATTTTAATGCTTATGTAAAAGGAATCAAAACAGCATCTCCCTCCTAAGATTGCTGGTGTGACTACAGTGAGGCTATGTGTTAGATAATATCGGGGCATGCATGAGTAAGTCCCTTACATTCAAAGTGCTTATAGTCCAGACAAGAAGACAGAGAATTAAAATGAATATACTATGCAAATTATCAAGTCTATTTCCATTTTTTTAAGCCAAAGCATCACTTCGATGTTAACATTCAAAATCTTAGAAATTTTGGAGTTGGCTGAGACTCGACAAGCACAGCTTTGACATTGCCTAAGGGAGACAAAGGCTGACCTGTTACACGCTCGTTCCCCCACACAGTACAGAGGAGGTGAGAAGACTGGGAGGGAAAACTGGGAAACCTGAAGTGTGCAGCGGAGCAGCCACTCACCTGGCAGGGGCCTCTGCTCTCATCGTTGGCTCTGTTTCCAGAAACTGAGTGTGCACCTCCTGACTCTGATTAACCAAGGTAGAACTCTATGGAAAGGGGCCACGCCACTGTATTCTGAGAATTAAAACTTAGATCTTAATTCATATTAAAACACTCAGATCCCTCCTACTGTGACTCTGTTGTTATCATTGTTGAGTTGCTAAGTTCAGTCCGACTCTTCTGCAACCTCATGGACTATAGCCCACCAGGCTTCTCTTCCATGGGATTTCCCTGGGAAGAATACTGGAGTGAGTTGCCATGTCCTTCTCCAGGGGAACTCCCTGACCCAGGGATCGAACCTGTGTCTCTTGCACTGTCAGGCGGGTTCTTTGCCACCAGGCCATGAGGGACACCCAGCTGAGATTATCAGTTCAGTTCAGTTCAGTCGCTCAGTAGTGTCCAACTCTTTGCGACCCCGTGAATCGCAGCACGCCAGGCCTCCCTGTCCATCACCAACTCCCGGAGTTTACTCAAACTCATGTCCATCAAGTTGGTGATGCCATCCAGCCATCTCATCCTCTGTTGTCCCCTTCTCCTCCTGCCCCCAATCCCTCCCAGCATCAGGGTCTTTTCCAATGAGTCAACTTTTCACATCAGGTGGCCAAAGTATTGGAGTTTCAGCTTTAGCAACAGTCCTTCCAATGAACACCCAGGACTGATCTCCTTTAGGATGGACTGGTTGGATCTCCTTGCAGTTCAAGACTCTCAAGAGTCTTCTCCAATGCCACAGTTCAAAAGCATCAAAACTGAGACTATAGCCTAAAGTAATGCACAGTCTTAGATTGGATTAGAAGTTCCAGCAGATCTTCTTTACTCCATACTGGCTTACACAGCAGAAAAGCCTGTTTCACCTTTTACCTGTCTCTGAAGCTGGGTGTGTCGACCAAGCCCAGAAGTCCTCTAGGGAGGACTCATCCTGCAGCACCAAGACTGCTGCCCTGACATTCCTTAGCCCAGCTGGCTTCACAGTTCTGTGTTCCGTGCACACATCTGTCTCCCTCCACTGAACAGTAAGCTGCTTGAGTGAGGTCTACAACTGCTCAGGTATTCTCCCTCCAGTGTGTGTCTCTTTTGAGAACAACAGCTATTTAATAGGGCTTCCCAGATGGCGCTAGAGGTAAAGAATTTGCCTGCCAATGCAGGAGACATGAGACGCAGGTTTGATCCCTGAGTTGGGAAGATCCCCTGAAGGTGGGCGTTGCAACCCACTTCAGTATTCTTGCCTAGAGAATCCCATGGACAGAGGAGCCTGGCAGAATACAGTCCATGGGGTCAAAGAGGATGATGGAACTACAGGAGATGGTCAGGGCTGCCAGCCCTACTTTGCTTCTCAAGTGAGTCCCCTAAGCCAAAGGAGGCCAGTCTCTTTCCATAACCGAAACCAACATCATGAGTTGGGCTGTTTATACTAAAGTTCACCAGTGTGCCTGTGTGCATGCTAAGTGGCTTCAGTTGTGTCCAACTATTTGCAACCTCATGGACTGTAGCCCTCCAGGCTCCCCTGTCCATGGGATTCTCCAGGCAAGAACACTGGAGTTAGGTTGCCATGCCCTCCTCCAGAGGATCTTCCTGACCCTGGGATCAAACCCAAGGCTCCTGTGCCTCCTACACTGCAGGTGTATTCTTTTACCGCTGAGCCACCTGGAAGCGCAAAGTTCAACAGAAGTAATGCCTATCGCAGAGAGAGAGAGAGAGAGAGAGGGATTACTGATGAGACAAAGGTGCCTAGCACTCCTAGCTGGGAGAGGGAAATGGCAACCCACTCTGGTATTCTTGCCTGGAGAGTCCTGTGGACAGACCAGCCTGGTGGGGTGCTGTTCATGGGGTCGCACAGGGTTGGACACAGCTGAAGTGACTTACCAAGCATACACGCATTGGAGAAGAAAATGGCAACCCCCTCCAGTATCTTGCCTGGAGAATCCCAGGGACGGGGGAGCCTGGTGGGCTGCCATCTATGGGGTTGCACAGAGTCGGACACGACTGAAGTAACTTAGCAGCAGCAGCAGCACTCCTAGCTAACTAGGTATCCCTCACTGAAAGGTTATGATGTTCACCTTGCTTACCTAAATTCTGTATGTGAAATATCGTTGAATTCTCACAATAGCCCTTTGAAGCAATTATTTACACATTAACCTCATTTCACATGTGAGGGACATGGGGCGTGGAGAAGGTAAGTAATGTCCCCCAGGGCTGAAAAGGGCTTAGTCCTAGGACTGATGGTGTCTCGTACCAGCGAGTGAGACTCAACTGTGATTTCATCTTTTGCTAATTGCACTGAGTGATTTCACTTGGGTACCTTAAACTTGGCTGTGGTGGGAGTATTCAATTCAGTTCAGTTCAGTCGCTCAGTCATGTCCCACTCTTTGTGACCCCATGGACTGCAGCATGTGAGGCCTCCCTGTCCTTCACCAACTCCCGGAGCTTGCTCAAACTCATGTCCATTGAGTCGGTGATGCCATCCAACCATCTCATCCTCTATCGTCCCCTTCTCCTCCTGCCTTTGGTGAGAGTATTAACACCATGGAAATCAGCAAGCACTATAAATCAGGTCTTTGGGTATGTGTGTGTGTTTGAATGTGTGACAGCTAATTCTTACCAGCAGCACATCCACCATCTAGGGCTGTCTGATATCAAAGTCTCTGTGCTAATGGACCACTGCTGCTTCTGCTGCTAAGTCACTTCAGTCGTGTCTGACTCTGTGCGACCCCATAGACAGCAGCCCACCAGGCTCCCCCGTCCCTGGGATTTACCCCTATGTAATCAATAAGCAATAGTACATGGACCTGCCCATGCCTCCATGTTGGCATGACAAGGGCTGGGGGCAATGCTGAATGCAAACAGAAGGCCGGAAGTATGTGGGGAGACTAGAAAAGGAACACGGAGTATTAAAATCTGCCAGGAAGTCCCCCAACACAGTAGATGAACACTGTAGCTGGAAGACCCAAGCCACCAGAAAGCTATGTTCTTGTAAAGCAGGAGGAATACTTCATAAGTCTCTGCCACAGGCTGGAACAAATCTCTCTCAAGACCATAGAGTGCTCCTTGTCTGATTCCTAGCTGGCTTCTGACATCTGGAGAGCAGAGCTGACACCGGCACTCTGTTGCTGAAGGCTATATGCTCAGTGGTGATGAGAAAATGACTCTCTGGGCTCTTGGTGGACCTGCTCACTCCTCACGCTTGACCCTCCTGGGGGTCTGATGAAAGCGCTCATCTCCACACAAAGGCAAGCACTCAGCAGTCTCCTTGAAAGGACCTGACTTCCTCTTCGCTTATCTGCTCTAGGAAAAAAGTGAGAAGGGAGAACGCAAAAGGCAAGAAAGGAAAAGGTCATATACACAATGGTGCAAAGTGGGTGTTCAATCAGTGCTTGATAAACAAAGAAGATAAGGTAATGAGAAAAGAAACTATTGTTTTAATCTGATCTATAACTATCTCATATCTAGATCTCTGATATGAAAACTTATCTAAGACAGACTGACCTGGCTTCATGGGGATACAAGGTCCATTTTCCTTCATTTGGTATCATTTGCACCACATGGCAAATCTGTGAGTCTGAACAATAAGACACTCAGCTGAGATGTTGATGCCTGCTCTTTGGGGGGATCTTTCCAAAATATGTGGGATGGATGTCCAGGCTTGATACTTCCTGGCAACATGACAAGGAGATAGGCCCTCAACAACAGGTACAAAAGGGGAGCGGAGAAAGCAAAGAGCCAATTCTAGAAGAGTTCTTGAGCTCTGCATGCAACTCAGGAGTAGCCTCTGCCTCCGTCAGGTCAGTCTTCCCAAGGATGGCGGGAGGCATTTGCAGATAAAGCACAAGCAATTTCTTTAAATCATAAACCCTCAGACAAGCATCAGAGGCTGATTTTTATGGTACTCTCTAGAGTCTTGCTTGCTATAAAACACCATCCTGAGGTATCAGTAGCTGTGGACTTCCATTTTGAGGGTCATAACTCTCTACAAGTTAATGGAAATCAATAGACCCAGTGATCCTATATTCTTCATAATTAGTGAGAAATGCCGGTCTTCATCACAATCCAGGGTGCGACCTGTTTCATCATGTGCCTAGACACTGTTCCACACACTAGTTGCGAAAGACAAATATCACCTTTTATGCCTTGCTGGGCAGGCACATGAAGCTGAATTAGAAAGATGAATAGATGGAAAGGGACTCATAACGGGACTAAAGAGAGCAAGGATGGGAGACAGAAGGAAAGGGGTCACCCAGGGATATTTGCAGCAATGCTGGGTGATCTCTGTGGTCTTATGACGTCTTTCAACTGTGGAGTCGCCACAGGCTGCATTCAAATGTGCATCTCCATGCCTGGTATTGGTCCGTGGTCAAAAGTATGTCTCCAACCGATCTTAGGATCCTGGTTCTGGAAAACAATTTTGATGACAGCCTGTGTGTTGGGGTAGGCCTCCCAGGAAGCTAACTGAATAATGAATACTCACTGGAAGGACTGATGCTGAAACTCCAATACTTTGGTCACCTGATGTGAAGAGTCAACTCATTGGAAAAAACCTTGATGCTGGGAAAGACTGAAGGCAAAAGGAGAAGAGGACTGCAGAGATGAGATGGTTGGATGGCATCACTGATTGAATGGACATGAACTTGGGCAAACTCCAGGAGATGGTGAGGGACAGGGAGGCCTGTTGTGCTGCCGTCCGTGGGGTCGCAGAGTCGGACTCAACTGAGCAACTGAACGACAACAATTCCCAGGAAACAGACTGAGATGAAGATCTGTGTGTGGACAGTTTACTGGGGGGGCCTCCTGGGATCAACAGTCACAGGGCTGTAACAGGAGTGGATCAGGCAGACGGAGGGACAGACATGCAGCAAAGGCCTCAGCGGATCCAGAGACAGCTCTGGAGGCAGGATGACCATGCAGAGCTGTTTGACCTTGAGGGAAGTGGATCTTGGCATAGCCCTGGAGGCAAACTGTTTGGGAGAGCCAGGTGGCTCTCTTCAGCTAAGACCATTCCCAGAATGGAATCAGCTGAGGGCCATCAGCCGCCAGCACTCCCAGAAGCAGAAGGGATGGGGTCCTGGCCCTAAGGGGCCTGCAGAGCAACCACAGCATCCACTAGAGTGAAGGGCAGTCAAGGAGGCCAAGCACACACGACACCGTCAAAGTGTCTGGGATGGTTTTCAGCAGCGTCAACGACTGTCACCCTTCAAGTCCTTGTCTTCATGTCCCTTCTTTGCAGAAAGTCTCATTTCTCCCAACAAAAATAGGACAATGTGATTCATCTGCCATCTGCTCTACAACCCAGAAAGAACGTGACTATTTTCCTACCCCACTCACCCCTCCACTCATCAGAACAGACGTGGCAGACCAAGCTATCAGAATGAAGACACACATGCCTTCTCAGCCTCCAGTATCCCAGGGGTCTTGACCACTTTCCTCTTCCTGGGACATTACCAGGTGTATTTTTATTGAAATCTCCATTCAGGCTATTCTAACCATAGGAGAAGGGGATTTTTTTATATCCAGGTGTACCAGTGAAATGGGTCTATGCAGACTTTTTATGAAGGGCTTCCCTGGTGACTCAGGTGGTAAAGAATCTGCCTGCAATGCAGGAGACTAGATTCAATCCCAGGATTGGGACGATCCCCTGGAGAAGAGAACGACTACCTACTCTAGTATTCTTGCCTGGAGAATTCCACAGACTGTACAGCATGGGAAGTAAGCACCTTATCAACTCATTTAGTGATTTCCTGCTCTGTACATTTGACATTTATTAAAAAACCCTGCTCATGCTGGAGCAGTCTATTTGTCCCATCAAACATGAGACAGATGTCTACAAGTTCCTGTGTTCCTTGTTTAGAAATCCAGAAAAAATAAGATCCAGAGATATGATAAAGGTAATACAACTTATGTGATAGGCTGCTGGTTGGTGATAAGCCAAACTGCTGTCTCTCCAACTCTACTCCTCACTTGGCTGAAACTACAAAATGTTATCTTATTGGTCCTGATACCTCCCAGACCTCCCAGCAGAGGCTGCTGCTCAGCTCAGGGGAATGAAAAATGTTATAAGAATTCTGAGTTGCTCTCTGAATGAGGAAATAATTTAGAAGAAAACTCCATGTGAAAATTCAACTCCTTGATAAATGTACACACTGTATCAGTTTGAAATGCTTTGTCATGTCGATGTCAGACTTTTCCAATTTTCCAGCTGAGGCCGGCCTCTTTACTCTAGCATCCAAGGACTCAATCGGGTGATCACAACTCACCTTGTTCATCTTATTTCTAGCAATTATCTCATCTGAAGCCCATTCTTCAAGTTTACTGTTTTTCTTAGCATCTTCCTGTACCTGGATCCTAAACTAAATGATGTATTCTCTTTAAATAAGGATCTGTGTTATTTATTATGATTTCTATAACTTTTTCTAACAATTTACATAGACACTAAGCTCTTGTTTGCTTAATTTATTTTGTGGACACAGAGGTAGATTAAAGCAAGAACTAGTCATACAATGAACTAGTAAAACAGAAAGAGAATTAAAACACGAGGATCAACAAAAAGGAGATAGTGCAAAAATGCCAGTGGAAGGCTGAACACAACTACCAGAGTTTCACTTTTGGGTCTGAGTCTCCAGAAGCCAGTAAAACAAAGAAAACAGGGATTGTCCTAGTTCTCAACAGGAAGAAGAAAGCAGAACAAGTCTAATAAAGCCTCTTTTTAGCACAATTCTGAGAGATAATTTTCAGCAAGGGATCTGTAAGGAGAGGTAGCTGTCAGTATTTCACAGAAAATGATTCAAAAATATATATACATTGCTTCCAATGGTGTCTTTCCAAAAATGGTGTTGGTTATGTCCTGTTATCTCTAATTCACTGTAAAGTGAAAGTGAAGTGGCTCAGTCGTGTCCGACTCTTTGCGACCTCGTGGCCTGTAGTCCACTAGGCTCCTCCATCCATGGAATTCTCCAGGCAAGAATACTGGAGTGGGTTGCCATTTCCTTCTCCAGTGGTTCTTCCCAACCCAGGGATTAAACCCAGGTCTCCTGCATTGCAGGCAGATGCTTTAACCTCTGAGCCATGAGGGAAGCCCACAATTCACTATAAACAGCTTTTAAATAAAGAAATGCTATTACTATTGATGATCCTGGTTCTACACCCACGTTTTAGCAAAAGTTCTTTCTTTGGGCATACCTTCCTTCACCATTTCCAGCTTTTGAAACCTTCTCCTTTCATTCAGGCTCAGGTTAAAACTCACTCATGGGCTATGCACCTGTGGTCAGTCTATGACAAAGGAGGCAAGACTACACAATGTTGGAAAGAGGGTCTCTTCAACAAATGGTGCTGGGAAAATTGGACAGCTACATGTGAAAAAGTGAAATTAGATCATTCTCAACACTACACACAAAACTAAACTCAAAATGGATTAAGGGTCTAAATGTGAGACTGGACACTACAAAACACCCAGAGGAAAACATAGGCAGAACACTCTCTGATATAAATCACAGCAATATCTTCTTTGATTTGTCTCCCAGAATAATGGAAATTAAAAAAAATAAACCAATGGGACCTACTTAAACTCAAAAGCTTTTGCACAGCAAAGAAAATAATCAACAGAATGAAACAACAACCCACAGATTGGGGGACAATATTTGCAAATGACGTGATGGACAAGGGATTAGTCTCCAAAATATACAAACAGCTCATGATGCTTTACAATGTCAAAATAAACAACTGAATCAACAAATGGGCAGAAGACCTAAAGAGACATTTCCCAAAGAAGACATACAGATGGCCACGAAGCACATGAAAAGATGTTCAACATTGCTAATTATTCAGTTCAGTTCAGTTCAGTCGCTCAGTCATGTCCGACTCTTTGTGACCCCATGAACTTCACCATGCCAGGCCTCCCTGTCTATTACCAACTCCCGGAGTCCACCCAAACTCATCTCCATTGAGTCAGTGATGCCATCCAACCATCTCATCCTCTGTCGTCCCCTTCTCCCCCTGCCCTCAATCTTTCCCAGCATCAGGGTCTTTTCCAATGAGTCAGCCCTTCACATCAGGTGGCCAAAGTATTGGAGTTTCAGCTTCAGCATCAGCCCTTCCAATGAACACTCAGGACTGATATCCTTTCGGATGAACTGGTTGGATCTCCTTGCAGTCCAAGAGACTCTCAAGAGTCTTCTCCAATACAACAGTTCAAAAGCATCAATTCTTCGGCACTCAGCTTTCTTTATAGTCCAACTCTCACATCCATACATGACTACTGGAAAAACCATAGCCTTGACTAGATGGACCTTTGTTCACAAAGTAATGTCTCTGCTAATTATTAGAGAAATGCAAATCAAAACTACAATGAGATTCAATTCACACCAGCTAGAATGGCTATCATCGAAAAATCCACAAACAGTAAATGCTAGAGAGGGTGTAGAGAGAAGGAAACCCTCCTGTCCTGTTGGTAGGAATGTAAATTGGTTCATCCAGTATGGAGAACAGTGGAGGTTCCTTAAAACCTCAAAACAAAGCTACTACATGACACCGCAGTCCCGCTCCTGGACATCTATCCAGAGAGAAGCATGATCTGAAAAGATGCATGAACCCCAGTGTTCACTGCAGCACTGTTTACACCCAAGACATGGACGCCCCCGAATGTCCATCGATAAAGGAGTGGGTAAAGAAGATGCAGCACGTATATACAGCGGAGTAGTACTCAGCCATTAAAAATAATGAAAGAATGCCATTTGTGGCAACGGATGGACTTAGGGAGTGTCCTATGAGTGAAGTAAGTCAGAGAGAGAAGGAGAGTATCATATGGCATCCCTCATGCGTGGACTCTAAACAGAAATGACGCAAATGAACTTACTTACACAGCAGCAAGAGACTCACAGACTCGGACAAGGAATCTACAGTTGCCAGACTGGGGTAAGGGACAGTCAGGGAGCTTAGGATGCTATATTTAAAATGGATAACCCACAAGGTCCTACTCTATAGAACATTAAACTTGTCTCAATGTCATGTGGCAGTCTGGATGGGAGGGGAATTCAGGGGAGAATGGATGTATGTATATGCATGGCCGAGCCCCTTCACTGTTCACCTGAAACTATCACAACACTGTCAACTGGCTCTACCCAAATACAAAAGAAAAAGTTAAAAAAAAAACCGAAACTCTCCCATGGGCTCCATGAAGTCTAATCTCAAACTGCGGATTTCCTACTCTGTATTCATGTGATATTCACATATATAGTACATACCACTCTCACCTAAATATGTCTTTTAGGGTGTTCAGTAACTATGCTTTCAAATTGGATGGTGTGATAGATTCAAGATGGATCTATCAAGATGGATTCAAGATGGCTGCAGTTATTTTTGCTACTGAAAGAGGAATCAGCTATCCTCGCACTGAATCTGGGCTGACTTCAGGGACTCACTTAAATATTTACATATGGTGAAAGGGCTGTTATGGCCATTCCATGCCTATCCTCTCATGCCGGGAGCCAGCATGGGAGATCCCACCCATGACAAAGGTCATGAGGAAGAGCCCTGACAGGCAAAGGCGAGTCAGGACTCGAGGGACCCCCTGGACCTGCTCGAGCATCTACCCCAAAACCAGAATCTGTCTGTCTTACGATTTTATGACTTTCACCAACTCCTCTGACATTAACAGGGGGCTATCCCTGACCACCTTTCTCTGGAAAAAGTTAACTTAGAGCTCCAGTTAATAGTCTCCTGCATATAAAAGGAGTGTCTCAGCTCAAATCCCTCTGATGGCTCTCTAACTTGCCTGACAGGTTTACCTGGACTTTTACAACTATGCATGTGATTGTTCACAGCCTCCCAACCACAAGAGGCATGGGAAGCTTAAAACATCTTAAAGATATAAAGCCTTTTAAAGAGTTAAGAATTATATTGGTGAAGGGTTTCATTGTTGAGTTAATGATTGCCACCAGGCCTCCATATCCTTTATCTTTTAGGCACCTGGGAGGATATTAATCAATGTAATTGGGATGCAGAAATAGGAATATAGTAGTTTTGATGTTAGTAATACTAGACTTTTGAGTTAATGAATTTTCTCTTTGTTATAAATCACTGCACTCCTCTTTCTTTGTTATAAATCATTGTATCCTTGCTATGTAAGAATGTAACATTATTTAGTGCTTTCTGAGAGTGGCACCAGACTTTGGAAAGAACAACACTTTTAGGGCAAATAAGTTTTCTGGTTGACGGACCCTTATCAGAAAAGGGTCATAAAATGCTAATATGCCTCCTGGCCAGAAGATGATGTAAATCACCTAAGACCTGTGTATACAGATAGGTATGCAGAGAGAAAGCTTGGTCTTGATAAGGGTCAGGGCTGCTGACCCTGCATGACTCTGTTTCTTACATTTTTCTCTATGTACAACCCAAAGTATAAAAGCTTCCCTGAAAAATAAAGAGACAGACCAGGACCAGTTTCCACGAAAGCCTGGTTCCCCCGTGTCAATTTTTTCTTTCCTTTTTCTCTCTTACTCTCTTTTTCAGGCTGATCCCCTGGAGCGCAGGGGCTCACTGTGTTCACTTCTCTGCCCAGGCCTCTAAGACCCACGTGAGAGGGAGCCCAAGGTGGAGCACCCTCTGCTATTCAAGTGGGTGCCTGTGGCCTACGTGAATGGTGTAAGTCCCTTGTCTTGGGACTTTATTGGCTTTCTGTGTAAACCAAGGAATATCAGCCTCTTTCTCTCCTCTGTTTTCTTAACTGCAACATTCTTCCTTTATCTCTCTCTATTTCTCTAAATAAATAAATCTCTGTCGCCAACGTCATCCATGCTTCGGATACCCTGGATCTAACTGGGACTGGTCCCCGGTACTCTCAGACAATCGGCACCTTTTGTTTCGCCCTCTTAAAACCTAGTGTTACAACCCTGTGGGAAGCCCAAGCCACATGGAAAGTCCATGTAGATGCTAGAATCAATAGTCCCAGTTGGGTCAAGCCTTCTATTCATCCTGGAGAAGGAAATGGCAACCCACTTCAGTATTCTTGCCTGGAGAATCTCATGGACAGAGGAGCCTGGAGGGCTACTGTCCACAGGGTCACAAAGAATCGGACACAACTGAGCAACTAACACTTTCACTTCACAATCTTCCATCCATTCCCTCAAGGACTAGATATGATAAAGCTCTCTTGGACCTTCTAGACCAGTTCATCTGCCAGCTAAGTACCACCAACTGACCTCCATCAACACCATGCAGAAAAAACAACTCCCAGTGGAGTCATCCACAAATCCTAAGCTAACCAAATCTTAAGATCTAATGAAATATTAGTTGTTTCAAGTCATTTAACTTTGTGTGTTTGTTAATCGCTGTTGTGGGTAGCATTCCCTTCTCCAGGGGAATCTTCCTGACCCAGGGATGAAACCTGTATCTCCTGAGTCTCCTATGTTGTAGGCAGATTATTTATCATCTGAGCCACGAGGAAACTTAGGGGGTGGTTTATTATGTAACATCTGATAGCAAGACATAAACATCCTGAAGCTGAAATCATGCATTCTACTTCATTTCTTAATTCACTTCAACAAATAGCTATGGCATATCTACCATGTACCAGGTACTATTATAAAAGGTAAGAGATACAGCAAAATAAATAGGACAAAATCTCTGCCCTTTTTAAGCTGACATTGCAGTAAGGGAGACAGTCAATGAACATGAAAACAGATCATGTTAATTTGTAATTGCCAGGTATAGAGCTAACTATAGAAAGTGACAAAGAGAGGATGTTCATCTATGCCCTACAACACAGCTCAACCTGTCACTCTCCATTGTACCTAAAAACAAAACCCCCAAAACCTAACTGAATCCAAGTATTTGGAAGATGAAGTTATTAACAAGACAAGTCAGATAAACCAGAGAAGTCTATAAACAACACATTTCTGGAACAGTAGGTATAATGAATGGATGTTTACCTATTTCTCATAAGCAGTGTCTCTTTTGCTTGTGGAACCCTAAAACTTTTATTAGGAGCATGGGGGCAAACCCCCAGGTCTTCAGAAATGTAGGTTTCCCTAACCGGGATAGAATGTATTGCTCCGTGAAATGTCAACATCAAAACAATATAAAAAAAATAATTACAGACAGTGTTAGTGTTGTAAGCTGATAAGGACCAGATGGTCTTTTGTATTTATGGTTTTCCTTGTGCATACAAATGCTTTGGGGATCTAATTAGCCTTCTACAAAACTCAAACTGGGTAATTACTATCATTATCCCCTTTTCAAATAAATCTGAAGTCTAAACTGCAATTACGTTTTTTATCTTACATTTGGTATTCACATATTTTAAGAATTGTTCTTTGCCATCTACTCAGTTCATCTTAACATGAACTGAAGAATATAAAGTGCAGGAGGATGATTTAAAAAAAAAAAAAGAAAACATTAAAAAAAACTGCATCACTCTGTTAGAGGAAAGTGCTGACAACCACCGAAGCACTTTCTCAACCAGAGTCCTGTTTCTGTCACATTTTCATTCCAATCAAGAATAAAGCCCCTGTTCTCCGCGACTTTATATTTCCACTTACGCTTTGCACAGCAGAAGAGAAGAATTTCTACATGGAGATATAACCAGTCACGCGTGTTAGAGAAAGGATTCTCTGTGAGATGCAATGTGGCAGCATTCAATTAACTTGTGACTCTGCCCCCAAAGAGCGATACCTGGGCTGGCAACGAGCTATGGAAAAGGAACAGCGGACATAACAAGGCTGGCAAGTCATCTTTATCGGATTTTTGGCCTTGGGGCAGTCAAGTCACATGGTAACGACATCTCTGGACTGCAAGTCGAGGGAGACACGATCATGTGCACCAGTGAACTCATAACAAAGGATGCACCCAAATCTATCTCCAGTGAGAAGTACATGGCGGGGTGGGTGGGGGGCGCTGTAAAGAGGCAACCGCTTCAATTCAGGCACAAGGCCAACAATTCGAGGTGATCGAGGGCACGTGTGTCTTCCTTGACAGGGCAAAGCATGGACAGGGACAAGTGACGAGGAACACCGCCTCTCCTGCCACAGCTCCCTGGGAAAAGGGTCAAGAATACTCGGAATGTCTGGCTGATATCTCAAAATTCAGTATCATGATGACTGGTCTGGAGGGCAACATCCAAAAATAGCTGACAGAGGGAAAGAGCCAGATGATAAGCAGAACTGAGGAGGACGCCTGGCCCTGGGGAGGCAATTCCCCTACAGGGAGGTGCTGAATGTCGATACAGGTTTCAGAGGTGCCCCTGGCCTGCCCGACAGAGGAGGGCTGCAGGCCTGCCACCGGGTCCTGCCCCCTGAGCCTGCCCTGGGCTGCCCTGGCAGGCAGCAGCACAGTCATTGACAAGGATGCCTGCAAGTTCAGACGTTATAGTCCCTGATAGGGTGGCAGTAACCCCCTGCTGCTGCTGCTAAGTCACTTCAGTTCAGTTCAGTTCAGTCGCTCAGTCGTGTCCGACTCTGCGACCCCATGAATTGCAGCACGCCAGGCCTCCCTGTCCATCACCAACTCCGGAGTTCACTCAGACTCACGTCCATCGAGTCAGTGATGCCATCCAGCCATCTCATCCTGTGTCGTCCCCTTCTCCTCCTGCCCCCAATCCCTCAGTCATGTCCAATTCTTAGCAACCCCGTGGACTGTAGCCAGCCAGGTTCCTCTGTCTGTGGGATTCTCCAGGCAAGAACACTTAAGAGTGGGTTTCCATGCCCTTCCCCAGGAGATTTTCCCAACCCTGGCATCCAACCTTTGTCTCTTATGTCTCCTGCATAGGCAGGCTGGTCCTTAACCACTAGCAGCACCTGGGGGGGCTAATCTCATAGCTCACTGAAAACAGTCTCGAAGGCTTGTGTCCACTCTTTCACTGAAGCAACAAATATTTACATCTTTGTAAACAGGCATCTTCTTAGGGCTGTGCACAGTGTGAGACGATTTATGTGAGTTCAGGTGTCAGTGAAGACACTGGCCTTGCAAATCCTGTCATCAGTGTCCCATCATAAAAGGAGTTAGAGTCGCAGCCCAGCACCATGGCGGAGTTGAAGTGCATGGAGCAGAGCTGATGGCCTGGCGGGTGGGTGGACAAGCAGTGCTCAAGTCTTTGGGTTGCAGAACCTGTCATGCAAGGAGCTGTCTGTCTGTCACTGAGTTCAGACACCTCCTCGTGATCACATCTTAACATCGGTACAGCTATTTTTACAGTGTCTCTTGACTAATATCATCCTTGTCAGAAGCAAGACAGGTGCTAAGGTTCTAATTTTACAGACACACAGATGGATCAGAGGCATGAAAGGACTTGCCAAGAACTGGACAGCAAGTAAGAAGTCTAAGCAGGACTTATACTCAGATCTTCTCAAGATAAACAGAATTCTAGATACTTCTCTGTCTAAAAGGGCTTTTTCTGAAGGCTCTGAACAAAAATCTTGGTGCCAAGGCTGCTCAGCATCTCAAGTGTTCCTCTTGCTTCTGAGGTTGCACATCCAGAAGCCCAGGGAGCTTGAATCGGGGCAGGACCAGGCACCTGCCTTAACTGGCTTGTAACCTGATATGGCAGAACAAGCAAGAACTTCCTGTGAGCAGGCCTAAGTTCAAATCTCATCCTGGCCTGGATGAGCTTCATGAAGTAACTTCACCTCTTTGGGAGTCTGGTCCTCACATGTAATCATACCTGCTGCAATTAATAGTAAATCAAAAGCATCCTGGGGCTGACATCACGTATAAGACTTCATTTACTCATTCATAGCATCTTAAGTTCACAGTGAGCAGGTGATAAGATGCTTGGGATAATGCACAGAGTAAGGACTAGCTGTGTTCCTCTTTCTATCATCCCCTGTGGATTTTGTCTACTCTGTAAAAGAGTTGTTGTTATTTACCACTAAGTTGTGTCTGACTCTGCAATCCCATGGACTCTAACGCAACAGGTTCCTCTGTCCACGGGATTTCTCAAGCAAGAATACTGGAGTGGGTTGCCATTTCCTTCTCCAGGGGATCTTCCGGACCCAGGGATTGCACCCATGTCTCTTTAATTGGCAAGCAGGTTCTTTACCATCTGAGCCACGAGGGAAGCCCTATTTGGGTGTAGACTAAAACTAATGAAAGGGTCCTTAAAAGAAAAAAGCAGAGAGAGATTTGAAACACAGAGGGGGAGTCCATGTGAAGTCATGTCCAATTCTTAGCAACCCCGTGGACTGTAGCCCGCCAGGTTCCTCTGTCTGTGGGATTCTCCAGGCAAGAACACTTAAGAGTGGGTTTCCATGCCCTTCCCCAGGAGATTTTCCCAACCCTGGCATCCAACCTTTGTCTCTTATGTCTCCTGCATAGGCAGGCTGGTCCTTAACCACTAGCAGCACCTGGGGGGGCTAATCTCATAGCTCACTGAAAACAGTCTCGAAGGCTTGTGTCCACTCTTTCACTGAAGCAACAAATATTTACATCTTTGTAAACAGGCATCTTCTTAGGGCTGTGCACAGTGTGAGACGATTTATGTGAGTTCAGGTGTCAGTGAAGACACTGGCCTTGCAAATCCTGTCATCAGTGTCCCATCATAAAAGGAGTTAGAGTCGCAGCCCAGCACCATGGCGGAGTTGAAGTGCATGGAGCAGAGCTGATGGCCTGGCGGGTGGGTGGACAAGCAGTGCTCAAGTCTTTGGGTTGCAGAACCTGTCATGCAAGGAGCTGTCTGTCTGTCACTGAGTTCAGACACCTCCTCGTGATCACATCTTAACATCGGTACAGCTATTTTTACAGTGTCTCTTGACTAATATCATCCTTGTCAGAAGCAAGACAGGTGCTAAGGTTCTAATTTTACAGACACACAGATGGATCAGAGGCATGAAAGGACTTGCCAAGAACTGGACAGCAAGTAAGAAGTCTAAGCAGGACTTATACTCAGATCTTCTCAAGATAAACAGAATTCTAGATACTTCTCTGTCTAAAAGGGCTTTTTCTGAAGGCTCTGAACAAAAATCTTGGTGCCAAGGCTGCTCAGCATCTCAAGTGTTCCTCTTGCTTCTGAGGTTGCACATCCAGAAGCCCAGGGAGCTTGAATCGGGGCAGGACCAGGCACCTGCCTTAACTGGCTTGTAACCTGATATGGCAGAACAAGCAAGAACTTCCTGTGAGCAGGCCTAAGTTCAAATCTCATCCTGGCCTGGATGAGCTTCATGAAGTAACTTCACCTCTTTGGGAGTCTGGTCCTCACATGTAATCATACCTGCTGCAATTAATAGTAAATCAAAAGCATCCTGGGGCTGACATCACGTATAAGACTTCATTTACTCATTCATAGCATCTTAAGTTCACAGTGAGCAGGTGATAAGATGCTTGGGATAATGCACAGAGTAAGGACTAGCTGTGTTCCTCTTTCTATCATCCCCTGTGGATTTTGTCTACTCTGTAAAAGAGTTGTTGTTATTTACCACTAAGTTGTGTCTGACTCTGCAATCCCATGGACTCTAACGCAACAGGTTCCTCTGTCCACGGGATTTCTCAAGCAAGAATACTGGAGTGGGTTGCCATTTCCTTCTCCAGGGGATCTTCCGGACCCAGGGATTGCACCCATGTCTCTTTAATTGGCAAGCAGGTTCTTTACCATCTGAGCCACGAGGGAAGCCCTATTTGGGTGTAGACTAAAACTAATGAAAGGGTCCTTAAAAGAAAAAAGCAGAGAGAGATTTGAAACACAGAGGGGGAGTCCATGTGAAGACAGAGGCAGAAATGGAGTTATGCAGCCTCAAGGCAAGGGATTCCTGGAGCCACAGAAGCTAGAGGAAGCAAGAACAAATTCTTTCCTAGTCTTTTCAGTGAGAGCCTTGCTCTGCAACATCTTAATTTTGGACTTCTGGTCTCTAGAATGGTGAGCAAATATATTTGTTTTATATTTTAAGTCATCAAGTTTGTGATAATTTGTTACAGCAAGTCTAACTAAAACAATATGTTTATAATGTGCATATAAGTGATCTATATATCTACACACCTATATCTCCAGTGTGTGTTTGTGCATTATACAATGAATATGTTGATCACACATTTAGATCACATAGGATCTAAATTCCTTCATCATCTCAGGTTGAATGATGGAACAAAAAGCAAGAGAGATTGTCACCCCTTGACCAATAGCATTCAACAACAGTGGCTTATGTGGAGGACATAATGATACTGGGACTCTTAAAATGGAATTTAATAGAAAGAAAACCATACAGGGTTCTCTCTTACTAAGAAAGAATCATTAAATACTAAACAAGCTTAGGGTACCTGAAAGAATTCAAGATAAATGCATTAATAATATATATGCAAATGCAAAGGTTGAGTATGCTCAACATTCAAAGAATTATACAGCATGAAACTTAGAGTAACAGTTCACATAAAGTATTTTGTCCTTATTTTTATGTGCATGCATTTAGAGTAAAACGTCTGGTATGTTTATAACCTGTTCTATAAATGATAAGGGCTTTCCTGGTGGCTCAATTGGTAAGGAATCTGCCTACAATTCAGGAGAAAGAAAGTGAGAGAGAAGTCACTCAGTCATGTCCGATTCTTTGTGACCCCGTGTACTTTAGCTTACCAGGCTCCTCCGTCCAAGGAATTTTCCAGACAAGAGTACTGGAGTGGGTTGCCATATCCTTCTCCAGGGGTCTTCCTGACCCAGGGATCAAACCCAGATCTCCCACATTGAAGGCAGACGCATTACCATCTGAGCTACCAGGGAAATACTCCTGCAATTCAGGAGACCCAGGTTCAATCCTTGGGTGAGGAAGATCCCCAGAGAAGGAAGTAGCTTCAGTATTCTTGTTTGGGAAATCTCATGGACAGAGGAGGTTAGTGGGGTCTATGGGGTCTCAAAGAGTGGGAAACAACTTACAGACTAAACCAGCACCATAAATAATAAAACAGTAGCTACGATGGTTCTAATTAACAATTACGGACCATTTACTTTGATTTAGGCACCAAGCCAAACTATTTACATGCATTATCTAGTTAAAGAATCCATATCGAAGTCCAGTGAGGAATGCATCATTACATGTGTTTTTCAGATAAAGAAGCAAATGTCATCTTCATCGAGAGAAGTGACTCATCCAAACTGCTGCTGCTGCTGCTAAGTCGCTTCAGTCGTGTCCGACTCTGTGCGACCCCAGAGACAGCAGCCCACCAGGCTCCCCTGTCCCTGGGATTCTCCAGGCAAGAACACTGGAGTGGGTTGCCATTTCCTTCTCCAATGCTTGAAACTGAAAAGTGAAAATGAAGTTGCTCAGTCGTGTCCAACTCTTAGCGACCCCATGGACTGCAGCCTACCAGGTCCTCTGTCCATGGGATTTTCCAGGCAAGAGTACTGGAGTAGGGTGCCATTGCCTTCTCTGCATCCAAGCTGGTGGTCGCCATAATGAACAGGACTAACAGGCCTCTGGCCTTCTGTTGCTGGGCTCCAGAGCTCCCGACCCTAACAAGCACATGGTGGATCCAGGGCATGTGGAACCTAAAACCTATTGAGAGATCCTCTCGTGTACTTATAATTGGTGACCAGACCCTGACGGAGCCTCTACACTCCCGGCCCCAACTCAGTTCAAGACAGAGAAAAGTAAACGAACCAACCCCACGAGACTGAAATGAAGACTTCCGGGACCCTGGAGGTGTTGCAGAGACGAGGAGGGTTTGGGAGAGTGGAGGAGAACGTGCTCCGAGGAGCGCCCGGCAGGAGGAGCGTGCAAGCTCGCGAGGCACTGTCCCGCAGGCCTCGGGTGCTTACGCCGCCAGCGCATCACCTGAGCTCGGCCCGAGCTTCTTCCCTTCAGGCGATTAAGTGAGCTTCCAACCCAGAAAACGTACTTGTAAAGAGGTTGAGAGTGAGCAAAATCCATACAGTTCACAAGATAAAGCGGTTATTCTCAATAGCAACAGGAACTACCTGCAAATAAGCCCCCCAGCTGGTGGGTAAGGGCTGAAAAGCACAGTGCATTCAGAAGCCGAGGCCCTGGAGGCCTCAAACTCCTGCTCCAAACGGGCTGAGCAGGTTCACACACGTTGGCTGCTTCTGCTGTAGGGGCGTGTCGCTGTGCAGCTATATTGTTGAATGAAATAATCAGAAATAAGGGGCTCCCAGCAGATTTGGCAGGTTAGCAGGGCTAGGGACATGAGAGAGAGAGAGAGAGAGAGACAGAGAGAGAGAGAGAGGGATGGAGGGAGGAAGGGAATCGCCATACTATAAAAACTAATTAATGCATTAATCTGGAGAAATGTGGGTTCTTAGAGATACTTTGTGGAGAAGGCAATGGCACCCCACTCCAGTACTCTTGCCTGGAAAATCCCATGGATGGAGGAGCCTGGAGGGCTGCAGTCCATGGGGTCGCTGAGGGTCGGACACGACTGAGTGACTTCACTTTCACTTCTCACTTTCATGCATTGGAGAAGGAAATGGCAACCCACTCCAGTGTTCTGGCCTGGAGAATCCCAGGGACGGGGGAGCCTGGTGGGCTGCCGTCTATGGGGTCACACAGAGTCGGACACGACTGAAGTGACTTAGTAGTAGTAGTAGTAGAGATACTTTGACTGTGCATGGGAATATGGATCTGGACCTTCTCGGTTAGACAGGGCTAAAGTCAGCCTAGCAGGGGCTCTAAGAGGCAAATGACAAATCAGTGAACAAGTTCCCCTGTGCTCTGACTAATAGCACCACCAGCCCGAGCACCATTGAGGTCCTCTACTGTATCAGGTTGAGCTTTTGGAAGAAGGGAGTAATGAATCTTGGAAACCAGGTCTAGATCCTGTCATGAGTCTAGTCTCACTTCTTCTTCATGTATGTATACAATTCAGAAAAGCAAAAATCACATCAGAATGTCTTCACGACTTATGAAAACTATTACTGATGCTGACATTTGCTGTGATGCATGCCAATACGTTTTCAGCCCAATTGCAAAATCCTGTGAATCCAAATGTGTTTCTGGAAGAAACCACATTTTTGAACTCCTATTCATTTAGACATATCCCACAGTGTCAAACATGGCTTTCCCCATAAAGTGCAAATTTATGATGCAAATGAGCTTACTCAATGCACTTAGAGATAAAGGTCTAGAATCAAAGAGTTGCTATCAAGATGGACAATCATGATGGGATACACTTGAGACCTCAGCTAAGGCCAATAGATATGGAAATAAGAGTCAAGAACACTCAAAAAAAGGGCTTCCCTGGTGGCTCAGAGGTTAAAGCATCTGCCTCTAACACGGGAGACCTGGGTTCGATCCCTGGGTTGGGAAGATCCCCTGGAGAAGGAAATGGCAACCCACTCCTGTGTTCTTGCCTGGAGAATCCCATGGACGGAGGAGCCTGGTGGGCTATAGTCCATGGGGTCGCAAAGAGTCGGACACGACTGAGCGACTTAGCTAACTAACTAACACTCAAAAAAAAATCCTAAACTAGGAATCTGATGACTTTATTGCACTTGGGTCAATAGGTCAATATCATGGTCAACATTATGAAAACACATAGGAGTTCAAGGTTATTTTTGTATCATACACATGCCTATCTGTTTTCCACATTATTTTAAAGTAGCTTAAAGTTAATAATGCAAATAGTCATCACCCACTGCAATGAGTACTTCAAAAAAATTTTTTGGCCATGCCACACAGCATGCAGGATTTTACTTCCTCTTCTAGGGACTGAACCCATGTCCTCTGCATCCCTGCATTGGAAGTGTGGTCTTAATCACTGGACCACCAGGGAAGATCCTTTTCAAACTTTTAAAAAGGTATTTTAGTAAGCTCTGGCTATTGTAAATCAAACTAAATCCATGCGAAGAGATTCGTGTTTTCCCATGACCCAGGCCTAAAGATGCATCATGCGTAACAGGGAGTACATGGGCTCCTTGAGCATCAGGTGCCCGCTCCCTGCAGGGGGGACATGCACTGTGTGAAGGCAAGAAGGTGATGTTCACACAACATGCAGGGTGCTGAGGCAGTTTTATTTTCAGTTGCCTCCTATGCCTGATATATTAGCTTATTTATCTTAAAAACAAAAGCCCCATGTAGAATGGAGAATGGAGAAGCATCACTACCCAGAGACATGTCAGAGTCAGAATTATTTCTGCACTACAGAGAATATTCACAGGCCCAAGCCCAGCAACGTAAGACAACCCTTCTTCACAATTACCTTGCTTTTGTTTACTTGGGAGATTTTCATAAACCACATGGAAATGAACACAAAGTAGCTACAGCTCTTTCAGCTCTTAACAATGTATGTTGATGCCTGATCATAAGTTACTTGGCCGCCGCTGCTGCTGCTAAGTCGCATCAGTCGTGTCCGACTCTGTGCGACCCCAGAGACGGCAGCCCACCAGGCTCCCCCATCCCTGGGATTCTCCAGGCAACAACACTGGAGTGGGCTCCCATTTCCTTCTCCAATGCATGAAAGTGAAAAGTGAAAGTGAAGTCGCTCAGTCGTGTCCAACCCTCAGCGACCTCATGGACTGCAGCCTACCAGGTTCCTCTGTCCATGGGATTTTCCAGGCAAGAGTACTGGACTACGTGATGCCTAATCATAAGTTACTTGGCTACGCAGTGAAGATGAACATTGTGTGGCTATTTATTAAGCCTTGCTGTGGAGAATGATGGAGATACCATATAGCATTTCTTAGTCTTTGTAATGATGCATTGCAAAAGAGAAAATATTAATAACAGATAACCTACTACTTATTTTCAGCAGATATGTAGCATGTTACACTGTCTTAACTTTGTTATTAAGTGACCATCATGTTAGCCATTCTCTCTTCCAAGATAACATGAGATGTTCTGAGGAGAAGGGATATGCAAGAAGTTTGGTACATTTCCTTAAACCAGTATTTGATGGAACACTGGTTTTCCAGTCATTCATTCTATGCCTTACATGCCCTCATCAGCAGACTGTCAGCCTCTCCAAGACAGAGACCGGCTTTTCCTTTTCATAAGCCTTCGGAGCTCGCCCCCTTTCGCACTTTGGTCCTGACTTTCCCGGCAGAACACCAGCTCTGAACTGTCAATGCGAGCACTGCATCTTCACCCAGTAAAGGTCTGCTGTAGTTGCATGAGGATCCTTCAAACGCTGACAGAAATAGGCAAGTTGGAGGGTGGAGCCCCCATTCTGAGAAGAGAAGGTGAACGGCAGAAATAAGAAATGCTGAGTCTATAGTGCCCTGTTAGAAAGGATGGACAGGGTCAGCACCGAAGTCCTGGGAGATACTGGTATTTGGAGCCAAGATGACTTAATTTCACTTAGGATTGGTCATTAGCCATTTGAAGAATGAACTAGCTGAGGCTGACAGTGGAAAGGACATAGCTGGATTGTCACCACAGTGCTTTTTGATGGAAAGAGCTTGCTGAGCAATCTGTTGTGCACCTTCACCTGAACACACGTGAAGACGTCTGAAGCCTGGAGTCCAGTTCGAGCAAATTCTTTAGTGACTTCCAAGTGGCAATGTCAATAGGAAGCCCAAGAGCTGTTATGAATCTTGCTGACTATATTATTTTTTTAATAGCACATTGATCTCTCCTTTATGGTTGGATCTTTGTTTTTCAGAAACTAGTGGATACCCGGGGATGCTTTTGAGAGCTGCTAAAACTCACTGTTCAATAGCTCGGAAGCTCTAATTTGTCTAAATTCTACCTAAAGCTCTCAAGCTGTACTCGTCTCTGCTGCCTTAAGTCCTTTAACAAGCTGCAGTGACTGAAATGGATTATAATTCACAAAGAACTCCAACCGGGCAGACGTAGAGAATGGACCTGTGCATACAGCAGGGAAATGAGGAGGGACAAACCCAGAGAGTAGCACTGACATGCATACGCTACCGCGCATAAAATAGATGGCTGGTGGGAGCTGCTGTTGGCTGCCCAGGTGGCGCTAGTGGTAAAGAACCAGCCTGCCAACGCAGGAGGCGTAAGAGATGGGGGTTCAGTCCCCGGGTCAGGAAGATTCCCAGGAGGAGGGCACAACAACCCACTCCAGTGTTCCTGCCTGGAGAATTCCACGGACAGAGGAGCGTGGCGGGCTACAGTCCAAAGGGTCATAAACAGTTGCACACAACTGAAGCAACTTAGTGCCAGGAGCTGCTGGACAGCACAGGGAGCTCAGCTAGGTGCTCTGCGATGACCTAGAGTGGTGGGATGGGGCTGGGTTGGGGGAGGCTCGAGAGGGAGGCGATAAATGTATACATATAGCTGATGTACATTGCTGTAGCAGAAGCAAACACATCATTGTAAAGCAATTATCCTCTAACTTGAAAAGATGCTTAAAAAAGACAACATAAAATATAAAAAGGAGAAAAAGTAAAAAAAACTGAAAAAGGGAGAAAATGTAAAAAAAAAAAACAAAAAAAGGAACTCTGACAGGAATATGGATTATGGATAAGGTAAGTTGGCTCAAAGCTCAACATTCAAAAAACGAAGATCATGGCATCTGGTCCCATCACTTCATGGGAAATAGATGGGGAAACAGTGGAAACAGTGTCAGACTTTATTTTTGGGGGCTCCAAAATCACTGCAGATGGTGACTGCAGCCATGAAATTAAAAGATGCTTACTCCTTGGAAGAAAAGTTATGACCAACCTAGATTGCATATTGAAAAGCAGAGATATTACTTTGCTGACTAAGGTCTGTCTAGTCAAGGCTATGGTTTTTCCTGTGGTCATGTATGGATGTGAGAGTTGGACTGTGAAGAAAGTTGAGTGCCGAAGAATTGATGCTTTTGAACTGTGGTGTTGGAGAAGACTCTTGAGAGTCCTTTGGACTGCAAGGAGATCCAACCAGTCCATTCTAAAGGAGATCAACCCTGGGATTTCTTTGGAAGGAATGATGCTAAAGCTGAAACTCCAGTACTTTGGCCACCTCATGCGAAGAGTTGACTCATTGGAAAAGACTTTGATACTGAGAGGGATTAGGGGCAGGAGAAGAAGGGGATGACCGAGGATGAGATGGCTGGATGGCATTACTGACTCGATGGATGCGAGTTTGAGTGAACTCCAGGAGTTGGTGATGGACATGGAGGCCTGGTGTGCTGCGATTCATGGGGTCGCAAAGCGTTGGACACGACTGAGTGACTGAACTGAACTGAATGACAAGTCTCTGATTTACAGAAAGAAGAGTCTAGGGTATAACTTAGCCTCACCTTCTCCTGCTCAGTCATGTACCATGACCAGATTCAAAGGATGCCTTTGCATCATTTAAGAATAAAGAACGCTGTAGGCGCTGCTTATATCTCTCTCTCAGGCTGTGCTACTGAACACACAATGACCCGTCCTTTACGTATGTTTTCCTAAAGAAATTACACCCACCTCATATTGAAATATTTACTTTGAGCTGTAAGACAGAACACTTCTCTCCTCTGCTTTAATCTTACCTTAACACAAAAGACTGTAAGTATTTAAGTCATTCCAGTTACATCAAAAGAGAATAATCAGTTTCTGTTCAGTGCTAGCTGAGTTAAATAGCAGCTCTGTTTCCAGAAAGATAATAATGTCAAAAAATTAGCGAGAAAACAGCAGGTATTCTGGGGAATTTAACCATTGAACAAATGACTGGAAGGTGCTTCAAAGTCAATTTAAATAATTTTTAAAAAATTACACCCTGACTTGAAGCCTAAGAATTCTTTTTCTCTATGTATAATTAAAGCATAATGCTGAAGACCTCATCAGACAATGATTCCTGATATTTTAATAATAATGTAGAATGTCCTCATGGTATAGCTTATTATTAAATAGATTTGAATATACTACAGACTAAATCAATTCCAGTGGGAAAAAAACTAGCTACGCATCAAGTAAAAGCCTGGTTCAACCAACTCATCTGCATAATGGATTCCTCAATATCAGTAACAGGAAAATGCCCCACTGAAAATGCAGTCTTAAATATTCTCCTGGAGAAGTAGGTCAGAAACACAGGGGAGGCAGGGAATCCAGCATGCTGGCAGGCTCGTGCAGGAACAGACCTTGGGAGGATCCAGACGCAGAGGGAAGCAGTTAAGGATTGCCCAGGAACAGCTTGCATTTGTCTGCTCATGCTGCCCCAAGAAAAGACCACACTGGGTGGCTTAACAACAGAGTTTCATTTTCTCACAGCTTGAGAAGCTGGAAGTCCTTGGTCGAGCTGCTGGTGCGGTCAGTTTCCAGCAAGGACCCTCTCCCTGGCTTGCAGACGGCTGTCTTCCCGGGTGGTCCTTGCACGCCCTTCTCTCGGTGTATGTGTGTGCAGGAGATGGCAAGTGGGGTTTCATCTCATAGAGTCATTAAGCCTATCAGATCAGGCCCTGGCCTACGACCCCCTTTAACATTAGTTACTTCCTTGGAGGGTCCTTCTCCAAACATAATCACGCTGGAGATGAGGGCTTCAACACAGGAGTTTGGGGCCGGGGCACACAAACACACGGGCTGTGCTGCTGTTCATCCCATTCCTCTGCTGCATTCCCATCCTGAGTGGAGGGCCGGGCCCCCGCGTGCAGGACTGCCCACCGGCTTAGGGCGGCCCGGCTGTCTCACAACCTCTGCTGGCTGAGTCCACAAGCGGGCCCACAGGCCGCTCCCCGGAGGACGTGAGTGGTGCGTGGTTCAAGCATTAGAAAAGGAGATTCACGAGGAGACATCAGAGGAATGCAAGTTGTATATATGAGAGAAGAGAAGCTGCAGGTGACTTAACAATGTCTCACACAGATGGAGAGAAGATGCACAGCCTTCTGACCAGCTATTCTCATCTGCTGCTGGGGGCTGGTCAGGAGGAAGAGGACTCAGCTGCAGCAGCAGCAGGAGGTGCTTCGCTGTGGTTCTCATTTACATTTCTGTGATGACGAGCACTGTTGAGCATCTTTGCATGTGTCTGCTGGTCCCCTGTATGTCTTCTTTGGAGAAATTAGAGCCCTATTTCTTACAGCTTCTTGGAGCCCAAGACCCCCTTTGTTACCTCGTTCCCCCGTCTCTCAGTCCTCACGGTCAGGCGGCAGACTGGTGCCATCCAAGAGGCTGTCCGTTCTGTCTCCCTCAGTGCTGCAGCTAAGTCGCTTCAGTCATGTCCGACTCTGTGCGACCCCATAGACGGCAGCCCACCAGGCTCCCCTATCCCAGTCAAAATATCCACCGGCAAAAAAAAATCTATAAATAATAAAGTCTGCAGAGGGTGTGGAGAAAAGGAAACCCTCCTACACTGTTGGTAGGAATGGAAATTAGTGCAGTCACTATGGAAAACAGCATGGAGGGTCCCTAAAACATTTAAAAGCAGAACTACCGTGTGATCCAACAATCCCACTCCTGGGCATATATCCAGAGAAGAATCTAATTTGAAAGGGTACATGCAACCCACTGTTCACTGCAGCACTATTTACAACAGCCAGAGCATGGAAACAACCTAGACATCCACTGAAAGAGGGGTGGATGAAGAGGTGGTACACACACACAGTGGGGCATCAGCCATAAAAAAGAACAAAGCGATGATATACAAGAACCTGAAAAAATATACATGTATGAATACACACATATGTATATATTTTCAGATTCTTACATATATATGTATGCTGCTGCTGCTGCTGCATCGCTTCAGTTGTGTTCGACTCTGTGTGACCCCATAGATGGCAGCCCACCAGGCTCCCCGGTCCCTGGGATTCTCCAGGCAAGAACACTGGAGTGGGGTGCCATTTCCTTCTCCAATATATACATATGTATGTATATATTTAAAACTGAGTCAGTTTGCTGAACACCAGAAACTGAGACAAAATTGTGAGTTAACTGTACTTCAATTTAAAACAAAAAAAGGAAATAAATGGAGGTCCAAAATGGTAGGAAGACACAGTAGTAGATCAGAAGCAAAACCCTGAGACTCAGACCACCCTTGTCTAGAGTTCTGCTGTGTCTGAAACGCTGTCCATTTAAGACTTCACTGTCAGAAGCTTTGCTTTTCCAAATCTGTCCTGGCTTGGGCGGGGCTGCTACATTCAAGAAGAAGGCTGTGTATGACACAGAATTCTATCAAGCAGGGGACAGAGGGCCTCAATTCCTTGGCATAAGGAATGAAAAGTTATGTTATACCAGGGTCTTTATATGCTCTTGAACCCAACCCTGCTTTAGTCCAAGCCCCCAGAGAGAAGAAACATTTCACTGAATGCCTATATTCACAGCACTTAGTCCAGTACCCAGTACGCACAGACAAGGAGAAGTAATTAAAAATAATAATAAATAATAAAAATAGCGACACCTACAGGCAGATGAGGAACCCAGTTGGCTCTGGCAGGCTCCATTTTTCCTTTCACTTTAACCTCACCTATTGAAGCTCTCTGGAGGAACATCCAGAGAAGGCAATGGCACCCCACTCCAGTACTCTTGCCTGGAGACTCCCATGGACGGAGGAGCCTGGTGGGCTGCAGTCCATGGGGTCGCTGAGTCAAACACGACTGAGTGACTTCCCTTTCACTTTTCACTTTCATGCATTGGAGAAGGCAGTGGCAACCCACTCCAGTGTTCTTGCCTGGAGAATCCCAGGGATGGTGGAGCCCCATGGGCTGACATCTGTGGGGTCGCACAGAGTTGGACACGACTTAAGCATCATTGGAATGAGATCAGAAGTGATCAGACTCAGGTTTATAAAATGGTCCATGAGTCCTATCCTTCACCTCCAAGACTAATGAGTAGCAAGATGAATAAGGGCCCAATAGAACTCGCTTTGCTGCTCAATGTATTGTTTAAAAGGGAGAGTTCATTGCCTTTTAGCCTTGTCTTCAGAACTTTTTGTTCTCCTTTGTGAAACCAAGTCAGTCCCCTGAATTTGAGGAGAGAGAATGAATAACACACTGTGGAATTATTCAGAAGCCTATTGGACTGTGCTGAGTCCCTACGCAACTGCTGACATTTGTAGAGTTCACAGGACCAGTATCCTGATTTTGGGGACGTTGGAAACCAACAATGCTCTTAAAGTTATACTCTGATAACTTCTTTGGCTTATTTTGGCTTAGAAAATGTAACCACAGAATTCACTGTCCTCCAAGAACACATATCAGACAAGAAATGGGTCTCTCAGCCCACTCAGAGCGGAGCCAGCACTCGCTTACCTCAAACTTGGGAGAACACTCGTTTTATATGAGAAACTGTCAACCCACGAGGGAGTAAAACCTCCTCAACTGGAAAAAATAAACAAACCTCAACTGTAGTCCTCTTGTGAGTGAAAAGCTGCTTATGTTTGTGAACCTTCTTATGCACAGAATTGGTGATATTTAGTCAACCCCCAAATGTGTCACAATATCAGAGAATGAAAGTAACCAGGAATGGACAACTAATTTCTCAAATAAATGCAGTCAATTATACTACCGAGATTCCAGTTAATTACCATCAGTCAAAGCAGCAGATTCCAAATAAGGCAGAGTGTGTAGGCAGCAAGCTTAGGTGGCACGTCCCCTCAAACTTGAGACGCTGTTGCAAAGGCCGTGAGGACAGCTGCGAATACTTCCCAGCCCACGGCGTCCATGCGCTCTAACATCCGTGTTTCTTCAAAGACAGAAGAATGACCTCAGGCCCAGAATAGAAATTAACCTCTGATCACACGAAACCTGGAAGAAGACGTTTACAGGCCAGAAGGTGCAGCCCATCACGGCTGCTCTACCACCCGCCTCTGACCCCGCAGCACGTGCAGTTTACCCAGTGACCCTGATCCTGGCTGTGGTTCTATTACAGGCATTTGCGTTCAATGACTTGTTTACCTTCTAGACTTTTCTGGAGCCCCAGAGCAGAAGCTGGCCCGAAGGAGGCCTCAGTTAACATCTGCAGAATAGAAGTGACTGCCTCGCCTTCGGGAGCAGGCCAGATGAACCAAAGGATGCTTTTGGAAACCACTTTCAGGAGCTGATCATCAGCTCCAGTTCCCTCCCCTGAACCCACCTGCCTGTGGGCCATTCTGCCTCTCATTAGCACTTTTCCTGGAAGCAACCTGGTAGAATTCAAATGACTGCTGGTCTGATGGTAAGAAAAGATAGATAATTCCGAGTGATTCAAGATTCTCTTATGATCTGTAGATTTAAATTGCCCACACCATGTCTCGCGCTCATTAGCATGGGTAGTCGAGATCTTGCTAGAATGGCTATGTTTACTACATGGCAGGTTAAGCAGCAAACAAGCCTACAGGTCTTCACAGATATTCTGTGTGGATAATTTTCTGTAAAGAGTGCCTGAAGCCAAGAAAATACTGCAGATATAATCCTAAACACAGTAGCTGAAAACATGGGCTCTCAAATTTCACCTATCATCCACGGCTACACTAATAATCACTTAATTAAGTTGACATATTTTCTCCAAGAAACTCCAAAGGCAGTTATCCAGCAAAGGGCCAGAAAACCAGCAGGTTTTATAGAGAGAGGGGTAGGGTCAGAGGGAAACTTCCATAATGTCAAAGGAAAAGATGGAAACTTCCAATTCTCCTGAGTCATCACCTGATTGAACAAGGGCTTGCTGCCCTGAGCTATGCTTTCTGCCTGTGCCTGGGGGGTGAGGGGGATGACAGGCTTTAATTTCTCAATGATATTTTATTGCAGCAAGTATTCCCACTCTGTGACAGGTCCAACCCAGAAATCAAAGACTCAGCAAGGAGGCTGCATAGTGATTTTTTGGACATAGAAGCCTTAAGTCCCACTGATCATCCCTGTAATTCACTAATCAGAATAGGTCTGAAGAGAAAACACAAGTCTGAGTAACTCATTGTGTCAAGTTGCAATCTGTGGCAATGAAACCAGAGAAAGGTCATTTTTAAACAAAATAGCTGGCTCTTGCGGTGTGAGGGAAAGCGTCCAGCTGACCTAGTTTGGTGTTGGGGACATGAAGAGGGGTGGAAATTCTCAACTTAAGACCAATACCAATCTGATGGCTGGCGATTCAGGCTTAACACTAGCCCTAAAGCTCATCATTTCACATATTTAATCTATAAGTAAGAAATTTGCAAGAAGCTCTGGGCTGAACGGTTCACGCTTTCATTTATCTAGCCCTATTGATCACCTGCCAGGCATTCAGCTAGATGCTGAGGATACAGCATGAGCAGCTATATTTTCTAAGTTCATGGTTCTGACCATCCAACACGGGTGGCGAGAGCATGAATTACAGCTAGGTACCTGGCAGAACCATTCAAAGTCTGTCACAAAGAGTAATAACAAAGGGCTGAAGCTGGGAGAGAAGAAAATATGATCAAATAATCAGGAGAAAAATTGGAAGGATTTGGTAATGTTTAGTGCTCAGGGTAAAAAAACAAAAATTAGATGAGAACGGCTTCAAGTTTTGGCTTGCTTGACAGTGGGATCTCTCCTGGGAGAAAACATGCTGTAGATGATTTAAGGAGGAGAAAATCTATGGACAGACCGAGGCTAGGGCTGAACATGTGTCTACACACAGAAATTTCAACGAGACTCTGGAGCTTAGGTAAGAGATGGTCAAGGCTGTGGGAACATGTGGGTGCCATCAACATATCTGTGGTAGTTATACCAAAAGAATGGGTGAAATTAAATTGCTCAGTGTCTGTTGTTGTTTAGTTGCAGACTGAGGCTTTCAGGATTTTGTTGAACTCGCCTGATCGTAAGCCCGTAGTAACAGAACCAGGGTATCAACACAAAGTGGTCTCTTAGTCAGTTGTTGTTGAGTCACTAATGACTCTGTGACCCCATGGACTGCAGTCCACCAGGCTCCTCTGTCCATAGGATCCAGGCAAGAATATCACAGTGGGTTGCCTTTTCCTTCTCCAGGGGATCTTCCTGACCCAGGGACTGAACCTCAGTCTCCTGCTTGGTAAACAGATTCTTTCCCACTGAGCCACCTGGGAAGCCCACCCAGTGTCTGTAGGGAAATACAACTAGAAGGTTGAGGATTGTATCCCGGGGAGAAGCAACATTTAAGGATAAGAATGAGAAATCAGAATCCACAAAGGATTCCAAGAAGGAATGGTCAGAGGCACAGCAGAGTGTCACGTGTGCCAAGTGGGGAAAGAGGTCCAAAGTGGGGTGGCCACAGTGGGCCCGCTCAGCAGCGGGCCCATACATCCCTGTGCCCAGCAGTTAGGGAGGATGGCAATGGCCCTGGCAGAGACTTCACTGGCGTGAGAGATGAAAGCCAGGTGGAGGAGGGCTGGTGGGTGGACAGGAAGAGAGGGCGTAAGAAGTGGTGAGCACGGACCAGTGCTCCCATGCTTGACAGCACACCAGCATCACCCAGAGAGCACGCTAAAAAGTCAGTCGCTGAGCCACATTCTGAATCCTCAGAATCAAAATCTCTGAAGAAGAACCAAGGAATCTGCATTTTATCGGGCTCCCCTTGTGATTCTGATACATAGGTTGGTTGGGACAAGGAGACTACTCTTTTAAGACATGAGGCACAAGATGGGATGAGAGAGATGGGCAGGAGTCTGACCGAGATGGGAGAGGGAAGCAGGGGTCAAGACAGGGGAGACTGGAGCATCCTCATCGGTTGAAGTTGGGGGAGAGCAGAGGTCAAGGTGAGGGAAAGAGGCAGGAAGAAGATCCTGGTGATGCTGGCTGCTCATCACAGGGAGAACTAAACAGAATGCTAGTCCCCCTTTCATTTTCCCTTCTGTTATTCACTCACCCATTCATGTCCAGCTCTTTGCGATCCCATGGACTGCAGCATGCCAGGCTTCCCTGTCCACCCTCCCTTGGAGCTTGCTCAAACTCACGTCCACTGAGTCTGTGATGCCATCCAACCATCTCAAACATAATTTAGCAGAACAAAATTTCTAGCATAGTTACAAGTAACTGAATTCTCTCTGCTACTGTATCTTGATTCATTTCCAGTTACACTAATAAAGAATGACCAGCTTGTAGGAAAAGATCTGGCTGTATTCTCCATACACATTAATTGGCTCTGCTCGGGAGTGCTACAGTTCTAGGTAGTATCTTATGGAAGAAAAGTTGTACATCCTTTTTCTTGTCACTATTTAAATCCTGGATGTTGGAGAAGCCAAGCTGTTTGAAAGAAGAAGTATGTTTGACTAAATTATGAAACGAAAATCTGATGCACTTTTTCCCTCAAAAATCTGTAACGGGATTCTTTTGAGAAGCATTCCAGCAGTCCAGTGTGTTTGTGGGTGTATGCCTGTGCATGCCTATGGGCTCTTCTTGTTTTAGGAGATCCGGCTGCTAAGTCACCACTTTAAATAATAGCTCCACACACATGACATCATAATAGTCTCCACAGCAACTGTGAATGATATTACAAACCTGTCTGGGACTAAATGGGAAAGATAAGCAAGAAGACAGGAGTGGGCAATCTCCTAAGCAACAAATGCGCTTTTTCCATGGAAACACCACCTCGTGGAAGAGAAAAGGAAACAGATAATAGACATAGGTACACAATAGTTCCTAAATATAGCATTTCACTAAGCACTCTTGTCAACTGCAATTTAAAGACCATTCAACCTATGAGAATAATCACTGGAAGAAAAGCTTCCCCTAGTTTAATGCTTCCAGAGAAAGAGGGCAGAGGCCTTTTTCTTGAAGTTGGTCACCACGTATCATCACAGCTGCTCACAAAAGAGGGCAAATGGGAATGAAGCAAGATAACAATTAAGAGTTCAGGTCTGCTCCCGCTTTAAGATAACACCGAAGAACAGAAGCCAAACTTAAGAAGCCAGATATATTCTGAGTAGATAATAAGCATTAGAAAAATCTCCTTATGAAGAGAATCACGCTAGTTTTCTTTGAAATAGCAAGCTCCCTCACGAATGGATGATAAAATGCATATTCTGAGAATTATTTAAACCATTTTAGAGAATAATCTGCTCAACTGCCAATGACATTGTGCACAAACACATTATTGTTTAGTCACTAAGTCATGCCTGACTCTTTTGCAGCCCCATGGACTGTAGCCCGCCAGGCTCTACATGGGATTTTCCAGGGAAGAATACTAAAGTGGGATACCATTTCCTTCTCTAGGGGATCTTCTCGACCTAGGGACTGAACCAGTATCTCTTGCATCTCTTGCTTTGGCAGGCAGACTCTTAACCACTAAGACACCTGGGAAGCCCTGCTGACCTGCATTATGCAGAAGCAGGCATCAACTTGCTGGTGGCCCACTGTGCACAATCACTTGCTACGCCTGGGCATCAGTACCTGAGCTATCCCATTCAAGGACCAGATGGAGGAGACTGTATCATCCCGCGTGTCACGTGAGAGATGGTGGCTATAGGAGCAAACATTCCCAGGACACAGTAGGTGTCAGGCTGTGGTTCAGACCCACCAACTGACTCCAAAGCCCCCAGCTCTGTTCTTGAGGCTCTGTGGCTCACTTACAAAGCTGTTCACACCTACCTTTTCCTAGGGTCCTGTCATGATTAATGTTAACTCATGTTTGTAATGTTGTTACCCTGTTTATCAACGGCATGTACCTTTTGCTCTCTACATTACAATCACCGACAATTAGAGGAAAGGGAAACTTCAAGAGACCCTGTCCAAGGATCTCTTTTCACTTCTCAGGAAACCAAAGTCCAAAGAGTCTGTTTCTTCCTTCCACAGAACTGAGTCTCGAGTGACAGTCTTTTCTGGTTCTCGAACCCCAGCTTCTCCCCACTACACCCCCATGACCTAACCCTTGTTATTGTTGATAAGTTATTTTCCTAAATGGGCTTCTTTATCTTCCTTTCCCTTGCTTTGCCTCTACCAACTATAAATTTCTGGAGATTTAGGAGACATTTTATACTATAAAAGCTTAAATCTCGGGGACTTGTTTCACAAAGGACTCCCTTTCTCTCTGTTAACTGCTATAAAGGAGACTTTCAGAAGAGCCAGCTGCCTTTTTTCCATTCCTCCCTAGCCCATCATAAAGCCGTACATCTTTAGGTTGTATTTATCATCTCTGATGTAATAGAACCTTCACCTATGAATCAAGCCATCGACCTTATTTGCTCATACAGGGCCACTGAAATCATTGCTTGTCTTCCTTACTAACCTTTATATAAAGAGGTCTCTTTCATTAATCTGCAGGAACAATGATTAATGTTAACATGAGTTACATGCATATCAAAGAAGACCCCAATGCCTTGACAACATTCAATTTCCTCTGAAGACCTTTAAAAAGTGAGATGGCTGTAGATTACCCATCGCTAATAAATGGGGATTTGCAGGCTGATTAAAATTCACAGGGAGAGGCAGTCTATGTCTATTTCAACAAAGTTGCAGCTTCATTAGTAAAATTCACTCATTTTTTTCTTAACTGTATGTCACTGGGTGGCTTAAAAGTGTAGCTGTATGAGATGGCTCTTACTGGGATGAAGAGCCTTAGTGGCTGGGCTCCCCCCATACCAGAACGAGAACCATGCATAGCTCATGAGAAGTAAAGTAAGCAACAGTAATAGCCTAGAGGCCCAATGGAGCGGAGCATTTCTGTCCCGACAGCCCGGGGGCAGCAACCCCATTTACTCCACACCCTCCTTGACGCCTTATTAGACAGAGGAGAAAACCCAAACCTCTTCACAATCACCCTAGTTCCTCGTCACTTCTCTTGTCATTCATTCTGGAGCTGGCATCTATGAGAAACTTTAGAGTCCTCTGGGATATAATCCTTGGCTCCAAAAGGACCCAAGTGAGTATCAGAAGCAGAAGCCACAGAGTCATTTGACAAATGAACTCATTAAGGAAAGCATCAGGTTCATTTTTGGAAGAATCCCCAAATTGGGATATGTCATGGCAATGTCAAACTCTCTTTTCCTTGGTCTAAAATATCTTTCTGCTTAACCAAAAAAAAATGATGCACATAAATTCTTTTCCTTGTAACTCTCTAATATAAAAGGGCCCAGCATATTATTTCTCTAAATTCCCTGATGAAATCAGGGGAACTATATCAGGTTACCAAAAGAAATCTTAACTTTCGAAACTATTACCTCAATCTTTTTTCTTTGAACTTTCAATAACAATAATGTAGGCAAGTCCAATGCCAGTGTCTTTCTTCAGTTGGGAAGAAAAACAACCTTGGATAAATCCCAAGTTAGACTCTGGGGCTACTCCAGGGGCGACAATATAAGGAGTTTTCCAGAGTAAAACTTGGTCCTTTTCCAAACCTCAGGCATCCTCCAGCTAACCCTCCATTAGGATGTCATTTGTTTGGTTCACTTCAAAGAGCTGGCTACTTTCTTGCATTTTTCTGAAAACAAGGAGTTGTCTGTGGAAATGATTTTGTCAGGCGATTTGGCAAGTCACTTACAATACTCATCAATTTCAGTACTTTAATTAAACCCAGGAAGTCCCTGTGCCGATCGTGAGCCTCCTCTCTGGGTTGCAGTTTATCTCTGCCTTCAGCAGGACCCAGTGCTTTAAAGCGGCATGGAATCTCAGGCGTGGGGTCAGCTAAGTATGTCTCAGGATTTGGGCAAAACTGACTAATCTGCTTTAAAAAAAAAAAAAAGTGAAGGACAGATCCTGGGTTTACTGACTTCAGGGCGGACAATCTACCCACCCTGCCTCACTCCCATGGAGCGTCAGATGACCACAGCCAATGAGACTCGGGAAACTAAAGCGCCAGCATGGTGTCTGAGCATACTCAGCTGCTGAGCTTGACGTCTTTGCTCTCTGGGTTATCCGTCTGAGTTTGTGGGGGCTCCAGCTGACACTGTGATTGTAGAGAGCGTTGAGAGGCTGGTTTTGCTGGCCTCGGGTGTCATTCCTGGTAATGACAGCCACTGTCTTGAGAAGAGGGAGTTGAAACACGGATTAATGTCATCCGAAAAGAATGCCTTCAAGGCCACAGCATCTGACAGCCCCTGAATAAGCTGGGCAGCCCATGGTTTCCCCACAGGACCACTCCTCTAGGCACTGTCAGAGACTAAACCAGTAAAGGAAGATAAACGCAGAAACAAAGGTACTGCATAGGCCTAAAGTAAAAGTCACCAGAGCAAGCAGCTTATGCAATCATAATACTGTATTTAAGAAAAACGTGGCATGGGCAGCCACATAGCATGAAACCAATCTCATTCTCTAACCCCTGCACCTACCAAATCTCCTTCTCAGCTAATGGCTCCATATCTACCCTTACAGGCTGAGTTGTGTTTCCCCAAAAAGTATACCTTGTGTTTCTACCCCCTCCCTCAGTGTCTCAGAATGTGATCTGATTGGAAGAGAGAGGTTTTCAGAGGTCTTCAAGATAAAACAAGGTCATTAGGATGAGTCCTAATCAAATAAGGGATCTTCCCTGGTGGCTCAGTGGTAAAGAATCCACCTGCCATTGCAGGAGATGTGGGTTTGATTTCTCAGTTGGGAAGGAAATAACCCCCTGGAGAAGGAAATGGCACGCCACTCCAGTATTCTTGCCTGGAAAATCCAATGGACAGAGAAGCCTGGTGGGCTGCAGTCCATACGGTCGTAAAAGAGTTGGACAAGGCTTAGCAACTAAACAACAATAACCTCAGTAAGACTGGTATCCTTAGAAAAGGGGAGTGAACCAACTTCCTCTAACAATTCAAATCCCACATCTGTGGAATCTTCTGAACTTTGTGTACATAATCATATCATCTGAATAGGAAGGGTTGTATTTCTTCCTTTCCCATTCATTTTGCCTCTTGTTCCATCGATTTATTTCCCTGGCTGGGGCTTTCAGTACAATGTAGGAGAGACTTGGTGTTGGGGGTATCATTGTCTCTTTCCCAGTCTTTCAGGAAAACTTTCAAAATTTCACCATTAATTGTGCTCTCTGTAAATTTTTATTATTTTTGGCAAATTGTTATCTTAATAAGGAAGTTTTCTTTTACTACTAGTTAACTAAGTGATCCGAGGATTTCTTTTTCTTTTTCCTCATTTGGTCATGAATGGCTACTGAAATTTGTCAAATGTACTTCACCTACTGAACTTATGACTTTTCTCCATTACTGTGTTGATTTGGTAAACTTCATTGACTAATTTTCTAATGTTAAACCAACATTGATTCCCTATGCGAGTCCAGTTTGATCATGATGTATTATCTTTTCTTTATATTGCTGGGCCAGTTTGCTAATAGTTTGTTGGAATTTTTGTACTATTATCCTAGAGTGATTTACCTATAATTTTCTTTTCTTGCAATGGACCTTAATAGGTTTGTAAAATGGAGACATTTACCACAACGTATTATGTTGTTCTTAGGATGAAATGTGAAAATATATGTGACAAAAAGGGGGGGAGTGAAAGTTGGATATAGGGAGAGACATGTATGTTGTTCAGTCACTCGGTAGTGTCTGACACTTTGCAGCCCCGTGGACTGCAGCATGCCAGGCTTCCCTGTCCTTCACCAACTCCCAGCATTTGCTCAGACTTAGGTCCATTGAGACACGCACAGAGGAATGAAGACGTGGAGAGACGAGGGAGACAACAGCCATCCGCAAACCGAGGGGAAATGCTCTGTTAGGACAGAATGGAATACAGCTTGGCAGACTCCATGATTTCAGACTTTCAGCCTCTGGAACTCTTGGACAATACATGTCTGTTTAAGGCATCCAGTTGGTGGTACTTTTAACAGCAGCCCTAGCAAAGGAAAACTCCCACCAAGCCAGACACTGACATTTCCTCTCTCTCTTGACCTACAGCCCAATAGTGCTTGGTCCACTAATTCTTAATATTTTCAGAATCTGTTCATTTTTCTCCACCTTATTGTTCAACCTTAGTTTGGACCACCATGATCCTTCATGTGGGTCCCCACCAGAAGCTTCCAACTGGTTGGTAGGCCTCCAAACTCAGCATCCTCCATTTCTCTTTGTTGCCAAGGTGGTCTCAAGGCAAACGGTTTCTAAACCTTCACCACACACCTCATGGCATCAGGGAGAGAAAGTATGCTTAGCCTATACAGGCCAGATCCTTCGGGATTGCACCCAGTAAGCTTCTCCAAGATTTTTATCTTGCTAATTTCCCCTCCCTCAAAGTCACGACTCACCTGATTTCCTAGAACTGCCAGGCTTCCCGTCTCTACACATTTGTTGCTGTTCTTCTCTCTGCAGGGAACATCCTTCTTCTGGCTCTTTACCTGGAAAAATACTGCCCAGCCACAGCTGGCTGTTATCACTTCCAGGGGTTTCTCTGGGAAGCCTTCTCTCATCCCAGGAGGGCTTTGCTCCTTTCCTAAACTTCTTCCATAGTTGCATGGCTCCATCAAAAGACTTGCTATGTTACTCATTAATCGCGTCTGACCTCTGAGCAACTTGGGAGCAGAGGCCACATCTTGTTTGCTCTCCTATCCTTGTTTGTTGAGGGTCTAGCCTAGTGGGCACCTACTTAGAACTTCATTTGTATCTGTTGCATGGGGTAAAAGTTTTACTATTTAAATGCAGATGATACCAATTCTATAACACTGGTAAATGCTACAATTTAAAAAGCCATCACAGTAGCCACCCACATCCCAGTTTAGCATCCTTTATATAGCAGTGGATAAGCAAGAGATTCTCTTGTCTTCCTACAACACTGATACAGTAATCTCTCAGTTGTTTCCAGAAACATGAGTTCACATATACACTGCTAACCCATCTGATTTAAGACTAACAGGACTGCCAGGGTTCAGCCCCTGCAGGATCCAGGGGAACCCAAAGGAGAAATGGCGTCAGTGAATGATTTAGAGAGAGATAAGGAAAGAACGTTGTAGATAAGAAAATAGAGGAGAGAAAGAGGATGATATTCCTTGGTTTACAGAAGGCTAATAAAGTCTTAGAAGCTCAGGCAAGAAAGTGAATGCAGAGAGCCTCTGTGTTCCAAGGGATCAGCCTGAAAAAGAGGAGGGAGAGGGAGAGAGAAAGAAAGAAAGAGAGAAAAAAATAAAAACATGGGGTGACCAAGCTTCTTCGAGCGAGGCCCATTACTTTTATTTTCAAAAGGGACTTTTATACCTCAACTTGTACATAGAGGGAAATGAAAGATGCAAGGTCATACAGAGTCAGCCCAAACATTCCAGCAGTTTTGCCCTTATCGAAACCAGGATTTTTTCTGCAAACCTTTCCCACAAATGATGTTGTGTACATTATCTTCTGGCCTTGGAGGCCTGTGAACATTTTATCACCCTCTTTTGATAAAGGCTGCTCAACCAGAAAACTTGTTTTCCCTCAAAGTGTTTTTTCTTTATATTTCTAATCTATGTCAGCCTCAGAAAATGCTAAACAGAGTTACATTTCTCACAGAGCAAAGGTGCAGTGAGTTACAAGAAAGAAAGAATCAATGAGCTCAAAGGTCTGATGTGGTTAATTCAAGGCTACACTTGTTTTTCTTACTTTCCAACTATGTTAACTAATGCACTCCCAGGTGCACAGTGGATAAGAGATATGAGAACTTAGCAACAAGCACTGGCCCAATAATGAAATCTTACACCAACACTATCTAATAACTTTTAACTCTTTGAAAGGCTCTATGCTTTAGGCTTCCCATGCCTCTCACAATTGGGAGGCTGCGAATAATCACATGCGTAGCTGCAAGAGTCTGGATTAACCTGCCAAGCAAGCTAGAATGCTAACAGAGGGGGTTTGGTTTGAAATATTTCTCTCATGTCCAGGAGACTTATTAGCTAGAACCCTAAGTTGATTTTCTCCAGAGAAAGGTGGCTGGGGATAGCCCCCTGTATGTCAGGAGAGTTGGTGAAAGGCACAAAATAGTAAGACAGACAGATTCTGGTTTTGGGGTAGATGCTCGAGCTGGTCTAGGGAGCCCCTTGAGTCCTGAAGCCTTGCTTAACAGTTCTCTTCCACATGACCTTGTCATGGGTGGGATGGCCTGTGCTGGGTCCTGGCAAAGGACCAATCTGATTTAAGTCAATTTGAAGCGATTCTGTAAGTACACATGTGCTGTGAGCACTGCTGATATGTTGCACATCAAGGAAGGGACTGAAGTGGGTGGGAGTGAGGAAGGCAGCTGGGATGGAGAAGACTAGAAATACTAAAGTGGGCCACAAGGGCCCTGTTTTCTGTGTGAGATCACACATCATTGTAAGTTTACAGATCACTGGGGCAGGCACATGTCCTTCTCTGCAATAAGCTGTTACATAGAACGAGGTAAGGCAGACATAACAGAAATATTCTGTGTTTGTGTTCTTTTCTGAGTTTTTAAGACGAAGTCAGGGCTGAACTCTAAGCTTTTAAGAGTAAAGAGTCAAAGGTACTCAGCACTCAAAGACATCCCTGGGGTCAGCCTTGTAATGGGAGGTGGTGTCCTGAATCCAAACTTGCTGGGAGGCCACCCTGTGGGGGGACTCTTGGTCAGTGACTGATCACGGAACCATAGGGAACGCAGCCAGAATCCTTTAAGAGGAAGCTCATTGACACACAAGAGGAGGACATAAGGTTGCTTCTGCAGCCAAGTTTCTTACAGGGAATCTCAGGGAAGAAGCGCATCATTTCAAACAGAAGATTTAAACTCCCTTTTATTAACCTCTGTGGCTTCACTGTGAAACTAGCAGGGCTCAGAGGAGAACCCTGCATGACCCTACACTCGAGATGCCCTCTTTTCTCTACTTTCAGTTGATTTTTCACTACTTCTTCCTAAAACCTCATGAAAACAGGTCAGGCATGACTTCTGATGATTGATGCTTCTGCTCGTAGGTTGATACAGAAATACACACAGCATGTCTGTTTCTTATCACAAGGGAAAGCCTCACATGCTCCCCAGAAGTATAGGCTGAGGAGGCAGCAATGATGGATTCACAATCAGAATCACTCAACAATAGTATCACCCTCTGTCTCTCTATCTGCCTGTGTAAACATTTGCTGCTGGACGTACTCTACTGCCCCCAAAGAACTGCTCAGCAAGAGATTATTGGGAATATTGTCTAGGATCAATAACCAACACAGAGTATGAAAATAATTGCACTGATAAGAGCGTCCAATCTCAGGACAAAGATCCAACAAAGGTCCATCTAGTCAAAGCTACGGTTTTTGCAATAGTCATGAATCGGCATGAGAGTTGGACTATAAAGAAGGCTGAGTGCCAAAGAATTGATGCTTTTGAACTGTGGTGTTGGAGAAGACTCTTAAGAGCCCCTTGGACTGCAAGAGGATCCAACCAATCAATCCTAAAGGAAATCAGCCCTGAATATTCACTGGAAAGATAAATGCTGANTGAGAGTTGGACTATAAAGAAGGCTGAGTGCCAAAGAATTGATGCTTTTGAACTGTGGTGTTGGAGAAGACTCTTAAGAGCCCCTTGGACTGCAAGAGGATCCAACCAATCAATCCTAAAGGAAATCAGCCCTGAATATTCACTGGAAAGATAAATGCTGAAGTTGAAGCTCCAATAGTTTGGCCACATGATGTAAAGAGCCGATTCATTAGAAAAGACCCCGATGCAGGGAAAGACTGGGGGCAGAAGGAGAAGGGAGCAACAGAGGATGAGATGGTTGGATGGCATCATTGACTCAGCTGGACATGAGTTTGAGCAAATTCAGGGAGACAGTGAAGGACAGGGAAGCCTGGCATGCAGCAGTCCATGGGGTCACAAAGAGTCAGACACAACTGAGTGCTGGAACAACAACAATCTCAGGAACTCTTCCATAATTATATTCCACAAAAAATTTAAGGTGCTCTATGCTAACAGTGAGAGCAGAATTCTTACCTACAATGGGGTACGTACATGATGAGCCACTAAGTGTAAGTCTAAAACTTGAATATATTAGAATTCTGTGGGTTGCTAAAATGCAGACTCTTGAGTCTCTACTCAGAGTCACCATGTCTAAATCTGATTTTTAAACAGAAATCCCAGGGGTTTCTGATAGAGGGGTTCTGTTGATCCAGTCATAAGAAACAACTCTGAATATTTATACAGCATGGGTTTGACTATAGGCTCGTATAACTTTCATGTCATTCTTCTAGGAATACAAGCAATTCAAAGGACAGACTTTAGAAACCATGAACCTTCAGAGAACAGCACAGAAATACAAAGATAAGCCTTTAAGGTAAAAGGATAAGCAGAAGAACCATCCTAATCATTGACGGTAAAGGAAACAAGATGGTCATGAGCTATTTGCTAAGTCACTTCAGTCATGTCTGACCCTGTGCAACCCCATAGATGGCAGCCCACCAGGCTCCCGTGTCTCTGGGATTATCCAGGCAAGAACACTGGAGTGGGTTGCCATTTCCTTCTCCAATGAATGAAAGTGAAAAGTGAAAGGGAAGTCGCTCAGTCGTGTTCTACTCTTAGCGACCCCATGGACTGCAGCCTACCAGGCTCCTTCATTCATAGGATTTTCCAGGCAAGAGTACTGGAGTGGGGTGCCATTGCCTTCTCCGTCATGAGCTATTTGCGCTGTGGAAATTAATGATGTTGCAACAGCATTTGGAGGACAGAGCCAGATCACACAGTGACGCTTTTGCCAAGTGTCTTGTGGGTGATTCTCTCCATCCTCCCCAAAGAACTGATCTGGTTAGAGGAGGTTCAACATTTCAAGGAGGAACAGTAGGGAATGAAATGAAATATAAACCTCAAGCATAAGCAAGAAGCTGTGGTGATTTAATCTACTTAATCTAATTTAATCTATTTATGTTCATCTTAAAATTAATTTTTATTTTTCCTCAACTTCTTACACTAGATAAAATTTCTTCTGCTACCTCCATTTCTGTTTGGATACCCTTGATTTCCTGATGAACCCAGAGCATTTGTAAATATATTCCCTGGTTGACTGGGAAGAGATTTTCAGGGATAAGAGGAAGAGCTAAATTTTGTAGTCAAGTTAGGAAGCAGTAAGGTCAAGCCTTGCTTTAGGATGGTACTTGTTATGGACTATGTTTGTGTTCCTTCCAAATTCATATGTTGAAACCCCAATGGCCAACGTGCTTTCTGGAGATGAAGCCTTTAGGAGGCAATTAGGTCATGAGGGTGCAGTCCTCATGACAGGATTATGTCCTTATGAAAAAAAGCCTCTTGGGACTTCCCTGGCAGCCCAGTGGTTAAGGCTCTGCACTTCCTATGTAGGGGGCACAGGTCCGATCCTTGGTCAGGGAACTAAGACCCCACATGCCACATGGTATGGTAAAAAAAAAAAAAAGCCTCTCCATGCTCTCCATCCTGTGAGGACACAGTGAGAGGGTGGCTGTCTGCAAACCAAGAAAAGAGCTCTCACTAGACACTGGATCTTAGCACCTTCATCTTGGTCTTCCAGCCTCTAGAACTTGGACCTCCAGAATAAGTGTCTGTTGTTTCAGCCAGCAAGGTTACAGCATTTTGTTGAGTGAGTGAAGTCGCTCACTCATGTCCGACTCTTTGCAACCCCATGGACTGTAGACTACCAGCCTCCTCCATCCATGGGATTTTCCAGGCAAGAGTACTGGAGTGGGGTGCCATTTCCTTCTCCAGAGGATCTTCCCAACCTGGGGACTGAACCCGGGTTTCCCGCATTGTAGGCAGATGCTTTACCGTCTGAGCTGCCAAGCAGCTTAAAAAGATTAAGGCAGTGACAGAGGAAACAAAAAATGGCACAAAAATTTAAAAAATAGTCTTTTAAGGAAATAAGCATACTGATTTAAAACTTCAATTAAAAATGTGAACTGCAAGAAGAATTTTTAAAAGTAATGGTATGTTGAGAGTGTACTAAATAAAAGAAATCAACTAAAATTTCCCCTCATTAGCTGAGGAGGTAATATGATTGAAATTTGGTTAAAAAAGTAAAGCTAAGCTAATTTTGCTACAGGAAGCTACTGAAGAGAAAGGTGAAAAAAAAAATGAGGCTTAAGTCAATATAAAATTTATACTACTGAGATTCTTGTGTCAAAGTACACACTCCATAGAAGAACTTGGGAAAATATCAACAAGGAGACAGAAGATTTGAACAGCACTATAAACTAACTAACCAGACCAAAGAGACATCTACATATCACTCAGCAACAAATTACGTATTCTCAAGAACAAATGGAACAGGATAGGACGTAAGCCAAGACCCAATACATTTAAAAAGATTAGAATCACGGAAAATGTATTCTCTGATCACAGTGAATGAAGCTAGAAACCAACAATAAAAAGACACTTTGGAATTCCTAATGTGTGTGGAAATTAAATACAGTCCTAAATGACCCATAAGTCAATGGAGAAACCACAAGGGAAATTAGAAACACTTGGAGATAAATGAAACCAAAGTACAGCGTACCAAAACTTATGAAGGTGAAAGTGTTAGCTGCTCAGTCATGTCCGACTCTTTGCAACCCATGGACTGCAGCACACCAGGCCCCTCTGTCCATGGGATTCTCCAGGCTAGAATACTGGAGTGCGCTGCCATTCCCTTCTCCAGGGGATCTTCCCAACCCGGGAATCAAACTCGGGTCTCCCGCATTACAGGCAGATTCTTTACTGTCTGAGCCACAAGGGAAGCCTAAAGGTGTCCTTACCCCAGGTGGGACTTATGAGATGCAGCTAAATTAGTGCTTAAAGGGAAATTTATAGCTGTGCATGACCATGGTTAAAATGAATAAAAATTTCAAATCAATAACCTAAACTTCTACTATAAGGAGTTGGAAAAAGAAGAGAAATCTAAGCTGAAAGCAAGTAGATAGAAGGAAATAATAAAGAAGATAGTAGGACATAAAAATAAATCTATAATAAAGAGAGAGGTTGAATGAATAACAATAATTTAAAAAAATCTTCCCTGAAATAAAAGACCAAGTACAGATGGCTTCATTGGTGAATTCTACCAAATATTTAAACATGAATTAATTTTCAAATTTTCACAAACTCTTCCAAAAAATATGGGAAGAGGGAACACTTCCCAACTCATTATAGAGTATTATCTTGATGCCAAAACTATAATAAGAACAGAACAGACCCATATCTCCTATAAATATATATGTAAAACTTCTCAATAAAACACTAGCAAACCGAATCAAGCAGTGTCTAAAGGGGATTATCATGTTGAGCTGGGATTTATTCCAGGAATAGAAGGTTGGTTGATCTGATAATCGATTAATATAATATGCTATTTCAATAGATTAAAGAACAAAAAGCACATGACTATACTAACAGATTCAGAAAAGTGTTTGACATATTCCACACCCCTTTCATCAGTAGAACAATAAACAAATTAGGAACATTAGGGCCCTTCCTAAATTGATAAAAGGCATCCAAACAATCCCCAGGGCTAACATAATACATAAAGATTGGATGCTTTCTAAGTTCAGGAGCAAGACAAGGATGTATGTTCTTTAATTCAACATTGTACCGAAGCTTCTAGCCAGGGCAATTAGCCAAGAAAAAGAAATAACTGACATCAAGTTTGGAAAAGAAGAATTAAAATTACGTCTATTTGTAGATGACTTGATCTTGTATATAGAAAACTCTAAGGAATACACAGAAACATTAGAGCTAATGAGTTCAGCAAGGCTATAGGATCCGAGACAAAACACAAAAATATCAATTGAATTTATATGCACTAGCAATGAACAATCCAAAATTAAGAAAGTAATTATATATGCAATAGCATCAAAAGGAATGAAATCCTTGGAAATCAACAAGTGTATAACTTCTATTCTGAAAACTAAAAAATGTTGTTAAAGGAAACTAAAGAAAACAAATAAATGGAAAGATATCCTTAATACATAGATCCCAAGGCTAAATGCTATTAAGACGGCAATACTCCCCAAACTGACCAAAGGATTCATACAGTATCCATCAAAATCCCAGCTATTATTGTTGTTTTCTTTTTTAAGAAATTAACAAACTGATATTAGAAATTCACATGGAAGCACAAGGGACAAAATAGCCAAAACTATCCAGAAAAAGAAGAAAAATCTTGGATGAGTCACTCTTGCTGATTTCAAAGCTTACTGCTGCTGCTGCTGCTAAGTCGCTTCAGTCGTGTCCGACTCTGTGCGACCCCATAGACGGCAGCCCACCAGGCTCCCCTATCCCTGGGATTCTCCAGGCAAGAATACTGGAGTGGGTTGCCATTTCCTTCTCCAATGCATGAAAGTGAAAAGTCAAAGTGAAGTCGCGCAGTCGTGTCCGACTCCTCGCGACCCCATGGACTGCAGCCCACCAGGCTCCTCCGTCCATGGGATTTTCCAGGTAAGAGTACTGGAGTGGGGTGCCATTGCCTTCTCCATCAAAGCTTACTATATAGCTACAATAATCAAAACAGTGTGGTACTAGCCTTAAGATAGGTGTATAATTCTGTGGACTAGAATTGAGAGTACAGAACTAAACCCTTCCATTCGTGATCAACTGATTTTCAATAAAGAAGCCAAGACAACTCAAAGGAACAGTGTATACAACAAATGCTTCTGGGACAACTGAATGTGTTGTTGTTGCTGAGTTGTTATGTTCAACCCTCTGAGATCCCATGGACTGTAGCACTCCAGACTCCTCTGTCCACCATCTCCCAGAGCCTGCTTCAACTCACATCCATTGAGTTGGTGATGCTATCTCCAGTATTCTTGTGTGGAGAACCCCAGGGACAGTATGAAAAGGAACAACTGGGTATCTACATGAAAATGATGAAAGTTAAATCTCTATTCCCATTATAACCAAAAAAAAAAAAAAGATTCAAATAAATCATAGACCTAAATGTAGGAGCTAAAACTATGTAATTCCTGGAAGAAAATATAGGGTTACATCTTCATGACCTTGGATTATGTAAAGTCCTCCTAGATACAACATCAAAAGAACATGTGAGAAAAGAAAAAAGATAAATTTACGTTCTTAAAAATTTTAAACTTTCACTGCTCAAAGACTATCATCAAGGAGGTGAAAAGATAATCCATTCATTCAGTTTAATTCAGTTCAGTC
>SJYT01045769.1:187849-248439 GCA_006410635.1 Cephalophus harveyi
GAAGCATCACTATTTCTCCTTTACTAGCTACCTTTGTGCCTTTGCTCATACGCTTCCTTCTGCCTAGAGTGCCCTCTCAGGGTTTTATCCTCACCTATCAAAACCACAGACATCTACAAATGAATTTATCTACAAAACAGAGACAGACTCACAGACACAGAGAACAGACTTGTGGTTACCAAGGAGGTTACCACAGGAGAGAGAGGGATGAATTGGGGATTTGGGTTTAGTAGATGCAAGCTATTACAGATCAAAGGGATCAACATCAAGGTCCTACGTATAGCACAGGAAACTACAGTCGATTTCCTGAGATTAATCTAATGGAACAGAATATAAAGAAAAATGTGTATATGTGTAAAACTGAATCACCTTGCTCTACAACAGAAATTAACACATCACTGTCAATCAGCTACAAAGTTCAATCAGAAGTAAAAAAAAAAAAAACACACAAAAAACACTGCTGCCCTCATTCCAAGTCCATCCGTGATGCCACTGTCTCTCAGGCAGTGTCTCCTGATTTCTCCAACTGGGGCCACCTTTCCAACCTGTGAACTGCACGCCGCATTTCCTTAGAACATCTCTAATTTAATTTCATACCACAAAAAGTATGCACTTAAAATGTCCCTTCACTAGAATTTAAGTTAGCCAGGGGTTTGCTTCCGAACAGGCACTGAGACATTTCTGCAACGAGAAAGGATGCCATCGTTTCTCTCTGACTCCATCGAGGTCCCTTCTCTTCAGCCAGCCTTTATCAATTCAGTTCCCCACGTCACACCTTTCCAACCTGTGAACTGCACGCCGCATTTCCTTAGAACATCTCTAATTTAATTTCATACCACAAAAAGTATGCACTTAAAATGTCCCTTCACTAGAATTTAAGTTAGCCAGGGGTTTGCTTCCGAACAGGCACTGAGACATTTCTGCAACGAGAAAGGATGCCATCGTTTCTCTCTGACTCCATCGAGGTCCCTTCTCTTCAGCCAGCCTTTATCAATTCAGTTCCCCACGTTAAGACAAGCCTTCTGACAGAACTGCGTCTAAATCCTGGCTTAATTCAGATAAAAGAAGTCCTTGCTCTCATTTCTTTCTGTTTTTCTTCTGTGTCTTTTTTTCCCTGCTGTGTCTATGTTCCCTAATTAACCAGCTCGCAAAGCCCTGCTATATATAGTATGCAGCTTTCTCGCGTTTCTCTAATTGAGGAAAAAACAACAACAACAAAACCCATTCGTAAAAGTGATAAAATGGATTCTTATCAGTCTCATTATCAGGTACAGATTCAGAGTCAGTTTGCAAAATGGGGGCTTTTGTAGGGGTGGGATAGGGAGATAAGTAACCAGTTGTCATTTTTATGTTTATTCTGGGACAATGAAAAAAATGGTTTAGTGTAAAATCAAAATGTTTTTGTTCAGAATACTTTAACAAGTAAAGCAAGGGAAGAAAGATGTGGAGATGGTCTTATTTTTGGTTAACTCTAAATACAGGAGAGCAATGACGTAGCTACTATTGAGTGTCCCCAAGGTGCCCGCATGCGTGTGCATGCTAAGTTGCTTCAGTCATGTCTGGCTCTTTGTGACCTTATGGACGGTCACCCACCAGAGAAAAAAATGGTTTAGTGTAAAATCAAAATGTTTTTGTTCAGAATACTTTAACAAGTAAAGCAAGGGAAGAAAGATGTGAAGATGGTCTTATTTTTGGTTAACTCTAAATACAGGAGAGCAATGACGTAGCTACTATTGAGTGTCCCCAAGGTGCCCGCATGCGTGTGCATGCTAAGTTGCTTCAGTCATGTCTGGCTCTTTGTGACCTTATGGACGGTCACCCACCAGGCTCCTCTGTCCATGGGATTCTCCAGGTAAGACTACTGGGAGGGGTGGCCATGCCCGTCTCCGGGGGGTCTTCCCGACCAAGGGATTGGATCAGGTCTCCGGCTTGGCAGGCAGCTTCTTTACTGCTGAGCCATCCGGGCGGCCCCAGTGTGCCTAGTACTGTGTCAGTTTACCAACTTTCATGTACTATCTCTTCTGGCCTTCAAACTACCCTATGCAGTACGTCCTATTCCCCCCCATTTTGAAGGTGAGGAAACTGAGACACTGCAAGGTAAGACGCCGTGTTAGAGGCCTCACAGCGAGAGCAGACGGACAGGTGCCTTCACACAGTCTCAGCTCCTCTCGCCTTCTTTCTTCTGAGGGATAGAGATGTTTGGCCCTTGGGGCCTCCTCCTAAAGGTTCCCTGTTGATACTACGGCAATTGGATCTCTTTCCTCCTCCAATTATTCCTATACCCCCTTGTGGCTCAGCTGGTAAAGAATGCCAGAGACCTAGGTTCAATCCCTGGGGTAGGAAGATCCCCTGGAGAAGAGAACAGCTACCCACTACAGTATTCTGGCCTGGAGAATTCCATGGACTGTATAGTCCATAGGGTCGCAAAGAGTCAGACAAGACTGACTGACAAGGGAAGCAACTTTAGGGGCTTCCCTCATAGCTTAGTTGGTAAACAATCCACCTGCAATGCAGGAAACCCTGGTTTGATTCCTGACCCAGGAAGATGCACTGGAGAAGGGATAGGCTACCCACTGCAGTTCCTGGGCTTACCTTGTAACTCAGCTGGTAAAGAATCTGCCTGCAATGCAGGAGACCTGGGTTCGATCCCTGGGTTGGGAAGATCCCCTGGAGAAGGGAAAGGCTACCCACTCCAGTATTCTGGCCTGGAGAATTCAATGGACTGTATAGTCCATGGGGTCACAAAAAGTCAGAAGCGAATAAGTAACTTTCACTTTCACTTTTACCAGTGTATATCAAGAAACTTCAGAAAGAAGACAGTCATTCAATAATCTTATGTGGCCATCTGCTAATTCTTCATTAAGGGAAAAAAAAACTTTTGAAGATCAAAAGCAAAATAGGACATGTTAGAGATTCAAAGTCAAAGAAAGAAACCAACCTTGGTTTAATTGCTCTTTAATCCTGGATTTTGAAATATTCTCTAATTAAATTTGATCAGCCAGGAAGGAAGGCAAGGGAGAGACCAGCAGAAAGCCAAGGACTGGGACCAGCGACAGTCTTTGCACTTTCATTCTCTTCCTCTGGGAGTATCTATTAAGTGCCTACTGGGTGCCAGGCATTCTCTTGGTGTCAGACAGATATAATCTTTATCTAGTGAGGTTTTTAGGTTGGGGAGAGGGAAGCACAGAAATTATATATTTAATGGCATGATTTCAATTATGGTAAGTGCTCTGAAACCACCATAGGGTGGTTTGAGATCTTGAAGAGGGGAACCTCACTTGATCTGAGATGCTAAACACAGTTTCCCTGAGGACAAGACACTTAAATCAAGATTTTATAGTTAAAGAGAGTGAGATCTGAAGCTTGTAACTTAAAAGAGAAAATGTTTTAAAGACACTAAAAAGTCTAAAAAAGAGAAGTTGAGAGTAAATACTGGCCTGAAATATGTGAATTATTGAAATTTAGAATATCTTTAAAAGTATGTAGCTTTGTTCTTATCAATTATATAATGCAGCAAAAATCAGNGACACTTAAATCAAGATTTTATAGTTAAAGAGAGTGAGATCTGAAGCTTGTAACTTAAAAGAGAAAATGTTTTAAAGACACTAAAAAGTCTAAAAAAGAGAAGTTGAGAGTAAATACTGGCCTGAAATATGTGAATTATTGAAATTTAGAATATCTTTAAAAGCATGTAGCTTTGTTCTTATCAATTATATAATGCAGCAAAAATCAGTGCTATCAGGATGTTTCAGGGCTAACACAAACTTGTTTTAAGGACCAAGGTAGAACTCATTAGAATTACTCTGCAGAGTCCCACCAGTATCTAAAAAAAAAAAAAAAAAATTAAAAAGACAGTGTCTTTAAGAATAATCTGAAAAAACTTGTGTATAGACTAGATGCTCAGTAAATGTTACTATAAGGATGACTAAAAAATTCCTTCTAGTATAGAATTTACTGCTAATTTACTGTACTATTTTAGTTTAGTTACCAATCCTTTATACCAATGCAATAGTAAATGTGAGCTCAATCAAAATTAAACTAGCTCAAAATTTCACATAATATTGACTTAATAAAGTTTATATTAAGTAAAGAAAAATTTCAAAAGGAATCTGCCTAAAGATGCATTATTAACGTAGAAAAAAGTAAAGGCTGAATGGAAAATCATTTCTAGAATTATCGACATTTCAAACTTAATAAAAATTTCTTCGTTTCAGCTACTAACAAAGAAAGACAACTTTAGTCTGCCAATTTTAGGTAGTTCAATGTCAATTATTCAATGTCTGAACCCAGAGATTGAGAAATGATACATCTCCCAGGCCCATTTGTACAATGGAACTGAAATAGTGTCAATAGGAAAAAATGTGTTTAAATTGTAGATATGCACACACACACACACACACACACCATCCATCCAGTCTGCTCTTTTAGCCACAAGATGATTGAAAAGTTTAAAAAAAATGTTATTGAAGTATAGTTGATTTACAATGTTGTGTTAGTTTCAGGCATATAGCAAAGTGATCAGTTATATATACATTATATATTCTTTTCATATTCATTTCCATTATGGTTTATTACAAGGTACTGAATATAGTTACCTGTGCAGTAGGACTTGTTGTTTATTTATTTTATATATAGTAGTTTGCATCTGCTAATCCCAAACTCCTAATTTATCCCCTTTTCCCTTTTCCCCTTTGGTAACAGTAAGCTTATTTAAGACAAACCGACTTTTATTTACAACTGTCATAATCACTGTTTTTCACTTTTGTATATGATCTCTAGCTTTGGTTTTTAATCCCCAAACAATCTTTGATACCAAAATATATTGTTTTGGCCACCAGGTCACTCGGACAGTATCTGAGCTAGATTGAGTTTTTGGTGCACTTTTTTTCATGAACACACAAAGCAAATCCACATTCAGGTTCTATCAGGGATCGTGTGCTTCACCTCAAATATACACACACCCCGAAACACACAAAGCAGATACATGGAGCAACCTGCAAATTCCAGACAGGTTTTCACCTATATTTACACTAAATATGAACCAGAAACTCTCAGACGCCTCCCCCGCAACTTGATGCTTCTGTAAATGCTTTGCTATTATTACCAAAGTGTTGGTCTGTCAGTCTTGTCTCTTTGTGACCCCACAGTCTGTAGGCTGCCAAACTCCTCTGTTTATGGAATTTTTCAGATGGAATAATGCAGTGGGTTGCCATTTCCTTTTCCAGAGGATCTTCCCCACCCAGCCATCGAACCTGGGTCTCCTGCATTGCAGGCAGATTCTTAACCATCTGAACCACCAAGGAGCCCAAGGAGTTACTTAAAAGCTCATTTCTGCTATGGAAGTTGCAGAGACACTCCATGGAACAAGCGCTCTACACAGTGCATTACAGTTCTGAGAACCCAAGGACCCACAGTTAATTATTCAGCAATCATGAATAAATAAGGACCAGTGGGGAAGCAAAGGCCTTTTGCTCAGTAAGTGGGCAAGGATACATCTGCTCAAAATGTAGACAAAGTGAAACAGCTACGTTATAAACAATGGCATTTCTAAACCTCAGACACAAAAATAAAAAATCAGGAGATACCTCTGGGAAAGGATTCCATTTAATGCTTTCCCTTCCTTGCTGTGTGCCACAAAGTTGTAGCCTCCGGAAGCCTGGGCCATGCAACCGTTTACTTCCAGACTTTTCAAAGCTTCTGCAAAGGGGAGGTTCCCAGTGTTCTCTGGCTGACTGGCTCTCTGTGGTTACTTCCGCCTTCCCTGGCTAAGATGCTGTTCCCTAGGCAACGAGCACACTGCCCAGTTAGATACAAGTTGTTTTTAATTGATGGACTCAGGACTGTATTTTCATAAAGATCATTATCCTGCTATCAGGTTGTGCTTTTTTTTTTTTTAATTCCCTCATTCTTACAGGCATAACTACCCAGGAATGTGCCTATGCAATCAGCAAGCCCGATCGAAAAGCTATATCCTGTTTCAGGATGCCGTCAGGAGAGATAGGTAGACTGGAGAAGTTTTGAGGTAGGATGCAAAAAGAAGACACAGGCAGAAAATATGTAACCTGCAAATTCACATATTTCACACCCAAGTAGGATTTTTCCATTTCGTTTTCTATTAAAAGCTGAGTAATTGCAATATGAAAGCGTGAACACAGATTGAAAAGTAACAACTAACAGCATATCATTCTGTAAGGAGCTGAAAATGAAAAGTAAATTAACTGAATGTTGGCAAGTATCAATATCTCGGTAATATAAAACCCATCAGAAGTCATGTGTGTAATACTGCCTCAAACAACTCACTGGAAGTGGAAATAAAATGCATTAACTCAATGTTTGAAGATTTTTAAGGTCAGGGAATTGGTATTCGTTCACAGCAAAAAGGCAATGATGACTCAGCTCCTTCAGATATATGTGAAATTTGTTACACTTATCATCCATGTATCATTATCTTATGTCTCCTGCAGGCATCCCAGGTTTTAATTTCCTGAACACACTTAAAACCTCAACCACAAAGTTAGATGTCATGGTATTTCATTTTAAGGTGAAAAAGATAAATGTTCCGAAGTGAAAGGCACTCTTTGTTTACTGAACCACATATCTAAGGAAATTTAGGTAGATATGAGAGATGCTGGTTCAGAGTCTTATAGGGATAAAGGAAATTGGACAGGGCTATGGAGACTGGAAATCAGTAATATTAAGGGTGACCAAACACGTACTTGTATTTACTCACAGGTATACATAGAACTTGACTCACAAATCAATCAGCAAGAAAAGTAAATTATTTTTAAAATGGAAAATTGAGAAGTGAGAAAATGTCAGTGAGAAATCAGTAATCATTTTTGACTAATGTGACTTACATGCCAAGAAAAGTTTATGATAATACATGAAATATGGGGGTGATTTTAATCCCATGGTATTCAAGAGGATGATCAACACTGAATTGTTAAATTGTAATTAACAACATTGTAATTGTTAAATACATGTTTAAAATATAGTCTTGCCTGGTTAATTTGTTTAAAGACTGAACAGCAAAACAATAATTATCCCTTCATATATGCAAGAAATTCCTAAACATTTGCTTCTAAGCTGGCTTGAAAACAGTGGGAAAAACAGATAAAATTCCCCAAGGAGACACGGTACCCTGTGACTAACTATTGTATGAAAATGTCTCTAGAAGTTGATTTTAAAAAGCAGTGTAATTGCTACCATGTTTCTTTGACCAAATGGATGACAGCTAGCTGCTGGAGCTGGTCATTTCCCTCTCTCTTAGTCTCATCTGTCAGCATCCACCAAGCATCCACCGCTTCCAAGGCGGTACAGAAAGAGGTGAGAGATTATATGAGAAATGATGGGTCTCCATGGGGAAAATTTTCATCGAGTATATCCCAGCCAGCACTTGCACTGATCACCAAGAACATTTTCTAAGCATCACAGAAAATTCACATCTATCAAAAATACCAAGTGGGCTCCCAATCAAGAATACAGACGCTACAATAGACTACTCAGGTGAAAACTAAGGTCACAAGTGGGATGGTGTGGTTGGACAACAAGTCTTTGCTGATGGCGGGTGGCTTAGAACAGAGGACAAAGATGTAGAAAGCTGCCCAGCTGCTCTGTAATCCAACAATGTGTTAGGGTTCCTGAGACAGCCCCCATTTCCCCACGGCCTTGTCTTTGTTGGGAAAGGGGACCAACAGTGAACCAAACGATAAGAAAGTGGAGGTGGGGATGGGTACTTCCCACCCACATCTGCTCCAAAGTCCACAGAAACTCGTTAAGGACCAGGCGGGGACGAGACAGAGCCAGGCTTGGGTCTGGCTTCCGAGGCAGCACTAGTGGAAGGCATCTGCCTGTCAATGCAGGAGCCGTGGAGACGCATGTTTGATCCCCGGGTCTGGAAGAGGAGATGGTGGCCCTCTCCAGTGTTCCTGCCTGGAGCGTCCCATGGGCAGAAGAGCCTGGCAGGCTACGGTTCACGGGGTGGCAAACAGTCTGACACATCTGAGTAGCTGAGCAGCAGCAGCAGCAGGTTTGCGTCATGAGCAAATCAGTTGACCATGCTGAGGCTCAGTTTCCTCCACCTGCAAATGTGACTGAATGACGGAGACCTCAGAAAACTGGTGACGATTAAGTGAAACCACGCACATGAAGCCGTTAGAGTGACGGGCACAGAGCGCTTTACTCAACAAAGGAAAAGGGCTTCCACTGTTGCTGTTACCATCTTCAGCGCACGGAGATGCATGCCCCCTGGTGAGCTGGCAAGAGGAGGCAGGGGGCGGCAGCAGCCCACCCCTCCTGCAGGCTGGCGAGCATGCGGGGTCCCTCACCTAGAGGAGCGGCCGGTCTCGGGAGGACATGCAGGCTGCCCTCTTGTCCGGGGAGGAGGAGGGATGATGCAGGCTGGGCGAGCTTGGAAGGGAGGATGTGGCTTCATCCCGAATGAGAACAGAATCCTCTGCTTAGTAATTTAAAAAAAAAAAAAAAACACCTCATTAAGAAACTCTTGGGACAAAATTATGAGGTTTAACCACTGCAGTCACGGAAACCTCATAACTTGCTGGACTGAGAAAACACTGAGGCTTTCTTGACTTTAAAAAACGAAGTAGAAAACTGGAGGGGGCCCGGGACTCAGTCACCAGTTGCTGACGGCCTAATGAGGGAAAAAGCAGACACTCCACCACACAACTAGCTCATTCAGCTTGTAAATGAGGAGAGAACAGGAGTTTTCGATGAAAAGATGACATTCTGTGTGCACTGAAGTTACTGTCTGCCTCACTCTAGCATGCTGGCTGGTCACCCGTTCTGAAAGCTGATGCTTTTTGGTAATGGGGGCAAATGGGCCCAGGCAAGAAGCACCGCAGAGATCACCAGACTATAGGCCAGGACTGTGGACTGTTTTGGTGGCAGTCCAGGTCTGGCCTTCATTTGAGTTGACGTGGGTAAGAATGACCCCTCCTGAGTTTCAGTTTTCTCCTCTGTAAAAACGGGATAATAGTAGCTATTCCAGCGCATTACTGTGAAGTTTACATTTTTGCAAAGTATAATTTTTGTGATTTGTGTAAACTACACAAAGTAGCGACCTGTGAGTCGTTTCAACTATTATTAGGCCATTTGTACATTCAGAGGGGATTTCTCTGAATTTCCAGGGAGCGATTTCCAGAGAAAGTTCTTTCCCTTTACTTTTTCTCACAGCACCCTCTTCTTCCCCAGTATTTACTGATGCGCGTTTATTGAAGCATCTTGCCCCACAGGTGATACCTGTCTGGGGGCAGAGATCAGGCTTGCTCGGTTCATCACTGCTGCGCAGCGCCGTGCCCAGCATGGGTAAGAGTCAGCGCTTGGCAATACCACACGATGAGGGCCCATCAAGCCCAGTCATTGCCCAGCCCATCCTGGACGTCGAAGAAGCACGGTCCCCAGGTGCGCCGGGACACCCGTCCTTGACACACGCGCTGCCGATGGTTAAACCCTTGGTGGGAGAAAGCTGGCTGCTTCTGTCATCTAGACAAGAGCCGAGTTCTTTGTCAAGCCCCTGTTGTCTGTCAGACTAGGTGGGTGTGAGACTTCAGAAGAAGACATGATGTAGGCCTCTGTCTCTCAGGAATTCTGCAGAAGGCAGTTGGAAGGGGACTTATTCACGATCCTGGAGGCACTGGGGTAATGCATTTCACAGGACACGCCCGGTTCTGTTAGAGCTCCAGGCCCCGAGCGCAGACTGCCGGCCAAGCACCATGTCTGAGGCTGTGCACACTGATCTCATTGCTTTCTTTATGAACAGCTTGCAGGAGGCCTTATATTTACTGATGAGGAATTACAAGCTCAAAAGGTGTAAACGCTTTGCTCGTGGACTGTCAGCTGGTGCATATCCGAGCCCACATTTGAGCACAGGCCTGGCTGACCCGGAACCCTCTGCCCCAAGCATTTCTGCACATCCCCGCTCCCTGCCTTTTCTGAGGACTGGGGGTGCCATGCAGTGAAGGAGGCAGGGGCCAGAGACCCACCCCCGGAGCCCAGCCCTGCTGCTGGAAACAGAGTAAGATGATGAAGGATGAGCTGCCGCTGCTGCTAAGTCGCTTCAGTCGTGTCTGACTCTGTGTGACCCCATAGACGGCAGCCCATCAGGCTCCCCTGTCCCTAGGATTCTCCAGGCAAGAACAATGGAGTGGGTTGCCATTTCCTTCTCTAAAGCATGACAGTGAAAAGTGAAAGTGAAGTCACTCAGTCCTGTCTGACTCAGCAACCCCATGAACTACAGCCTACCAGGCTCCCCCATCCATGGGATTTTCCAGGCTAGAGTACTGGAGTGGGTTGCCGTTGCCTTTTAGGATGAGCAAATATTACGAAAGAGCAACGAATGCCAAAATTTAAACACTGCAAGGAAATCCTCTTGGAGCAGTGATTGGTCATGAGGTTCAGCACAGTTTGGTTTGGGGGTAAGACTGGGATTGGAGGACACCTAGGGAGAATTATAAACTAAACACCTCTGAAAAAGGTCAATTCTTGTGTCGTTTATTTCTTTGTGATTCCCAGCCTGGTGCTGGAGATGTAGAAGATATTAAAGTATAACTGAATATAATTAGGTTTACAAGGTTATTCTGCACTCCTCAAGCACAAATTCATAATAAAAAGGAAGAAAATAATCCTTACCAGCAAACTGGTCTATATTAACATTTGCTTTATATAATGTGTTTTTAAAAATATTTTCCTATCTGTTTAGCAGTGTTACCCTGGGAGGTACACTCTCAGGGTACCACTAGGGCAGTCCCAGGGAGGGTATTTCAGACTGAGCATTACGGGCAAGATTAAATAGGCATCTTTTGTTATCAGGATGCGGAATATAAGAATCTAGTACATGTGAAAACAGAGGTCTTGTAATGGGCCAAAGTCAGGAAGAAAAATATATCATAAAAGCATACATTATGCTTCTTTTTGGTAGAAGATGCTAGTTATTTAAGTCCAAGCTGGTGAACTGTTCAGTTTCACAAACATATTATAGACACCTATTACCTACAAAACTTGGTGTTCGGTGCTGTGAAAATCCAAAGATAAGGCGAGATCTTGAGGGTACAGAAATTACTGGGACAGAAGCAGACCCTAGTAAGGACTTTGAGTGGAAAAAATAATTTTTTTAAAGCAATCTAAATATCTAAAGATTTAAATGGAATTTATCCCTTTATGAGCAATGTAAAACTTCTGAAATTCCAACTTTTTGTTGAAATTGAGGCACAGGTTGATTTCATGGGGTTCTGATAGAAAGCAAAAAATTTTAACTGAAATGGCCAAGCGATTAATCTTGAGAATTTAGGTGAACAAACATTATTCTCCTATCGTGGAGACTTTGATGATTTGCAAACTTGGCCAAACTCATTCATATATATTATAGTCCTTTGGAAGGAAAGCAAAAGTCACTATGGAACTGTGTGATCCTGGAAATGCTTTTCCCAAGATGGCACATGACAAGCACAGGTACCACGGGGGTAGATGGACAACGCCAGAGAGTTTGAGAGAGCCTGCAATCCTCACTGGTGACCTAGAAGCTTACCAAAGTTCAAGAACTACTGAGAAAACATAAGCCACAACACAAGACTTCTGTACATTAATTCTGATTAGTAAGGTCTGAGTTAAATGATTTATCACCTTGTCTCACAGTATTCACACTGAAAGTAATGAAGTCTTTGCAATATGAACCTTCCTTACAGCACACGGCTAGTAAATCTTTGCTGAAAAGCATGTCAAAGCTTCCAGGATGATTATTTTATTTTTTGGCTGACACCTGGCAGAGCCAACAATTAAATGAAATGAAAATTTCCACCAACCCTGGATCTACTGAATCTTTTGTTCAAGAGCTCACAAACCTTGTACTCTGTTCTTTTTAATAAGTCAAGTATTAGAAGCTACAGAGAAGGCAATGGCAACCCACTCTAGTACTCTTGCCTGGAAAATCCCATGGACGGGGAGCCTGGTAGGCTGCAGTCCACGGGGTCGCAAAGAGTTGCACACGACCGAACGACTTCACTTTCACTTTTCACTTTCATGCTTTGGAAGAGGAAATGGCAGCCCACTCCAGTGTTCTTGCCTGGAGAATCCCAGGGATGGCAGAGCCTGGTGGGCTGCTGTCTGTGGGGTCTCACAGAGTCGGACACGACTGAAGCGACTTAGCAGCAGCAGCAGCAGCATCCTTCTATCAAGGAAGAAGCTGCTTTGGGGTTGGAGGAGATTCCAGAAGCTGTTTAATAAAGAAGGAAAGAAGCAGATGAGGGTCGGGCTGCACAGCCAGCCAGGAGTGCCAAGTGGCAGTTGGCCTGGGCCTCTCAGATGCACCACGCGCTTCATCCGCACTCAAGTCCCCGAGCATCTGAGCTGGAGCATAAAGCCTGGGGAGGCAGCGTGGGGAGGCAGGGACTCAGAGGGCAAGCAGCCGGAGCTCAAGTCCTGACTCTCTCACTATCTGCCACCTTGAACAATCGAACTGCCCCAGTGTGCTGTGCAAAAGTGAGACAAAAAGGCATGCGAATCTTACATAAGGGATCACACATCAGCGAGGAGGCCCGGGCCTTGCACATGGTATAGATTCAGGAAATGTCAGCTCTGCTTATGCTTCCAGGGAGAGAAGCAGAACCAAGAGTGCTCTAAATACCTGGCTGGAACCGGCCCAGGTGCGTCTTCCAAAGCCCCAGATTCACAGAGTGCACGCGCCAGCAGAGTTTCAGGATGAGTAATTTTGGACTAAGAAGCTGGGCGCAGTGCAGTTTCTTCTATGTGAACTCTCAGAGGCAATCAAGCCTTGGCACTAACGGTGTGAATCTCAACTCTAAGCTGTTTTGCAGAAGGATAAACACAGAAGTGTAGCCTTCTCAGCTACAGAAGTTTATACCATATGTAATAGATGCCATTCGGAGATTCTACACACTAGTGTCCCTCCCTCCAGCCCTACATCCTTCACCAGCACTCTGCCCAGACCGTCTCCCCGCGCCTCTCCCCCTCTCTCCCTCTCTCTGTCTCTCCCCTTCTCTCTCCCTCCCTCCCTCCCTCTCTCTCACACACACACACCCCTTGCACTCTGTGCTCCTTCCTTCGCAGGCACTGCGGGAATGCTTTGCCTGTGTTACATCCTTCTCCCCAGCTGCCCTGCTCCCACCTCACAGCCCCCTGGGGGTCCCACGCTCCCACCTCACAGCCCTCCTCTGCCCTGGGGGTCCCCCTGCTTTCACCTCACACCCCCCCTCTGCCCTGTGGGTATCTGCCCTGGGTGTCCCCGCTCCCACCTCACAGCCCCCCTCTGTTGCTGAGTGGACCCCGCGCTCAGCGCTCCTGCACCCTGGCCCCCCACTGGAGTGCTGCTCCTTCGCTGTGCCTGTGGGCAGACCTCCCACTGTCCAAGCCCCTCCTGGGGCCTTTCCCAGCCACCTTCTCAGACGCAGCCCCTGAGACCCTCCCCTCTGTGGGTATCAGAAGGTTCCTATTTCTCCATTTATGTGTCTCCAGCAGTTTCTACCCTCTGATGTGCTCTTGTTTCTTTTCCTTTTATTGTCTTCACTCTCACATACAAATGATCCATGAGATCAGAAAGCTTGTATGGCTTACATACTGTGTCTTCTGCTCCTGCAACACAACCTTGGGTATAGTCTCACTTCATTAACCCTTACTGAACACACGCATGAAGGAGTGGATGCATGACGGAGGGGATGTGCCAGCTCTCACGGTCAACTCTGAAGCCTAGCTAAAGCTTCTCCCATTCTGTGAGTCTTCTCCAAGGTTTCTCACCTAATATGAATTCCCAGTGCACCTACTATCATGACTAGGCGCCTTCTCGTGAACAAACGTGTTCTATTTCATCTGTAAAAATGTGCCTTTTCTCTCCCCACTGGCTTCTAACTACCTTGACAGCAGCAACCTTGACTATCTCAAATGCAGCTGCAGGTCAGGAGTTATCAGAAGTTCAGGCACACAGATTGAAGGAGGAGATGCTTGGGCCACACTAAGGGCCTGTGAAAGTGAAAGTGTTAGTCACTCAGTCATGTCCAACTCTTTGCAACCCCATGGACTCCTACCATGGGATTGTAGCTCGCCAGGCTCCTCTGTCTACAGAATTCCCCAGGCAAGAATACTGGGGTGGGTAGCCATTCCTGTCTCCAGGGGATCTTCCCAACCTAGGGATCAGACATAGGTCTCCTGAATTGCAGGCAGGTTCTTTACCTTCTGAGCCACCAAACCCCTAAGACAAGGGTCTATCTACATGCTCCTATTTTAGGCACAATTTCGGCATCCCTACAGATTCTGACAACAAGAAATAACAGTAAGGAATAAGAGGCAAAGAAGACAGCTATGGAAAAAGAAAAGTGTCAGAGGTCAAAAGGCACATGTGTTAGGGGGTTGGCATCACATGGTAAGACTCAGCACTCAACCAGAAAGACATCATGGAAGCTGCTTCATGATAGCCCATGCAATCATGGGTGGGCTGTGGATCACGGTCAACTGTAAAAGGCACAGGAAAATGTTGTATATTACAGAAAAGCTTAAGATCAAAAGAAGTGTTTTGATAAATCCTGGAGAAGGTGTTGAGAAAAGGGAACCCCCTTATACTGTTAGTAGGAATGCAAATTGGTGAAGAGAACAGACATTAAGGAGGTTTCCTGAAAAACTGAAAACAAAGCTGCCACATGATCTAGCCATCCCACTCCTTGGCACATATCCAGAGAAAAGTCTAATTCGAAAGGATACATGTACCCCAGTGTTCACAGCAGTGCCATTTACGATAGTCAAGACATGGAAGCAACCTAAGTGTCCACTGACAAACAACATCAATAATGAAGACAAATCAATAGTACATATATACAATGGAAAACCACTCAGCCATAAAGAAAAATGAAATAATGCCACTCAAAGCAATGGATGGTTTAAGTGGATGGTTCTAGAAATTATTATACTAAGTGAAGTAATTCAGACAGAGAAATGCAAATATCATATGATATAACTTAGATGTAGAATCTAAGAAAATGAAACAAATAAACTTATTTACAAGTCAGAAATGAATTCACAGGCATAGAAAACCAACTTATGGTTTCCAAAGGGGAAAGCAGTGGGAGAGAAAACTTAGAAATTTGGACTTAATAGATATACACTACTAGATATAACACAGATAAACAGCTAGGACCTACCATATAGCCCAGGGAACTATATTTAATATACTGTAATAAAAGTTATGTCCAACCTAGATAGCATTTTCAAAAGCAGAGATACTACTTTGCCGAATAAGGTCCGTCTAGTCAAGGCTATGGTTTTTCCTGTGGTCATGTATGGATGTGAGAGTTGGACTGTGAAGAAGGCTGATCGCCGAAGAGTTGGTGCTTTTGAACTGTGGTGTTGGAGAAGACTCTTGAGAGTCCCTTGGACTGCAAGGAGATCCAACCAGTCCATTCTGAAGGAGATCAGCCCTGGGATTTCTTTGGAAGGAATGATGCTAAAGCTGAAACTCCAGGACTTTGGCCACCTCATGCGAAGAGTTGACTCATTGGAAAAGACTCTGATACTGGGAGGGATTGGGGGCAGGAGAAGAAGGGGACGACAGAGGATGAGATGGCTGGATGGCATCACGGACTCGATGGACGTGAGTCTGAGTGAACTCCGAGAGATGGTGATGGACAGGGAGGCCTGGACAGGGAGGCCTGGCATGCTGCGATTGATGAAGTCGCAAAGAGGCGGACACGACTGAGCGACCGAACTGAACTGAATAACCTATATAGGAAAAAATCTGAAAAATAATATATATATGTATATATGTTATTATGAAGCCAGCACAACATTATAAATCAGTTGTACTTCAGTAAAAAAGATATTATTGCAATAAATAAAAAAGAAGTCCTTTGAGGTATAGGTTTCAGTTGTCAAGGCTTCTCCCCTTTGGGTGGAACACTGTTTTCCAATGAGGGCAAATAAATAAGGCCCTCTTGGGCACATCACATAATTTTTACTGACGGAACCATTTCCCTGGGAAAGCAGCCTAGAATGTGAAATGTAATCTCTGTAATCACTAATTCTCTTTGCTAAGGGATAATTATTTGATCTGGTATTTGCTGGGAGAGCGATGGGGCTTGTTGATTGGCACTTCTGAACTTTCTACTAACATGTCTTTCTGGCATGTTGAGACCATGTCCTTGGGCAACCAATGAACTCCCTGGGCAATTTACACCAAACAGAGAGGTGAGGAGATGCAGAGGGCTGTCCTCCTCTCCAGACGGGAGGCACTCCGGAGGGTGTCCTCTTCTCGGGAGCTTCGTCTGCAGCCAGCAGGGGCAGGACGGCGTGGAGGAAAGAGCAGAGGGCTGGGAAGCAAAACCCTTTCAAGAGGAACTGATACCTGTCATTTCCCTTGTGCTGGGAAACTGTGCTGAGAGCTTTTTGACCATCACCTCACTTCATATGGGGGCTTCCCTGATGGCTCAGCTGGTAAAAAATCTGCCTGCAGTGGAGGAGACCTGGATCTGATCCCTGGCTTGGGAAGATCCCCTGGAGAAGGGAAAGGCTACCCACTCCAGTATTCTGGCCTGGAGAATTCCACGGACTATACAGTCCATGGGGTTGCAAAGAGTCGGACACGACTGAGCAACTTTCACTTTCACTTCATATTAAGAACAATTCTACCAGGTCTTTTCTGTCACTACCACACCACTGCCCCCACAACCAACACAATAAACATCACCATCAGATCACCATCATCCTCACACAGAAGAATAAACTGAGGCACAGAGCACTTAGGCCTGGCTAAGATTAGTAAATAGAAGGACCCAGGTCTGAAATAGACTTGGTCCCACTACTTTCTAGTTGGATGTCTTACACATCACATAAACTTTCTGGGCTTCAGTTTTCTCATCTATAAAATAGGAATAATCCACAGTCTCTCCCTCACAGATCTGTGTGAACTTCAAATGATGCCTGCAAAACCCTGTGGAAACTTTTACATGACATAAAAAAAGCACTATATATCTGATTACACAGATGATTTCTATGTAAACACCTGTGCAACAAAAAAATATGTTTTCCCCAAGCCTGAGAAGCCCATTTAAAAAGGGAAAGTGTACCTCAACTTTACACAAGTTGACGTGTTTTTCCCCCCTCATCAGTCTTCAATATGGATTTCAAAATTGTTTTCCAACTATGACCTTCTAAGAAAGCTATTCTGTGGAGACTATTCTCTTAGGAAACTCCAAATAAAATATAAATCTTTCAAATAAATGAGGCCATTTGCATTCCCATGGGTTACTTATGCATTTTTATTTCCATATTTCAAGCATTTTCCCGAAGGCTTTTCTCCCTTTGATCCATATCAGTCTGACATGTTGAACTTAGTTATAAAGTTGTGACTAGCCTGGGATCCCTGGGTCATTTAGTTTTGTATCCTGTTATCAATATTATATAATGAGACCTACTTCAGAATAAAAGCCTGCATTTCTTAGAATTACTCCTATTTTCCAGGCAAATATGCAGCTAAGGAAGAATTGCTTGAGAAATGATCAGAAGGGCTTCCCTAACCAAGGACTTTCCATCCATGAAGGAGTCTCCATAATGCAAATAGTAGGGCTTGGCTAAAACCACAGAGACCAGAGTTTAAATCATGGTTCTATCCTTTCATCAGCATCGTGAATGTAGGGCAAAGACTTAAACTATGAGTCTCAATTCCTTTAACTATAAAATGAGAATAATGATATCCTGTAAATTGCCTGTCACTTTTAGGTGCTCAATAAAATATTAGCAAGAAAAGAAGATGCATTCCATTTATACTTAAAAGATTCAATGGATCACAATCTAAGGCTATCAGTTAAGCTATAGCTTAAAGAGATGGGAATACCAGACCACCTGACCTGCCTTCTGAGAAACCTGTCTGCAGGTCAGGAAGCAACAGTTGGAACTGGGCATGGAAAAACAAACTGGTTCCAAATCAGGAAAGGAGCACGTCAAGGCTGTATATTGTCACTCTGCTTATTTAACTTATGTGCAGAGTACATCATGAGAAACGCTGGACTAGATGAAGCACGAGCTGGAATCAAGATTGCCAGGAGAAATATCAGTAAGCTCAGTTCAGTTCAGTTTAGTCGCTCAGTCGTGTCTGACTCTTTGCAACCCCATGAATCGCAGCACGCCAGGCCTCCCTGTCCATCACCAACTCCCGGAGTTCACTCAGACTCACGTCCATTGAGTCAGTGATGCCATCCAGCCATCTCATCCTCTGTCGTCCCCTTCTCCTCCTGCGCCCAATCGCTCCTAGCATCAGGGTCTTTTCCAATGAGTCAACTCTTCGCATGAGGTGGCCAAAGTACTGGAGTTTCAGCTTCAGCATCATTCCCTCCGAAGAAATCCCAGGGCTGATCTCCTTCAGAATGGACTGGTTGGATCTCCTTGCAGTCCAAGGGACTCTTAAGAGTCTTCTCCAACACCACAGTTCAAAAGCATCAATTCTTCAGCACCCAGTTTTCTTCACAGTCCAACTCTCACATCCATACATGACCACAGGAAAAACCATAGCCTTGACTAGATGGACCTTTGTTGGCAAAGTAATGTCTCTGCTTTTCAATATGCTATCTAGGTTGGTCATAACTTTTCTTCCAAGGAGTAAGCATCTTTTAATTTCATGGCTGCAATCACCATCTGCAGTGATTTTGGAGCCCAAAAAAATAATTGGCAAAGTAATGTCTCTGCTTTTCAATATGCTATCTAGGTTGGTCATAACTTTTCTTCCAAGGAGTAAGCATCTTTTAATTTCATGGCTGCAATCACCATCTGCAGTGATTTTGGAGCCCAAAAAAATAGTCTGACACTATTTCCACTGTTTCCCCATCTATTTCCCATGAAGTGATGGGACCAGATGCCATGATCTTCATTTTCTGAATGTTGAGCTTTAAGCCAACTTTTTCACTCTCCACTTTCACTTTCATCAAGAGGCTTTTTAGTTCCTCTTCACTTTCTGCCATAAGGGTGGTGTCATCTGCATATCTGAAGTTATTGATATTTCTCCCCGCAATCTTGATTCCAGCTTGGGCTTCTTCCAGCCCAGCGTTTCTCATGATGTACTCTGCATATAAGTTAAATAAGCAGGGTGACAATAAGCAGGCAGCCTTGACATACTCAGTAAGCTCAGATATTAACTAAAGAGTCTCTTGATGAAAGTGAAAGAGGAGAGTGAAAAAGCTACCTTAAAACTCAACATTCAGAAAGCTAAGATCATGGCATCCAGTTCCATTACTTCATGGCAAATAGATGGGGAAACAATGAAAACAGTGACAGACTTTATCTTCTTGGGCTCCAAAATCACTGCATATGGTGACTGCAGTGATGAAATTAAAAGACACTTGCTCCTTGGAAGAAAAGTTATGACCAACCTTGACTGCATATTAAAAAGTAGAGACATTACTTTTCCAACAAAGGTCTGTCTAGTCAAGGCTATGGTTTTTCCAGTGGTCATGTATGGATGTGAGAGTTGGACTATAAAGAAAGGTGAGTGCTGAAGAATTGATGGTTTTGAACTGTGGTGTTGGAGAAGACTCTTGAGAGTTCCTTGGACTGCAAGGAGATCCAACCAGTCCATCGTAAAGCAGATCAGCCCTGGGTGTTCATTGGAAGGACTGATGTTGAAGATGAAACTCCAATACTTTGGCCACCTGATGTGAAGAGCTGACTCATTTGAAAAGACCGTGATGCTGAGAAAGATTGAGGGCAGGAGGAGAAGGGGACGACAGAGGATGAGATAGTTGGATGGCATCACCAACTTGAAGGACATGAATTTGAGCAACCCTTGCAAGTTGGTGACAGACAGGGAGGCCTGATGTGCTGAAGTCCATGGTATCACCAAAAGTTAAACATGACTGAGCGAATGAACTGAACTGAACTGAACTGAAGGGAAGGGAAGACCTCTATAGAATCATTTCTAACCAGACTATGTGTCCATAAATGACACAGTTAAATGTGACATCATACAAGTTCTTAGCAATCCTGATAATTTATGAAAACCCTCTGGAAAGCATTAGCACATCCAAGAGGCTGCAAAGAGATAGGTTTAATGAGAAAGAATATTGAGGGAGAGATGTTGGAGGTGATAAAAGGGACAGAGTGACGTAAGGAACAGGCACAGAGAAGAAAAGAGTTAAACTAAAAAGTGAAGGATACAAAATCCACACATATGTCAAGGTTGGTCTTCAAGGGATAAAAGGGAGGAATGTGGGAAAGAAAATCACAGACTCTTAGTACTACAGGGTGGGCACAGTGTGAGACAACTACCCAGTGACTGCAGTCAAGCTCATGAGAACTCCTGGGGCCTTACTGGGCAGACAGGGCCCCAGCAAACGATGGTACTAAGTCAGGAGGGGTGTCTGACAGCATTAAAGCCCAATGTAGGTTGTTTAGTCAAAACATTTTGATAATCAGGATCACTAGGAAGTTGGGAAGTAAGCAAGTTTGTTGTTCTGGTAACTGGAGATGAAGGAGCAAGTATCTGACTCAAGAGATTAGAGAAGGAAGCCCAGTCTCATTGTACCCACGGCTCACTCCCCCACATGGCCCATGAGAGGGCCAACAGCAAGATGGTTATGTCTCTCATCAGATACCATCGTACACTGGAAGATGGGATCCGCACGCCACTCAGTGCAGAAGAGCATGTCCCCGAAAGCATGGTGTCCGAAACCACCATCCGTCTCACGGATAGACTGGAATATACATGCAATCCAAACAAGATTGTGTTGGTTCCGCAAATGTGGTCCAAGGCAAGTTCTTTTTTTTTTTAGCAGCCATTCTGACTGGTGTGAAATGGTACCTCATTGTGGTCTTGATTTGCATTTCCCTGATAATGAGTGATGTTGAGCATCTTTTCATGTGTTTGTTAGCCATCCGTATGTCTTCTTTGGAAAAATGTCTGTTTAGTTCTTTGGCCCATTTTTTGATTGGGTCATTTATTTTTCTGGAGTTGAGCTGCATAAGTTGCTTGTATATTTTTGAGATTAGTTGTTTGTCAGTTGCTTCATTTGCTATTGTTTTCTCCCATTCAGAAGGCTGTCTTTTTACTTTGCTTATAGTTTCCTTTGTTGTGCAGAAGCTTTTAATTTTAATTAGATCCCATTTGTTTATTTTTGCTTTTATTTCCTGTATTCTGGGAGGTGGATCATAGAGGATCCTGCTTTGATTTATGTCGGAAAGTGTTTTGCCTCAAGGCAAGTTCTTGAAGTCCCCATCAATCTGACTGACCCCCACCCTGTCCCATCCAGAAGTTCTAATGCTCATGTGTCTTAGAAAGTAAGATTTGGAGGGTGCAAGGGGTGGGTGGGTAGGGGGAGAAGGTGGTGGAGCTGGGTTCCACAGTGGGGAGGCCTCACAAGCCGTGTAGTGGCCTGACAAGCTTAGGCTCTCCCCAGGATTTTTTTTTTTTTTTTTTTCAGAATATATGTTAAAATGTGGCTTCCAAGGTGGCTCAGTGGTAAAGAATCCACCTGCAATGCAGGAAATGCAGGTTCGATCTCTGGGTGGGAAAGACCCCCTGCAGAAGGGCGTGGCACCCCACTCCAGTATTCTTGCCTGGGAAAGCCTATGGACAGAGGACTCCCCAGGATTTTTTTTTTTTTTCAGAATATATGTTAAAATGTGGCTTTCAAGGTGGCTCAGTGGTAAAGAATCCACCTGCAATGCAGGAAATGCAGGTTCGATCTCTGGGTGGGAAAGACCCCCTGCAGAAGGGCGTGGCACCCCACTCCAGTATTCTTGCCTGGGAAAGCCTATGGACAGAGGAGTTTGGGGGGCCACAGTCCATGAGGTTGCAAAGAATCAGACATGACTTCAGCAACTAAACGACAGCAAATGTTAAAATGTGGTATATTTCTCACCAAAAGAACGGTTACCCTGTGCGGCTTGTGTATTGATAAGCGTGGCCTCGGAAACGTCACGCTCACGGGGCTCCGTGCACCGCTGAGGTCTCGCTCCACTGCCCGTGTCCCCAGCCCCCAGTCTTCCCTGGACCACACACATAAACGGTACCCAGTGTGCTCTCTTGTTTCAGGGTAATCAGTAAAAAGCGGGTGTCAGTTCCCCTGCAGACCCCAGGAACCTGGATGCCAAGCATGAAAACCTGCTAGCTGGGGGTGGGGAGCTGGTCTCGGAGTCTCCCAACACCGTTACTGTACCACACTTACAGCATTCAAGACGGGGCCTGAAAGCACACGAAGTATCAGTCTCGGGGTGAAGCTCCACATGAATGAGGTCATATTTATTTATGCCATCTAATGCCTGATACACTACCACTGAGTACTCACAATGCCTCCTAATGAGCAAGTATGTCTTGTACCTTGGAATAAGATGTGGGAATAAGCTTGCCTTTATAAAAGACTTAATTATTACTTCGTTATTAGGGTTACAAAGCTCTTGTTCTTTTCTTTCTTAGCTCACAAACCAACAAAAGAGAGAGCAAATTCAAGAACCATGGAAATCCTGCGCCAGGAAGTCCCACCATAATGTTCGCGAAGAAAAGCAATTTGTGTTGTGGACAGAATGCATTTCTCTCCCATTATAACCACAGCCTGTTAAAAGCCTGTCAGGAAATAAATAAAACACTTTTTGTTCTGCTGCCCACATCCTTGTACTCAATTCAACAGATTCAAGCTTCTCAGAAATATAATCGAAGGAGAAGCCAAAGAGGACACAAGCTGGGGAAGGGAAGTGTCCAAAGGAGCCTGTAGGGACGTGGGCCCCTTCAGACTTGCTTCCCCAGTCCCTCTGCCCCCACGACCCTCACCTGAACTCACACACTGTTACAACAGATTCAGCCATGAGGTTCACATCCCTGACAAGTCCCATCCTTCCTGCCAAAAAGCAGCATTCGTCTTACCAAGGAAAAGAGGAGGGTGAAATTAAAGAGCTCACATGGTTTACATAGAGTACACGTGGGCATCAAGAAGATTCCTATTCCTAGCTCCAAAAAAAATATTATGTATCTGAATGAGTGCTTTAAGATGTATGCTTTTTCTAACACTATATCTTAAGTGATGCTTACTATATATAATATATTTTTCCCCTGCAAGCAATCCACCTCACACGTTTTCAGAAGCACTACCAAAATAGAAAGCGTTCTGAAGCATGCTGTGGATTCTGGCAGCAAACATCAAGGGTGGGGAAAGGGGCCTGGGCTTTACGGTAAAGCAATCTGGGATATCGTTGCAAAATGTATAGGTAATCTTTCAACTAACAGCCCCTGCCTTATGAATAATCCATAAATACCAACTGACCCTAAGTGTCCACCATTAAGCTCAGCTACCTTTTTCACCACACTGCATTCCCATGCCCAGCAGAGGGCCTGACCCACGAGGCACTGAAGGATGAGTTCCATACAAGTGTGGCCCACCGACTAAGGGAAGGCCGATGAAGGTTTGAGGGCAACTGGTACACAGAAGTGACAAATGGTCTTGTTTTCCTGCTTCTAAACACCCAGGGACTAAGGAAGATTATTCAGTCATTCTCATATTCACTTACACAGATGTGCAAGTTAAATAACTGGGATCCAAAGTCCTTGCGGTGCCCACCATCCCCAGCTCCCTGAATCCTGCCTCTCATTCCTTCTGCTTCTAATGCTGAGCCCTCACTGTGACAGACGCCACCGCTTATCAGTGGGTGAAACGGACAGCAGGGCGAAAGGGTCCCTGCGCCTCCTAGTTTGCTCAGGGTGTGTCTCTGAAGCCGCAACCTGGAAGTGGGAACATATGTAACTGCGATACAGCTTTGTGATAAAAAACCATCATACCAAGTTACTACGTTTTGCACACAGGCTTTCCTGACCTAGCTTGGGAATCAGATACTATATTATAATGGGTTGTGTTCCAGTAAGACATTAGTAAACACACACAATATACAACCTGCTCATAATCAAAAGATTCCTTCTCATATGAGGTCGTGAGACAAGGTGCTGCATCATGCAACCGGGTCAGGGTTACATACAGACCCTCAACCTGTGTAGTCGCCCTTCTAGAATGTTCAGGGAAGAGAATGCACCTGATTGTAAGCTGAGGTCACCAGGCAACTTTGGATCAGCCAGCTAACTACAAGAGATGCACTCTTAGAGCTCAGTACAGCCCAGCCCAGGGCCTTCAGCCAGCAAGTGCTCCATAAACATCTGATAAATGGCAAATTAAAACCAAATGAGGCCACTTCACACCCATGAGGATGGCTGCTAGGGAAAAAAAATATAGAGAAATAACAACTGTTGGTGAGGAGGTGGAGAAACTGAAACTAGCATATACTGTTGTTGTCGTTCAGTCACTCAGTCGTGTCCGACTCTTTGCGACCCCATGGGCCGCAGCACGCCTGGTTTCCCTGTCTTTCACCATCTCCCAGAGCTTGCTCAAACTCATGTCCGTTGAGTTTGTGATCCCATCCAACCATCTTGTCCTCTGTCTTCCCCTTCTCCTCCCGCCCTCAATCTTTCCCAGCATCAGCGTCTCTTCTAATGAGTCGGCTCTTTGCATCAGGTGGCCAAAGTATTGAAGCTTCAGCGTCAGCATCAGTCCTTCTAATGAATATTCAGGACTGATTTCCTTTGGGATAGACTGGTTTGATCTCCTTACAGTACTGTTAGTGGGAATGTAAATGGTGAAACGGATATAAAAACAGGAAGGTGGCCCTCAAAAAATTGAAAATAGAATTACCACCTGATCCAGAAATCCCACTTCTGGATATATACCTAAAATAATTGAAAATGGGCCTTAAAGAGTTATTTGCACACCTGTGTTCATAGCAGTATTATTTACTACAGCCAAAAGATGAAAGCAGCCCAGGCATCCACCCACAGACGAATGGATAAACAAAATGTGATGTATGCATTTTCCTTTGTAGCCCAGCCAGGGACGCCTCTCACCCTTGGACTTCCCTAGTGGCTCAGATGGTGAAGAATCTACCTGTAACTCAGGACACCCAGGTACAACCCAGGGTTGGGAAGATCCCCTGGAGAAACAAACGGCTACCCACTCCAGTATTCTTGCCTGCAGAATGCCATGGACAGAGGTTACAGTCCTTGGGGTCGCAAAGACCTGAACATGACTGAGCACCTACAAAGGGATATTATTCAGCCTTAAAAAGGAAGGAAATTCTGACACATGTTACAACACAGATGGATTCTGAGGACATTATGCTGTGCAGAATAAGCCAGTCACAGAGATAAACAGTACAGTTATTTCACTTCTACGAGGCACCTAGAGTAGTCAAATTCACAGAGATAGGAAGGAGAACAGTGGTTGCCAAAAGCCACTGGAAAGAGGAATGGAGAGTTGCTTAATGTGCGCTGTGTTCCAGTTTTTCAAGATGAAAGAGTTCTGGAGATTGATTGCCAAACAGTGCGAATGTACTTAAGGCTGCTGAAACGTACACTAAAAAATGTTAGGAAGGTAACATTTATGTTTTGTGTTTTGCCACAGTTAAAAAATACGTCCACAGAAACAAAAAAGATATCCACAATAACTAAAGAGAGATAATTCTATAATATCATCAAATACCCACCAGCAGCCCAATAGTTCCATAAATGTAATAAATCTGCTCTAATCAGTACCAAAATATGGTTCAAACTATTGTAAAAAAATAATTAGAAGATTTAGAAGATTCCTGATCTGTTGTTGGGCAATATTGTGGTCTATAAAAGTAGTGTCTAGATAAGTTTTAAAATGACACATACTCCTTGATCACAAGACTAAGAAGGATTTGAAGGCAGGAGCTGTGGTCTTATTTATTCTGTGTCCCCAAAGCCTTAGAAGAAATACTGAATAAATGACCAAATAGCGCATTCTTTCAGTTTAACTACTGCAGAAACAAGATATAGGTCCAAAGAAACTGACAGAAAAGGCTCCTTTTCCTTTGTAACAATTCATGTGTCAGAAGCTGGATGCTTGCTTGCTATTCTGCCTGCAGCTAAATTGATAAAATTCTATGCCTTTTTAGAAGCAAAAATATTTTAAGTTCCTGTCATGCTGCTGCTGCTAAGTCGCTTCAGTCGTGTCCGACTCTGTGCGACCCCAGAGACGGCAACCCACCAGGCTCCCCCATCCCTGGGATTCTCCAGGTAAGAACACTGGAGTGGGTTTCCATTTCCTTCTCCAGTGCATGAAAGTGGAAAGTGAAAGTGAAGTCACTCAGTCATGTCCGACTCCTAGCAACCCCATGGACTGCAGCCCACCAGGCTCCTCCGTCCATGGAATTTTCCAGGCAAGAGTACTGGAGTGGGTTGCCATTGCCCTCTCCAAAGTTCCTGTCATGAGCTTTGTGAAACAACTGATATGCTTATAGTTTAGCAAAAATTGACTTGGTATGCCTAGCAGTCTCTGCATTTAGAGATACTATGTTAGACATTAAAAAAAAAAAAAAACTCTTTAGGAGATGATAATGTTCTACATGGAATAAGATAATTAAGAAGAATGCAATTTTTCATATTAACCATTTTTAAAAAGTCTTTATTGAATTTACTACGATATTCCTTCTTTTAGCAAAAATTGACTTGGTGTGCCTAGCAGTCTCCGCATTAGAAATACTGTGTTAGACATTAAAAAGACAAACAAAACTCTTTAGGAGATGATAATGTTCTACATGGAATAAGATAATTAAGAGGGATGCAATTTTTCATATTAACCATTTTTTAAAAGTCTTTATTGATTTTACTATAATATTCCTTCTTTTTTTTAATGTTTTGGATTTTGGCTGCGAGGCATGCGGGATCTTGTCTCCCCGAGCAGGAATCGAACTAACAGCTTACTTGCCTTAGAAGGCAAAGTCTTAACAACTGGACTGCCAGGGAAGTCCGAGGGTAATATAATTAACACAGTGAAGTCCTAGCTGTTATGCCTCTGCTGTTGTGATGTAGTTGTTTACATTAAGTGAGTGAATTCTTGGAACTGACAGAAATAGATGAATACATTCCACAGTATTCCAGAATCCTTCCAAAATCCTCTCCCAGAATGTGGCTCTCTTATAGGGCTCCTTACATATGAGACCTGCACTGTGGATACACCCAGTGCAGAAACCAGTTGTGGGAGGCACAGGGGTCCATTAAGAGCCATAGCTATTCTGGCATTTACTGCTGAGATGAGGGATATTAAAATATTAAACTTCAGCCTTAGAGGATATGAGGTCACCAAAGCCATATTTCAAAGCCAGAAGGCCATCCTAAGTACTTTAAGTGGGTTTTATTGTTTTGTTCCTAGGGCAGGCAAATTTACATTTGGCTTGGTAATAGAATTCTTTCAAAGGGGCCTGAATTTGAAAACATCCAGGCCCCTTAGCTTTCCTTCTTTTGCATTTGATTTAAAGACACACAGAGGTCAGTCTCCTTGGGTTTATGGTTGAATGATAATTCCAGCAGTAGAAATGGGTTGTGCTGGACTGAGTAAGGGATAGAAATTGGGAAGGAGCCAGTCTTGTAACCAAGACTGCTTACAAGTCAAGACTGGTTACCAGTCTTGTAAACAGACTGCTTTAAGCACAGTTTAGCCTCTGTGTCAAAATCCTTGCTCCTCCGACCATACTAAATTATAGAGGGATTGTTAGTAATGAAAGAAAAGAAGGGATGTAAGATAAAGGCAACAAACATCTCCTTTGTTTTTTACCTGTACATCAGCATGCTAGCGGAGAAGGAAATGGCAACCCGGTCCAGTGTTCTTGCCTGGAGAATCCCAGGGACAGAGGAGCCTGGTGGGCTGCCATCTATGGGTCACACAGAGTCGAACACGACTGAAGCGACTTAGCAGCAGCAGCAGCTAGACCAGCACATACAGCGAATGCTGATAATCTATTACAATGGTTGCTTGATGAGGAAGTGCTTATGAAGCCTTTGTGCCCGATCAAACGAGACAACTACTGTAAAACAGAGGACTGTTCTTATGAATAAATAAATGTTAGTTTTTGAGCACTCTTTTTTCAACCTTTTTATATAAAGTTGGCTATCTTTAGGGGATAACAGAAATAGTGATAACTAGTTAAAATCTGAGTTTGGTTTTATGACAAGAAATTGTATCCTGTGAGCCTGGCCACCTTTTGTCACACAGCTTGTCAGCTGCTTATCGATCTACAATTTGAATTCTCTACTTACGCAGGTGGTTTTTCTTCCTTACCACTCCACCTTCCTTCCAAATACTCTAGTGCCCTCTGTGACTGAACTTTTCCATCTCCTAGCTCAGCTCCTCCTCCTGCCGGAAAAGCCTTCCTACCATATGTCCCTATCTAAGGTTTAAAGGCCAAGTTTAAATCTTCCTTCTCCCAAGAAGCCTCCGCCACACTCTCTCACCTTGTATTAATCTGTCACTCCCCAACCTCCTACAGTATATTGTTGAAACTTTGATTATATCACTCATGAGTAAGTTCCCTGGACTAAAAAAATCTCTATGTGTCAGCCTCCATGTACGGAGCACTTGGATCATATACTTGAATACGAGTGTCTTGAATCCAAGCATCTGCTTAAGAATATTTACTGAAATCATACCAAAAGAAAACAATGAAGGAAAAGGTGAGTTTCTAAAGGGAGAGAAATTTGTTCCAATTCAGAATTCCACTGAAATTTAACTGGGGACAAAATGAACCCTCGGGACCTGTTTGTATTGGTCTGAAGCAGCAGGCTGGTACTCCACGGGCTTACTGACGGTACAAGATTGATTTCCTGTATTTAAGCATACTTTTATGACGAACGGGGCTTGATATGGAAGGAGACAGCAGCTTCACAATATGAATAGCCTCAATTAGGGCTCAGTTAGACGTGTCACATCTTTGTTACTGAGATCAGAGGGGAGGAAATGTCGTCTATGTGGCCAGAGAGAGGGAGCATCAAAAGTCATGCTAAATGATACGTTCACTCAAATAACGCAAGCATGATATATCCACTTGGCTGAACACATGAGCAAGTTTAAGCTTAAGTAAGCAACACAACTTAATAAGGAGGAGAAAATTGTGCTGAGATGGTGTGAGGAGAGAGAGAATTGGGATCTATGGATTAGAACCTGCTATACTTCATACCTGAATTAATAAATGAATCAACTCATTCAATGAAAATATACTGAGTAACTGTAAGTTTAAGAATCCACCTGCAATGCAGGAGACCTCGGTTGGGAAGATCCCCTGGAGAAGGGAAAGGCTACCCACTCCAATATTCTGGCCTGGAGAATTACATGGATTCTATAGTCCATGGGGCCACAAAGAATCAGACAAGACTTTCACCCGTAAGTGCTAGTTACATGCTGTTTGACAAAACTTTCACTAGTAAAAGGGGGAGTGCTACAGCAAATAAATCTGAGGTAGAAACTGCCTCTCGCCCACCACTGTCTGTTCTCTCCTTTTGCAGTAACAGAAAAGCCTGGCCACTCAGCTAGAAACCACATATATTCCTCGTCTTCCTTCGCGGCTGGGTATGGAGAATTCTGGCCAATGGAATGCAACTCCTAGGTCATCTCCAACTAAGAGGTCAAGCCATACGCCCTTCCTTTCCTTTCTCTATGAGCTGAAACATGGATGTGCCTAGGACTCAGCTTCAACCACAGACAGAAAGATAATACCCAAGGAGTTAGTGGGGTCATACGATGGACAACTCCTAGTCCTTGACTGGTCACATGGAACAGAACCACCACACCTACCTCAACCGTCACCTTGGTCCTGTTACATTAAAGGCAAGCAAACTGTCTTCATTATTCTACTGCACTTCAGAAGTTTCCAACTGATGACAGCTTAATTCTTATCCTACCTAGCAGAAGGCAATGGCACCCCACTCCAGTACTCTTGCCTGAAAAATCCCATGGGCGGAGGAGCCTGGTGGGCTGCAGTCCATGGGGTTGCTGAGGGTTGGACACAACTGAGCAACTTCACTTTCACTTTTCACTTTCATGCATTGGAGAAGGAAATGGCAACCCACTCCACTGTTCTTGCCTGGAGAATCCCAGGGACGGGGGAGCCTAGTGGGCTGCCATCTCTGGGGTTGCACAGAGTCAGACACGACTGAAGGGACTTGGCGGCAGCAGCAGCAGCGGCAGAGTCAGAATGGGGCTTCCCAAGAGGTGCTAGTGGTTAAGAACCGCCCGCCAATGCAGGAGACAGAACAGACTCGGGTTTGATCCTTGGGTCAGGAAGATCCCCCAAGAAGGACATGGCAACCCACTCCAGTATTCTTGCCTGGAGAGTCCCCATGGACGGAGGAGCCTGATGGGTCACAGTCCATGGGATCTCAAAGAGTCAGACGCGACAGAAGCAATTAGTATGCAAAGAGTCAGAATGGGGGCCAGGCTTTTGGGGTCTTACTTTGTGGGAAATGTGTCAAATACTATTTGCTCTTCTGTGGGTCCTTGTCTACTTTTGCTCCAAACTCTACTGGCTGATATCTAAAAAAAAAAAAAAAAAAAAAAATGGTTGACTTCTTTCTCACCTGATCTGTGAATACCAGTGACTTGCTGAATGGTCCAGAACAAGCTTCTTATCTCTTTTCATCTGCGACAGCAAAAATACCCATTTTCCTATGGAGGAGCCTGATGGGTCACAGTCCATGGGATCTCAAAGAGTCAGACGCGACAGAAGCAACTAGTATGCAAAGAGTCAGAATGGGGGCCAGGCTTTTGGGGTCTTACTTTGTGGGAAATGTGTCAAATACTATCTGCTCTTCTGTGGGTCCTTGTCTACTTTTGCTCCAAACTCTACTGGCTGATATCTAAAAAAAAAAAAAAAAAAAATGGTTGACTTCTTTCTCACCTGATCTGTGAATACCAGTGACTTGCTGAATGGTCCAGAACAAGCTTCTTATCTCTTTTCATCTGCGACAGCAAAAATACCCATTTTCCTCTGTGAAGTATTTTGTTAATTAATATCACAGCAGAGAATGTTCCAAAGCAGGGCTATTACTGTAAGCCTCCTTTACTCCAACTGTATAAGCAACATTAGAACTAATCACTCAGGAAGTAAAATCAGTAGGAAGTCATCAAGAGGGTCAGCCTGTAATTAATCAATGAAGTCGCTGCCAATAACAATAGTACATTCTGTTACATGTGTAACTGGATTTAATGCATGTACCACACTGGCAAGTTACTGGAAGAAGAAAACATTCCATCTTTGCCCTGGAACAGCATCTTATTGCAAAACACAAATGAAATATCTGTGCATCATGCCAAACAACCCCAAAAAGGAAGTGGAACAGAGGCCATTGCTAGAGACGCTGTTACTCTACAAGAGAATTCAAAGTGAACCACAGCAAAGGACACCACTGCTGAAATCATGTATGCTCTCTAAGTCTTGAGCACAAATCTACTGGAAAAGATCCTTCACCTTATATGGTCATCCTCTTGATGGTAAAGAGAAGTAGGAGACTGACTGCCTCAAGTCCTAGCAGTTTCTAAGTGACTCGGAGATGCAGTAAGGACTGGACAACAGGCTTTAAATACATGGAGAGTTGTTCGTGGTGCTGACCAACCTTGCTCCAAATCCACCGATGAGAAAAAATGAACAAATTTGTTCCTTGGTGAGATTCGGCATTAGGCAGAGCTTGCAATCTCACCTTCTCTGAGGTCCCTAGGCATCAGAAGTTCTATGTTCTAATACCATGATGTGGTCTGAGTCAGGAGACACACTATTTTGATGCCACATTCAAGATCAAGGTTTCATTTTGCTAAGTTAAATATGCTATACTTTAACATTTTTAATTATTAAGAAAAGCTTAAGCAGTTAAAGTCACGAGGGGCATTTTAGTTCATGTGCCTACAAGTATGTTGGCAACACTTCAAAAATCTCATCTCTTTGACTTGCAAGTCTGCCTCTAGGAATTTTTTTCTAAAGGGAAAATAGAAACAGATTTACAAAGATAAGGACCAAAGCATCTTTTTAATAAGAGTAAAAAATTAAAACCAGTCCCACCCTGGATATTGGAGACAATATTGGGACCTGCTGAAGTGAAATTACACTAATAAGCAAGTTAGTATAATTAAACCCTCCATTTTCTACAGATATGGGTCCCTGTCTTGAGAATCCTGAATATAATGTAATGAATTCTTTTGAATTTAAGAAGATTATAAAAGGCCCACTTTAACATCAGATAAAAAATCCTTAGAAAATGTCACATTGATATTCTCTCATGTCTAGAAGAAAATTAAGTAAAAGGAAGAACACATCAGCTGTAAATATTCTCATCCTTATTATTGTTCAATTGCTAAGTTGTGCCAACTCTTTTGCTAACTCATGGAGTGCAGCATGCTGGCTCCGCTGTCCCTGGGATTGCCAAGTGAGAATACTGGAGTGGGTTGCCATTCCTTCTCCGTGGGATCTTTCTGACCGAGAGATCACAGGTAAACTTATACTAACAGGAAATCAGTTGTACAGCTTTGCACATTTCATTTTTGCCATTCGTCATTTCTCACATTTGAAATTATTCCAAGACAAGGAAAACATCTTTCTCTTAATTGCCTGGAACCAGTGTTCTAAAAAACTCTCCAGTTAGTATCATTCAGAAACATGATTTTTACAAAAGCAATTTAGGAAAAGAGGTTGCTGAAATGCAGCCCATTTCTTAAAAGCATGGTATTTCAGTGAATCAGAGTACATTCTGAAAAGAAAGCATATAAAAATATTACCGTCTAGTCAAGGCTATGGTTTTTCCTGTGGTCATGTATGGATGTGAGAGTTGGACTGTGAAGAAGGCTGAGCGCCAAAGAACTGATGCTTTTGAACTGTGGTGTTAGAGAAGACTCTTGAGAGTCCCTTGGACTGCAAGGAGATCCAACCAGTCCATTCTGAAGGAGATCAACCCTGGGATTTCTTTGGAAGGAATGATGCTGAAGCTGAAACTCCAGTACTTTGGCCACCTCATGCGAAGAGCTGACTCATTGGAAAAGACTCTGATGCTGGGAGGGATTGGGGGCAGGAGGAAAAGGGGACGACCAAGGATGAGATGGCTGGATGGCATCACGGACTCAATGGATGTGAGTCTGAGTGAACTCCGGGAGATGGTGATGAACAGGGAGGCCTGGTGTGCTGCGATTCATGGGGTCGCAAAGAGTCGGACACGACTGAGCGACTGAATTGAACTGAATCATTATACAGACTTACTATTTGCCATTAAAAGAAACTCTTATTTAATCCACAATTAGTGGAGTTTAATAATCCTTGATTCTGGGGATTTGATTAAATTCCAGACTTTAAATTTACTGACAAAAAGAACCAGAAATTAACAAGACAACTGTGATCCTGGCCAATACTATTATTTCTTTTAATTTTTATTTCAAAATAATTTCAAATTTACAGAAAAGCTACAAGTAGAGCATAATGAACCTTCCTACATCCCTCAGTCAGAGACACTACTCAGATGTGACTAGTGGTCCTGATAATTCCCTTTACAGAGAAGGATCCAGTCTAGGACCACACATGGCACTTACTGGTCACAGCTCTGTAGTCTTCTTCAGTCCCTGGTCACCTTCATGGCCTTATCATTTCTGAGGATGCAGGCTGGGCTCAGGTGTGCTTATCGATACTGAGGTGTCCCTCCTGCACAGAGCTAAGAAATATCTGTATATAAACACACACACATGCCCTTGCATCTTTATTTATTTCTACAGCTACCTATATATCTTGAATATAGCAATATCTCTAATTCCAATCCAACATCACACAGTCACTCTAGCCTTCTTCTTTTACTGTTTGTAGCATCCTTCTCCTCTGACAGTAAGAAAACTGGCTTTCATTATCCACTTCTTTGCTCACCAGCCGATACATCACGGGTCTCATCTACTGACATGACCAGCCATTGATCTCAGCACTTTCCTTTCTCCGTGTCTGACCTCAGTGGGGCCAACTCTCACCAGCCACCCTCTTCACTTGGCCTTTTCTCCCCTCTTTATTCTGAAATAGAAAGGAGGCGAAAGAAGAAGGAAAAAAAGGAAGAAGGGAAAAGAAAGGGAAAGAGAAAGAAAGGAAAGAAGAAAAAAGTTTTTGATAGTAGTAGGTATGGTGCATTTCAGGGACAAAAAAAAAAATAAGGAAAATTTTAAAAAGGAGGAAGAGACAGAGGTGGCAGAGAATACTCAGTAAGATCCTGGGCTCTAGAAGCAAACTTGGGTTGGAATCTTGAATCTGCTTAGTAGTTGCGAAAATTCAGGAAATTTGCTTTACCAATTTGTGCCTTGTTCCCCAAGGTTAGGACAAAAACCATGTAACTATCATATACGACTAATATGTTCACATACTTAAAGCATATGGAAAAGCACTTGGAATGTTGTAAGAATAACTGAATGCTATTTTATTACTTATCTATAGAAGTGAAAAATTTCTCTCCTGAACATGAGGGAATTCTTTTAATGCATTCAGCCAAGTTTTCTACCTTAAGATGTCCTGGCAAGTATGCTGATGGTGGAAACTGCAGAAAGACAATGTAAAATTAAATTTACAGTCACCAGAATTTGAAACAATGAAAACAAAACTCATTATCATATCCAGTCCTAACTCCGTCATATTTCCCCAATCCCACATTTCTACAGAATGGCCACATCCTAAGAACAGAGACTGGGTTATCTTGATTGTTGAAGACGTACAAATATTAATTATGGTCCCAATAACTTCATTGTCAATGACTGCTGTTATCATTTTCATCATTTTTCTTCCCACAGGATGATAGATAAGGCATTTTTTCAGCAGTGAAAATTTCTAAAATGAAGGCCTCTACATGAATACAAAGTGGTATCATTTTAAATTCTAAATCTGTAGCTCAAATAATCAAAGTACATTCCACAGGCTATTCAAAACACAACTCAAGGTAAAATACTGCCCTCCAGCTGAGATAATGACTAATTTTCCAATCAGGTAATTTTTTTTTTTTTTTTTTGTCATTTTTCAATCTACTGAAAATGTTCCTCTGCATGTTTAGAAAATGAAGTGAAATATTCTAATTTACAAATAATTACCACACATATCTCTGTAGGGAGAACAAACTATCAGAAAATTAAAATCTATGCATTGCCACTCTTTTGTAATACTTGCCTTTTTACTATCATCCTCACTATGTCAGTAGCCTGTCTAAGATCCGCCTCTATTCCATATTCCTGGACATGACGACTTCACCAGTTAATGGCACTAACATGGCCACAACTGAAACACTCACTCAGCCTGTGCTCTGACCCTCGGCTCTATAAATAGGTTCATAAACTGCTATTTACTGAATGTTTGTGACCACACCAATCCATGTGTTGAAACCTACCCCTCAGTCTGATGGTGTTCAGAGATGGGTCCTTTGGTTGGTCATTAGGTGATGATGCCACGAACGGGAACCTAACAAGCAGGGCCAGGAGCAGGTCCCTGCCTCCTTTCCACCACGCGCACTGACAGTGGGGAGACGGTCACCTATGACGAAGCAGGCCCTCACCAGACACTTGCAATTGCAGGCACCGTGGTCTGGGACTTTGCATATGTATGTTTTCCAGTCTTTGAGGAATAAATAGCTGTTGCTTGTAAGTCACCCCAGTCTATGAGATTTTGTTACAGCAGTCAGAACAGACTAAGATGCATATATAAGCAACAAGGCAAAAAAGTTCCCCCAAATGTATCGTAGAGCCTTCAGGAATAGGCTTAGCTAAATGTCAAGTGGCAAAGAAAGGGCTTTCTATACCATAAAAATCACTTCAATGAACTCCACGAATCACAGTTAAATCATTTTTTTTTTATGACTGAAAAGACAAAGATTAGGTCTCTGCAGAATTCAGGGCCCACCACTATGATCCCTAATGTCAAGTCTTTTTGAAAAATGAAGTCTCTGTGCCCTGGGAGGAGGCTGAGGAAGCAACGGGCAAGCGGCTGCTGGGAAGACGGCGCACCTGATCCCCACCACCATGCACAACAAGCAAGACAGTAAGAGCCACTGTCTGCAGAGATTATTCAAAACTAGCCAAGGCATACAGTGTCTCTTAATCTTCTCAGAAATCCAGAGGGGCAGCTACATTTTATCACAGTTTCTTAGACAAGGAAAGGGAGAATCAGAGAGTTTCTGAACTTATCTGAGGTCATCACCAAAAGAGCAACAGGCAGAACTGGAATTCAAACCCTTTTCTATCTTAGGGTGATCCTTGCCTTGCCACAAGAATTTGCATTTTGCAATATCCATAAGAATTCTCTCTAACCTTGATGACTCAATTAAAATACTTCATCTACTGTCTACTGGTTTTCAATATGCTGCTTGAAATAATTTTCTGTAGGTACAGAGCATCAGGTAACATAAATTCTAAAATTCCTTCCAGTTAAAAATGAAAGAAGGAGGGAAGAATGGAAGGGAGGGTGGGAAGGAGGAAGACTAACTAGTTCCTGAGCTGCCTGAGAGCTGCCTAAAATCAAAATTTTAGACAAAGTTAAGCAGAACATCAACTTCAGAGAGAGCTGATAACAATGACAGTGGGGTTGTGCCCTGAGGTCAAAGAGTTCAGAAGGTCTTTTTGAAGCTTTAGAGACAGGACTGGATAAGTCAGATAACTTTCCAGACCAAAGATCATCAACAAATAGACTGTTGGCAAAAAGAGGGGCAGGGTCTAGCTCCAACCACGTCTCTACAAATGACCAAATTTCATTCCTTTCCATGGCTGGGTAATATTCCATTGTATATATGTATCTCATTTCTTTATCCATTCATCTGTCAATGGACATGTAGGTTGCTTCCATGTCCTAGCTATTGTATGTACAGCAGAAGCTAACATACCATTTTAAAGCAACTACACACCAATTGCACTCATCTCACACACTAGCAAAGTAAAGCTCAAAATTCTCCAAGCCAGGCTTCAACAGTATGTGAACCAAGAACTTCCAGATGTTCAAGTTGGATTTAGAAAAGGCAGAGGAACCAGAGATCAAATTGCCAACATCCGTTGAATTATCAAAAAAAGCAAGAGAATGCCAGAAAAACATCTACTTCTGCTTTATTGCTTATGCCAAAACCTTTGTGCAGATCACAACGAACTGTGGAAAATTCTTCAAGAGATGGGAATACCAGACCACCTTACCTGCCTCCTGAGCAATCTGTATGCAGGTCAAGAAGCAACAGTTAAGAACTGGGCATGGAGCAACAGTCTGGTTCAAATCAGGAAAGGGGTACATCAAGGCTGTATATTGTCACCCTGCTTATTTAACTTATATGCAGAGTACATCATGAGAAACGCTGGGCTGGATGAAGCACAAGCTGAAATCAAGATTGCTGGGAGAAATATCAATAACCTCAGATATGCAGATGACACTACACTTATGGCAGAAAGTGAAGAACTAAAGAGTCTCCTGATGAAAGTGAAACAGGAGAGTGAAAAAGTTGGCTTAAAATGCAACATTTAGAAAACTAAGATCATGGCATCCGGTCCCATCACTTCATGGCAAATAGATGGGGAAACAATGGAAACAGTGACAGACTTTATTTTGGGGGGCTCCAAAATCACTGCAGATGGTGACTGCAGCCATGAAATTAAAAGACACTAGCTCCTTGGAAGGAAAGCTATGGCCCACAAAAACAGCATATTGAAAAGCAGAGACATTACTTTGCCAACAAAGGTCTGTCTGGTCAAAGCTATGGTTTTTCCAGTGGTCATATATGGATGTGACAGTTGGACTATAAAGAAAGCTGAGTGCTGAAGAATTGATGCCTTTGAACTGTGGTGTTGGAGAAGACTCTTAAGAATCCCTTGGACTGCAAGGAGAGCCAACCAGTCCATCCTACAGGAAATCAGTCCTGAATATTCATTTTAAGGACTGATGTTGAAGCCGGAACTCCAATACTTTGGCCACCTGATATGAAGAACTGACTCCTTGGAAAAGACCCTGATGCTGGGAAAGACTGAAGGTGGGAGAAGGGGACGACAGAGGGTGAGATGGTTGGATGGCATCAGCAAGTCGATGGACATGAATTTGAGTTTGTTCCGGGAGTTGGTGATGGACAGGGAGGCCTGGCGTGCTGCAGTCCACGGGGTCGCAAAGAGTTAAACATGACTAAGCAACTGAACTGAACTGAACTGAATAGCCCAATTAAAAAAAGGAGAGGCAGAGAAAGGAGAATGACTCAGAATGTGAAGCAAGAAAACCAAAAAGACATATTAGTTACTCTCTTTAGTTTTGCCGAGGATCCTAAAGGCAGATTATAAGTCAGATGAAATTTATCCTAGGTTGGTCATGTCTGAGTTAATGTATTAGCATATTAATTTGAGAGGTTATCAATTTCCATTTCCCTCTAAGTGTGATTTCCATAGACCAACCCAGAGCAAAGCTTTCCACCAAACCCCTGACTTCACTCAACAGAAAGGAGGAAAATACAAAAGAAGCGGAAGGCTATCTGGTGAAGCTTCCTAAACTTTTCCCATGTTTTTCTTCATTAATAGACAAAAGAGTGTGTCTATTCAAGGGGAATATTCCAAGACGCCTCCCTTAATGGGAAAGGTCTGTAACACTAATTAGATTTGCTAAATGCAAAGATATTTTCTTCTAGACAAGAGAGCCTGAATTAAATTTAACATAATTGTAGGAGATGGGTGGTTTCAAAAAATATTTTGCAAAGTGCTAATGTGATTCACCATAATCACAGCCTAATAAAGGAAACCAGTATTTACAGGGAAGTATATGAAGTGAAGCACAAAAATTGTTAAGGAGTATTTAATAGGTGCTTTATCATGCACAATATATTTCACTTCCACTGCTTTCTGTGGTACCTACTGTGGCTACATTTTACACCTAGGTGTTTGCTTCCATGCTCAGAAGAGGTCCAATTCCATGTTAAGATAATATTTAGAGAAATGCATTTTCCAACTATTAAACAGTACTTTATCTTCACAACAGAAGATCTGAAGATGAGCTGAAGTTTATATGATTTACTCCTTTAAGACAAAGTGGACTGAGGTAATCTTGAAGCGCGTCAAGTCATTCTGTGCAGCATCACAGTATTTCACACTTACTAAGCTTAGAGAACCTTTCCAGACCGAAGATTTCATCTGATATCTAGCTCTGAGCAAGTGACTGAATGCCATGGACCCTTAGTTTCCTCATTCCTAAAATAACAAATGTAATGAATGCTTTGTGTAAAAGGTTGGTACATGTAGCAAATTAAAATATGAGCTGCTCAGTTAAATTTGAACATCAGATAAACAATGAATAAAGTTTAGGATAACTCTTTAGTATATTACATGACTCAGCATTTTCATCTTATATTTTATCTGGCAACCATACTTGTGTAGATTAAGGTAAATAAATCCTGGACAGCCTGGCACATACCAATATGTGTGTGTGTGTGCATACCCACATGCATATGTAAAGACAGGTCCAATTACATTTTCTGAGGGAGGCGCAAGAGAAGACTATGGCATCTCCTCCCTGCCCCCACCCACAGGAAACTTTATCAGCTAGATGATAAGATGAGATGCCCGTTCCTGGAACAACTATAAGATAACAATTCAGTCAAGGCCAGAATCATAAATGCACTGTGTGGGTGAGGATGGGGAAATATCAAATGGCCTGAATTGTGGGACAATAAAATCATTGAGAGAATAGATCTTGAATTGGGTTCTAAATGGAGTGCGATGGAAAAATGAGAGTAAAAAGGACGCTGTTTTAGATAACGGGCCATCCCAGCACAAGCAAATTCCCCAAGGGGGCAGGAGCCTGTGGTCCTCAAAGTCACCAAAAAGAGCCACCCGACAGAGGGGTACTTGGTGTGAGAGGGCAAAGAAGCTTGCCTAGAGAGGGTGAGGGCGGATTACACAGGGTTTTGGATGCTAAGACTCTGACTTGTTAATTTCATAGGGGCCATAATTCCCTTTCCTACAAGAAGAACACAGACCTCTGTGTCCCTACTAGGATGTGCGATATGTTGGACGGTGACGTGCATTTGGGCTGAAAATATACAGGGAAAGTAGAGCCAAGAGTCAGTTCCTTGGCAGAATGAGAACAGAAAACAAAGCAAAGAGCTGCCCAGTAAGGGCTATGACATGATGGAATGATCCAGAGGCCAAACTCAAGCACATGGAAACAGGTTAGAAACTAGGAACCCCAAGGCAAACATGGGAAGATGGAATGGAATGAAAAAGGCAAAGGCTGGAAATGTTCCCTGAGCTCTGAATTGTACCTGTGGGATTTGATGGCTTCCCAAAGCTTAGAAGGAGAGGGCAAGACTGCCAAGAAATCTGAACAGGCTCAGATGAGGTAGCTGGGGCAGGAATTCAGCTATAAATCGTCAAGAGAAGCCCAGAGCAAGGGGGCAAAAGTGAGAGTGGGCAAAAGACATTCAATTCAAAGGCCATTTCAATTCAAAGACATTCAATTCAAAGACAAGACCACTGATGGTGGGTAAAGAGGCGGCAAGAGGGGAAACAGATTCAACAAATATTTAGTTAATATATAATATATGCACGATGGTGTTCTAGACTTTGCAAAGAAGACAAGGATAAACAAGACATCAAAGCCTTCAAAATGCTTCTGATTAAGGAGGGAAAGATTAAGATAGAGAGATATAAACAGCCCGATTCTGATAAGGCCAACAGAAGGCATGAACTGGGTACCATGTGTTGTGCTGTGCTTAGTTGCTTAGTCATATCAGACTCTTTGTGACCCCAAGCCCACCAGCCTCCTCTGTCCATGGGGATTCTCCAGGCAAGAATACTGGAGTGGATTGCCATCCCCTTTTCCAGGGGATCTTCCCAACCCAGGGATCGAACCCAGGTCTCCTACACTGCAGGCGGGTTCTTTACCAGCTGAGACCCCAGGGAAGGCTGGGTACCATGGATGTGCCCCTAACAGGAAACCGTCCTTCCAAATTGGGAACGAGGAGGGAACTGGATAAAGGATCTTTGAGTTGAATCTTAAAGAATGTGTAGGGTTTTAACAGATGCCGCTAGTGTTGGGGGAAGAGTATTTCCAACAAAGGTGATATCAAAAAATCATGGTAGCACTGCTGGATGAAATGGAACTATGGGTCCAGGACATAATGACCCATCTAAATAAGATTGCTCTGGAACTTGCTACAAAAACAAAGCTTGAGTTAAAAGTGAAAAAGAGAACATCAGTAAGAGATATGAGTCATTATTCTTCCTGACCTAATCTTCTACTTAACACAAAAAGCTTATATTTAAATGTTCTTCCATGCCGACTTAACAAAAAATAACAAAAGCAAGGTACCCTGGAGGCTGCTTTACATGCCTTAAGCAATTCAAGCAACTATCAGGCATTTAATGTACCCCAGATACCTAGCCTTATGTAATATTCTAGTCTATGCCAAACTGTTTGTTTACCCCCACTATTGGCATTTTAAAAGCATATTAATTGTATCGAAAAATTCCAAGATTACATAATTACTGCTTTTCACAAACATTTAATAATTTTCAAAGGAGGCATCCCACACTTTTTGCCATTTGGGGTACCAAAGTGTGTGCATGCTCAGTTGCTCAGTCATGTCTGACTCTGCGACTCCATGAACTGTACCCCACCAGGCTCTTCTATCCATGGAACTTTCCAGGCACGCATACTGGGGTGGGTTGCCATTTCCTACTCCAGGGGAGTCTCCTGCATTGGCAGGCGGATTCTTTACCACTGCGCCAAGGAGGAAGCCCTCATAAGGTGATAGAATGTGGCGAGTCCTTTAAATTCCAAAATCTTTCCTTAACAGGTACTGACAATGGGGCAGCTTTTCTGATGCTACTGCTAAAGTAGTCAGAATTCTGCAGCTATGAGAAAAAGAAACAGTCTTATGTTTCTCATAAGGTCTTTACTTAATATGCCAAGGAGCATTTCATGGGGCCCTGCAAAGCTGCTGCTCTTTGAGTGAAAGACTCTACATACTGAAGTACTCTGTCCCCAAATTTAATTATCTCAGGGCATGACCACACACTATGATAGAATGTGCCCTTTTATCTACTGCCTCTAGCAATCTGCTGAGATGGAAAGGTGGCCTATTATTAAATATATCTCCAGAAAAAAGAGAGATTCTATAAATTCAATCAATAGTGCATTCCAGTAGCTTACAACTCTCAGACGCATCGGGGTCTCCCTAGAGCACTGCTTATAATCCTCTGGTCATAATTTAAAGCAATTTCTTTTCATTCTGGCCTCCAGTCACCATCCACCTCTCATATATCTCTCAGCCTATAGCTTGTCTTCTATTTTATTCTCTCTCTCCAACCTTTCCCTAACAAGTTCTGCTTCCTAATTCGGAGTCATTTTCACTGATCCATTCCTGACCTTTTCTAAATATTTCATTTATCGTAGGGTCCTGACATAGCAATTTAATAAGAACAGACCACTGATCTTTATGTTACAAATTTTACTCCCAGAGGAGTCTGGATTTTAGCTTACAACACAATTAATGGGGCTATAGATACTCATCTGGTTTTTAATAAAGAACTGTCTTAGTAGAACCATGGGCTCAGAAATGCCCTTATAAGGTAATACCATCCAGTCACCAAGATAACAGACTATTTTTATTTTCATCAGTTTTTCATTCCTTTCAACTCCTCTGTCAAAGCCACATACTTAATTATCTTTCCAGCACTGGTTTTTTATGACATATTAGACAATTACAGTGAAAAATGTTACTTTGTCATGTACTTTTCTTCTAAAGAACACAAAGCTTCTCTCATAAGTGATCTAATGTTCCTTAAAGCTCTCCTCTCTGAGAGATGGAAGTTTTTATTACTCCTTATTTTATAAACAGGCAAAGTGAGGCCTCAGAAGAGGACATGATTAAGGTTTGACAGACAGAACAGAGGTAAGAATTGGGTTGTGTATTCCTGGTTCCTTGCTGCCTAATGCAATAGGAAGATTGCCCTTGGTAATAACTCTCTCAAATTTGCAGTCCATTATCAAAATAGTAAATATCCCCAACCCCGTGCAACTGTGCAGCGGGGAACAGCATAGCCTGGTGGAAAACCCATGAGATCTGCAATTGGAAAGCTTCTTAGAGGTGTGACTTCCAGCTGATCACTCAAACTCCGGGTTTTTGATTTGTAAAGTGGTCTTGTGGCGGTTCTGCAGTAGAGAAACCACCTGCCAATGCAGGAGACGTGGGTTCGATCCCTGGGTCGGGAAGATTCCCTGGAGAAGGGAACGGCTACCCACTCCTGTATTCTTGCCTGGGAAATCCCATAGACTGAAGATGCTGGTGGGCTAGAGTCCATGGGGTCACGCAAGAGTCAGACATGATTCAGTGACTAACAACACAACAACAACTTGATAACAACAGTGATCACAGGCTAAACCAGCGGGTACACAGCAGTACTTCCAAGCCAGGTATATGCCTCATCACTGCAAATGCGCAAGCCACCTTCAAACCTGTGACTCTTCAAGGAACTGTGTAATTATTCTAAACGACTTGGCACATGCACAATCTGTCAATAAAGAGAACCAAGTAACCATGTGAACACAGTTAGTGTTGGTCCAATTAGTATTTTTTTCTTTTTTCTCATCCTTACTATTTAGTACTCAAATAGTTCTTTTCTGGTAACACTTCAGTATCTCTTTGAGTCCATAACTGATTAGACTGCATATAATTTTTAAATGCAAAGCTTAGAATTTACATAATAGCTACGTGTCCCATTACACTGTGTATGTCATAGGAATCTGCTGGACCATTTCTAATAGAAGGATTACTTGCAAATGATTTACTTCTCAGTGTGTTTACTCTCTAGTTCACTGTTCTCTCCTTTTCTCTCTCTTCTTTTTCTAAAACTCAATTTCTTTCTCTCCCAGGTTTCCCACAAGATACAATCGAAAGAAATAAAACAATAAAAAATTATATCTCAAAAAGCTTATATCACAAACAGATCTGCATTTTTCTTGGGAAATGGATGCTATATCCCCAGCATTTGGATGCCCTGTGAACCCTGTGAAGTTCTTTGTTGAGCTCCAGGTAATCTGAAAGCAGGAATTTCAGTGCCACAGTATTAATTGTTTCTTTTTTCATTTATTTAGTTTAATTGAAGGCTAATTACTTTACAATATTGTGATGGTCTTTGCCATCCACTGACATGAATCAGCCCCGGGTGTACATGTGGCCCCCGTCCCAAACACCCTCCCCCCCACCATCCCATCCCTCTGGGTTGTCCCCGTGTGCCAGCTTTAAGTGCCCTGCTTCATGCAGTGAGCTTAGACCAGTCATCTATTTCACATAAAGCCACTTTCCTCTCTTGAGGACTATAAAACTTTCAGTGGGATGAGCGTACTGCTTCTTTCTCTTCCTGGTGGTTATCAAAAGCGAAACTTAAGTTAGAGACGAAAGGGCTATTTTTCAGTTATTGTTTTTGGTATTTAAGCTGCTCCTTTATCACTCACAGGAAAGGTATAATTCTTACTATGTTTCTCCCTCCATCATGTGACAAACATTCAACTGATTGGAACTTTGGCCTGGAAGTTCATGCCGATTTTCAGAGGAGTATTCCTCATAGGACGCCAGCTTGGTATGTTTTGCCCATATCTGCCACTTTTAGCATTTGATAACAGAGGCTAGAATTTAAATGGATGTCCCAATAGCACAAAAGCACTTCTCGAACTGTACTTACTGAAATAAGAACAGCTTACACACATCATGCTTGGGAATGAACACACGATCAAAACAGAAATATGAACTTTCAGGCTACAAATTTATAAATTTACTTGTGATAACAATCCACCTGTTTGTCAAAATGTTCCAAAGACCTCACCACCAGATGCTATTTAATGACACAGGCAAGGTTGCGTTGAGGTCGAGACCAACAAGTAACTGAAAGCAAACCCTGTAGCCTGCCAGGCTCCTCTGTCCATGGAATTCTCAGGGCAAGGACACTGGAGTGGACTCATTCCCTTCTCCAAGCGACGTTCCTGACCCAGGGATTGAACCCGCATCTCCTGGGTGGTCATTCCCTTCTCCAAGCGACATTCCTGATCCAAGGATTGAACCCGGATCTCCTGGGTGGTCATTCCCTTCTCCAAGTGACGTTCCTAACCCAGGGATTGAACCTGGATCTCCTGGGTGGTCATTCCCTTCTCCAAGCGACATTCCTGACCCAGGGATTGAACCTGGATCTCCTGGGTGGTCATTCCCTTCTCCAAGCGACATTCCTGACCCAGGGATTGAACCCGGATCTCCTGGGTTGTCATTCCCTTCTCCAAGCGACGTTCCTGACCCAGGGATTGAACCCGGATCTCCTGCACTGCAGGCGGGTTCTTTACTGCTGAGCCACGAGGGCTCTTCCTTTAAAAACTACTATGTATACCGCAGAATCCTGTCCCGGGTCAGAGCAATCACTTTTGCTGGCAAAGATGCTTCTGAGAATCAGCACACGTTTTTAAGCTCTTAGGTTATAATTCACTCATGATAGCTCAGTATTGTTGTTACTGTTGTTCAGTCGCCCAGTTGTGTCTGACTCTTTGCGACCCCCTGGACTGCAGCACGCCAGGCCTCCCTGTCCCTCACCATCTCCTAGAGTTTGCCCAAGTTCATGTCCATTGCATCGGTGATGCCCTCCAGCCATCTCATCCTCTGATGCCCTCTTAATTCGCATGTGAACCTGAAATTAGTTGTGGTAAATCTGAGCACAACCTAGAAGTCTGGATCTCTGATACTTTTAAGTATCTCCGCTTTATCACAAACTCTGACTTTCCAGTTCTAGTTTCAAGAAACTGAAAATGGTCCTGAAGAAAAGTCTTCTTCCTTCTGCCTACTAACACATTTGGATTTTTTTAAATTAAAAATTTATTTCTAAATTTATTCATGTTATTGCTGAGACTGCATCTTTTAGAAGTGCCAAGCATGGAGTCAGCACGTGTTCTTAGTACTGAATTATATAATGACAACCTGGTGAAGCAACCACTATCAGCCCCATTTTATGGTTAACGAAATTGAGACTTAGACAAGTGTTAATATTATTAAGAAGAGATCCTCCCCCTCTGCCTACCCTATAAAACAAACCAACAAAAAATCTAAACCAATTCTCTTACAAGATCTTTAGAAGGGTCTTATGTATTATATACTTGGATAATTAAGTTGAAACTTTGAGAGACAAAATACATAGTTTAATTCCAAATTTGATTCATTTCAGGAAATCTCATTAAAGATTCATATGTAGTGTATTATTATTATGACTATTTCTTCAGCATCATTTACAATCAATTTACAGTGTTGCCTGGGAAGTTGAAAGAGGCAGCAGAAGCAACCAGGCTGAGGGTGGTTCTAGTATTGGGCGCGGAATGGGAAGCCAAAGGGATGGTGTTTACTATGTTCCTTTAATGGGTCAGATGGTGAAGACTTTGCCTGCAGTGCAGAAGACCCGGGTTCAATTCCTGGGTCAGGAAGATTCCCTGGAGAAGAGAATGGCAACCCACTCTAGTATTCTTGCCTGGGAAATCCCATGGACAGAGGAGCCTGGCGGGCTACAGTCTATGGGCTTCTCAATTGGACACGACCAAGTGACTAATACTTTCACTTCAATGCATCAGAAACCACGTTAGAGCTTACCTATATTCTCTCAGGTAATATTCGCATCACCTGTATTAACTTTATATATTGTCCCTCAAAATTCCTGAAGTAGCTAAATGATATCCATGCCAGACAACAGTATAAATAATAAATGAGAAAATCAGGGTAAAAAGAGAACAATGATAGGGCAGTTTTTAAATAGCAAGTCACAGGCATTATAATAATCATATATTTTGTGTGGCCGGGAGCCTGGGCTCCAAAGTCACCAGGTCTGAATCCGAGGGCAGGCCAGCCAACAATCCCACTCCGTAACGGGATGGAATCTTGAGTCAGTGACCGTGGTACACTCAGAGCTTCAGTCCCCTCCTCGGCAAAGTGGAGATGATGATGGGAGCATCACTATCCCCACCCAGAGCTGGGATAAGGCAAACAGTCAGAATATATACTAAACGCTTCGCACAGTGACTACAATGAAGCAAGGCTCCACACACATTATCTATCGATACGAAAAATAATGCACGATACATAGGGCTCAACGAGGTTGCCAAAGACACAGTACATTTACTAGAAGCTCACCAGCATTTAAAATAGGAAGAACAGAAATCTGCTTCAAGATCTCCAGGTTGTATTAGTAGAAAACAAATCAATCACTGAAGAGAGAGATAGCTGCTTTCCCTTTCTGTTAAAGAGGTTGATGGCAATGCTTCCTGTGATGGCATTATTATCCCTATCTTACTGACAAACAAAACCCTGCAAAGTCAACTCCAGGCTCAGTAGCACAATGAGAGACTGAGCAGGACTCAGGGCTCCTCCTACGCGAGTCTGCTGCCAGGTTAAGGCATTTGGACTCCACTGAGAGATTTGCTCCGACGGTAAAGAATCCGCCTAGAATGCAGGAGATGTGGGTTCAGTCCCTGGGTCAGGAAGTTCCCCTGGAGAACGAAATGGCAACCCACTCCAGGATACTGCCTGAAAAATCCCAAGGACAGAGGAGCCTGGCGGGCTACAGTTCATGGGGTTGCGAGGCGTTGGACATGACTGAAGTGACCGAGCATGCATGCAGGCACAAAAGATTTGGAGCTCACCATCAAGGGAGCAGATGCTTCTGTTATCTCTGGCATGTGCCATGAATACATTTCAAATTTTAAGTCTGATGTGTGAAGGGGGAGTTTGGGGAGGGATTTTTATTTCCTGCTGTTCGGCGGCTACAGTGTCATCTCAAACATTTGTGCCTAACTTTGGCCACCAGAGACCACAACACATAAAACAGGTGTGTGACATGGCTCTGCGGCAACCAACCTCATCCACTGCTACACTATTTTCAACCAGCAGGGAGAAATAAATCAAATTTCTCTTTCCCCTAAAGGCCCTTGGAATGTTTGGAGGCACGTCAGCTTTGTGAAAACCAGCATTTGCTCTTCTATGAAACTTGCCTTGAGTGGAATGTGTCAGTTACATGCTGTGGCTGGACGGAGACCCTTCGTTGTAGATGATTGCAATTTTCTTTATTAGTTGTTTTAATCGGTCAGTATGTCAGCTCCCGGAGAAGGAAATGGCAACCCAGTCCAGTGTTCTTGCCTGGAGAATCCCAGGGACGGGGGAGCCTGGTGGGCTGCCGTCTCTGGGGTCGCACAGAGTCGGACACGACTGAAGCGACTTAGCAGCAGCACGTTAGCTCCCGAGAACTGCCGGAACAAAGTTCCACAAGCTGAGTGGCTTAAGGTAACAGAAATATATTCTCCTATAGTTCTGGAGGCGATAATGGCAAAATCAAGATGTCAGCAGAGTTGGTTTCCTTTGGAGGGTCTGAAGTTGGGAGCCTCTGCAGCTTCTGGCGGCTGCTGGCACCCTGACCTTGGCTGGGGCAGCATCGCTCCTTCACTCTGAGCTCTGCCTCTGTCTTCACATGGCTTCTTCTCCCTGGTGACTCTGTGTCTTCTTCTTTCCTGTCCCCTATTATAAAAAGATTCACTATGGGACTTAAAGCCCACTGTATTTATTTATTTTCAAATTATTCCAATGAGAAGCTTATTTTATTTTTTTTAAATTGAAGTGTAGTTAACTTACATTGTTGTGTTATTTTCAAGTGTACAGGAAAGTAATTCAGCAAAGGGATTTCCCTAGTGGCTCCAGGGTAAAGAATCTGTCTGCGATGCAGGAGATGCAGGTTTAACCCCTGGGTCACGAAGATCCCCAGAGAAGGAAATGGAAACCCACTCCAGTATTCTTGTCTAGGGAATCCCCTGGACAGAGGAGCCTGGTGGGCTACAGTCCATAGGGTCAAAAGAGTTGGAGATGACTTAGTGACTAAATCACTACCACCATATATATATATATATTCTTACTCAGATTCTTTTCCATTATAGGTTATTCTGAATATTGAGTGTAGTTCTTGTGCTATACAGCAGGTTCTTGTTGTTTACCTATTTTATATATAGTAGTATGTATATCTACTATATATCTAATTTGCTGCTGCTGCTGCTAAGTCGCTTCAGTCGTGCCCGACTCTGTGTGACACCATAGACGGCAGCCCACCAGGCTCCTCCGTCCCTGGGATTCTCCAGGCAAGAACACTGGAGTAGGTTGCCATTTCCTCCTCCAATGCATGAAAGTGAAAAGTGAAAGCGAAAGGGAAGTCGTGTTCAACTCTTAGCGACCCCATGGACTGCAGCCTGCCAGGCTCCTCTATCCCTGGGATTCTCCAGGCAAGAGTACTCGAGTGGGGTGCCACTGCCTTCTCCGATATCCAATTTGAGATAAGCCCAAATATCTAATTTGAGAGCCCACTTTAAATCCAGGATGATCTCATCTCAAAATCCTTAACTTAATTACCTCTGTTCCCAAAAACGCTCATGCTCACAGGTGCTGGGAGTAGGACTTGGACATACATTTTAGGGGTCTTACGTAACCTATTCTTAGCACTATAACCAGCGGTCGTCTGTGTTCAGGCTTCCCAGCTGGGTCAGTGGTAAAGAACCTGCCTGCAGTGCAGGACCACAGGAGACCCGGGCTCCCTCCCTGGGTCGGGAAGATGCCCTGGAGGAGGGCATGGCAACCCACTCCAGTATTCTCGCCTGGAGAATCCCACAGACAGAGGGGCCTGATGGGCCACAGTCCACGGAGTCGCAAAGAGTCAGAGACAACTGAAGCTGAGCGTGCATGCGATCTGTGTTCACTCCCAACAATTCCAACAAAATGGAAAGTAGGAGGGTGTTTCGAAGAGTCATGGAGAGACTTCTTGTTGGGGGAAGGTTTGACATTTTGAGGAAATTACTCCTATCCCTACCAGCACAGTCACCCTAGGGGCTCAGGGAGCAGAGGCTGAAGTGGCCACCTCTTCAGTATCCCGCGACAGCACGTTTAAGCATTTATAACCCAAGACTAGTCTGTTGGCTCACGAAAAACAAGAACATCTCTCTTCATCTCTGTGCCTTCGCACCTGCACGGTCCCAGGACATAATAATTAAGACAGGTAAGCTCCAGGGAAGGTGGGGAAATCAAGAAACTGGAATAGTAGACAGAAGACAACATAGCACCAATTTTGTACAGCTCATCAGTGTTGATTTCTCAATTTTGACAAGACTCAAACAATCTCCCTTCTCTCTTTTCACTGGCATGCTGGGTACCATCTTCTCACGGCGTCAGCTTCTTAATTAGGTTAGCAAGACACCAAATGCTTATCAGTTCACCCATGAGGAAATCAAATGCTTCAGTTGTAAGTAGTGGAAATTCAATGGTAACTGAACAGGCTGAACAACTCCCCCACTCAGCAATTAGTTACTTCAGTGACTGGTTAACTAGTTAAAAACACCTCAATGTACACAGTCATTTTCATTCTTTCACTCCTGGGAGAGATTTCAGTTTTATACCTCTCCTGACATGCAAGAGGTCCTACCTATGCATCACCACATGCTACCTTTCATTTAACTATCTTATTAAGGTTGCGATATTGACAGATTTAAAAAAAAGAAACCATGGTCAGTTGTTAATACTCTTGCTCTAATAGCACAGAAAGCCGGTGGCATTTTAAAAAATGTCCCCTGACATTTAGTGCATGGATGAGAAAATGCTGAACTATCTGCAGCACCTATTTCATGTTATTTTTGTCATCAGATGCTCAGGATTACCATTTCATCCTGGCTGGCTTCAGGCTAAATCTCATTTGAGAATCTATCAGCTTTAGAGTATAAAAAATTACCCATCAAACTTGTTGGTAGAATAACATAGTAACTTAGTTAAGTATTATTTGGTTGGCCAAAAACTTCACTTGGTTTTTCCTACTATCTTCTGGAAAAACTCAAACAAAATTTTTGGCCAACTCAGTATCTTTAAAACTATAGACCTCTAATGTTGTTTAGTCACTAAGTTATGTCTGACTCTTTGTGACCCCATGGACTGTATGTAGCCTGCCAGGCTCCTCTGTCCATAGAATTTCCCAGGCAAGAATACTGGAGGGGGTTGTCATTTCCTTCTCCAGGGGATCTTTCCAATCCGGGGATCAAACCCATGTATCCTGCATTGCAGGTAGTTTGTTTACAGCTAAGACACAAGGGAAGCCCAGACCTCTAAGATCTTTCAATTTAAACTGTATAATGAATGGCATCTTTTAGAGGCATGATGTGTTACCATAAATCACAACGGGATGGGTGCCGAGCCCCATGGAAGCAGAGGCTGTGTCTCCTTAACGCCACATGAACTTCTATGCCTCAGACATAAGTGACACTCAGCCAATGCTGTCTGAATGCACAAGGGATTTATGGCCAGGTACCTATGAGGGCTGTGAAAGCCAAGTGTCAGTATGAGGGCGAGACTCCGAGACTTCCTTCCATCCCCAAATATGTGACAGGGAATGGCGAAGTTCAAATGTTTCCCGACATACAAAAATGCTACCTCTGTGAAAACTCTCACATGGTTAAAGTCAGGAGAAAATGGGAAGAAGGATGGTGAGAAAAAAGGAAGAAATCAAATGTGGAAGTGACTCAAAATGAGCAACAGAAGAGAGGAGAGAATTAGACCGAGAAAGAGAACCCAGGTCCCGAAAGAGAAGCTGAGTCCTAGAGGAGAAAGGGACAGGAAAAAATAGAGCAAAAGCAAAAAGGACAGCAGCTGTCCTGGTCTCACCAGCCCTCTGCAGAAGACACATCTGTGAGCTGACAGCAGTATCACACGTTCAAGTTTCAGGCTGGAAGTAACACTGACGAACTTGTCTTAAGTCAGGGCAAAGCTGCAGAGAGAAGCGAGGTGGCGCTGCACAGCGGGGATGGTGCTGACGGTCACTCTGGAAGAGCAGCCTTCGGTGCGGGGTGACACAGGCTTCACTGAGCTCATCACAGTTGGAAGCAGACTGCTGACGGTGTGGTTTGGGCTGCAGACCCCGAGAGCAGTGATGCCCCCTGTCGCTGACTCTCAGAGCCCAGGACGGCCCCTGGCGGTCTCCCCCTCTTGCCCCTGGCTGCCCACGTCCCAGCACCGGGCAGCACAGGCCTGGAGCAGGACGCCTGGCCCTCAGGAGCAGGGAAGCCTCCGGGAACCCTCCTCCCGCTGCACTCAGCCCGCTCCTCCATCCCTGGGTCATGCCTCGTCTTCCCCTCCTCCCTCTTTTATTCTTCACTTCCAGGCCCCCGTGATGGAATCTATTCCAGCTAGAGAGCTCTAGAAAGAGCTAAGAAGAATTTTGCTATTTATTTTTAATCCAAGCACCCAGTACAGTCCCTGGCAAAGAACAGATAGAAAATGGTAGTCAGTGACCTTCACTGAACACTCGATAGAGGACAGGAACTTCATTCTGAGAGGATAAATGAACCAACAAATTAACAAGTTCCTGACATGGAAATTACACCTTGCTGGTTGTCACTTCCACTAGCTATTAAACGAGGATCTTGAGAAACTCTGGAAAAGACTGGCTCTGTGTGATCAAAACAGGGTCCATACAGACAGGACTATGCCACTTTGAATCAATGGCATTAAAATGCCAACCAGAGCTTGCTCTTAGAAAATATTCTTTGAAGGCAGATAATGCAATGTGAGTTATATATTTATTTAATTTACTGAATTATCTACATATATGTGTCACAATATTTCCTATATGTTTTCTTCAAATTAGTCTGATGAGTGAAAGGCATGCTAGGGGTATAGATGAAACAAGATTAGCCAAGGTTTAATAGCTTCCCTGGTGGCTCAGACAGTAAAGAACCAACCTGCAATGCAAGAGACCTAGGTTCAGTCCCTCGGTCAGGAAGATCCCTTGGAGAAAGGAATGGCAACCCACTCCAGGATTCTTGCCTGGAGAATCCCACGGACAGAAGAGCCTGGTGGGCTACAGTCCAGGCGGTTGCAAAGAGTCGGACACGACTGAGGGACTACCACTTCATTTCATTTCAGTAGTGGTTGAAGCTGGATGCTGGGTGTATAGGAGAAAGGAATGGCAACCCACTCCAGGATTCTTGCCTGGAGAATCCCACGGACAGAAGAGCCTGGTGGGCTACAGTCCAGGCGGTTGCAAAGAGTCGGACACGACTGAGGGACTACCACTTCATTTCATTTCAGCAGTGGTTGAAGCTGGATGCTGGGTGTATAGGAGTTTGTTATATTATTCTCTTTCATGTGGTATTTGTTTACCAATTTTCATAATCAAAACATTTTGAAAACTCCCCAACATTAATTCCCCATCATTAATGATTATCCAACACCACGCTCAGATTCTCACTCACACAGTCCTTGATCAGCTGAGTTCTGAGGGGTAATAGATGCTGAAGGTGCTTTATATGCAAGCACTGGGTGACCAAGGCTGTCTTAGGGAGCTTAGCCTAGAGAAAAGATACAACATGTGCATCTATTATTATGATTATCCATGGCAGGAGCTGAAAACAGTTGCCAAGTGCATATGCAGCGAAAGAGTGAATCCAGCTTAAGTCAATTACAATTTTCATTCTCACCAACTACGGCAGACTCATTCTATCCTTGGCTCACCAGCCAAAATCCACTTTTACTACATGGTCCCAACACGACTATTAAGGATGCACTGATCTCAGTTCTTCTCATCACCAGCTGAAATTGTGGATTTCAGACACCTTGCTGGCAGAGACATTAAAGGAACATACGTAGTCAGACAAAAGCGAGCAATAACACCTCACAGGCTGACAAGGAGGCCTGTGGTGAGATGCAGCGCTCAGTTCTAGCTGCAGATAGCATGAGCTGCTGGAAATCACTTTTCCCACCAATTATTGCAATGAGGCACTGAGGTGGTAAAGGCTTGAAATTCCCACAGCAGACACCTGTCTCCTAACGAGGCAGTGAGCATGCTAGCTTTATTAAATATGCAAAATAATCAGATTAAAGGGGGGGTACTTTAATTGAGCGGGGATGTGTCCACTAGACTTCTTATGAATACAATAGGATATGTAGGGCAGTTAGCCATTACTCTTGGGGAAAACAACAAGGAGAGCCACGACAACAAAAATTACATGAGCAACCGTGTTTCTGCTCAGTTTCCCACCAGTACAGCTGGAAATCTACCAAACCTACCAATTTCTCTTGGGAAAATAGGGGTAATACTGTTTTTAGTATCCCAGTCTCGTCTCATCTTTCTCTCCCCTTCTTCTTGTGGTTGGCATCGCCTCCCTGCATTCATCACATCAAATATTCAAAACAAGCAAGAACCGATGCCATAAATGACAGCGTCATTTAGACTTTAACGGAAGGCCACATACACTTCTGTGGACTTGCACAGACTTTGCATTCTGACCATGGTGGCTAAACTGATTCTAAGAGGTGTGTCGCTTAACACATTCCTGCTACCTCCTAACAATGTTTGTTACCTTCATTTTACAACTGAGGCACGTAGTGATTAAGTAATAGCAGGTCACAGAGTTAGTATGAGGGAGAGCAGTGACTGCTCCCACGTGACGGCCACCAGGCAGAGCCACCAGAGGCAGGTGGAGGTCCAATGGAAGCTTCTAGTTTATGTGCAAACAGAGGGAGTGGCTACCTGCTCAATGTAGGTGTCCTGTGACACCTAATGGTATAGACACAATGGGGGAGAGACCTTTTAATTCCAGAACATCAAGCTATATCCAGAAAGTCCTCCAAATCAAAACCACTGGTTTTCTTTCTTTTTGTTAAATTGGAGTACAGTTGATTTAAATATGGTGCTAAGTTTCAGGTGTAGGGAAAAGTGATTTGGTTATATATATATATATATTTGTATGTGTGTGTGTGTGTACACAGATACATTTTTTAATTCTATTTTTTCCATTATAGTTTATTACAAGATATTAGATATAGTTCCCCATGCTATATTGTAAATTCTTATTGTTTATCTATTTCATATATGGTATGTGCATCTGTTAACCCCATTTCCCAATTTATATATTGCTTTTGGTAACCACAAGTTTGATTTCTTCATCTGTGAGCCTGTTTCTGCTTTGTAAATAAGTTCATTTTTATGATTTTTCTAGGTTCCATATATAAGTGATATCATATATTTGTCTTTGTCAGTTTGACACGTCACGTAGTATGACAACATGTCGCTGCAAATGGGATGATTCTGGCTGAGAAACATTCCATTACCTATCACATCTTCTTTATACATTTATATACTGAAAGACATTTAGGTTGCTTTCATGACTTGGCTATTTTAAATAGTGCTGCAATGAACACATTGGGTGCATGTGTCTTTTTGAAGTAGGGTCTTTGTCTTTTTCAAACTCATGCCCAGGAGTGGGATTGCTGGCTCATATGGTAGATAAAGAAGACTGTTCACCAAAGAACTGATGCTTTCCAACTGTGGTGTTGGAAAAGACTCTTGAGAGACCCTTGGACTGCAAGGAGATCAAATCATTCAATCCTAAGGAAATCAACCGTGAATATTCATTGGAAGGACTGATGTTGAAGCTGAAACTCCAATACTTTGGCCACCTGATGTGAAGAGCTGATGCCTCATTGGAAAAGACCTTGATTCTGGGAAAGCTAGAAGGAAGGAGGAGAAGGGGACGACGATGGATGAGATGGTTTGATGGCATCACTGACTCAATGGACATGAGTTTGAACAAGCTCTGGGAGATGGTGAAGGAGATGAAAGTCTGGCATGTTGCAGTCCATGGGGTTCCAGAGTCAGACATGACTGAGCAGCTAAATGACAACAACATGGCAGATCCAGTTCTAGGTTTTAAGGAGCCTCCACACTGTTCTCCATAGTGGCTGTATCAGTTAACGTTCCCACCAACACCACAGGAGGTGTCCGTTCTCTCTCCACCTGCTCTGGAATTTATCCTTTGTAGATTTCTTTGATGATGGCCATGCTGACTGGTGTGAGCGGACATCTCCTTGTAGTTTTGATCTGCATTTCTCTAATAGTGATGTTGAGCATCTTTTCGTGTGCATGTTGGCCAAAACCACCAGTTTTCATGACGACCAGGTGGTGCCACTAGTCCACAGTCCGGTCACAGGGAAAAGACAAGTCAAGATAATTAAAACTCAGCGAGCTGAGGGCTGACAGGCACCCAGGTAGAAAAGCCACTGGAGGTCAGAGTGCAGGGTGAGTAACAGTCTGGAAACATCTGGGATGACTTCATAAAGGAGATGGATGATCTTTCAGCAGTTTTGAAGGACAAGTTGGAAACCACTGGGTAAATAGGGCGAGGATTATATTCAAGGCATGTATAAATGTAAAAAACAAAACTGTTAACAAGACTAAAAGGCAGGTAGGAATCAGAGAGTGAAGGTGCCTGAATGCCAGGCCAAGGAGTATGGATTTTATCCCATTAGCAATGGGGAAACATTCAAGGACTAAAGAGTTGTATGATAACCAGTCTAGTCACAGTGAGCTAATGGTTGCCTGAGGATCTGTTACACTTTTGTGTATCTCGGCCTAATAGCAATGCATTTTCTCTTCTTTGCATTGCTGGCATTAATCACAACAAAGCATCATCACCTGCAATTTTTGGTTCACGCTAAAGCAAATGCACAATATAAAAAGGGCTTAATTGTGTGCTTTCCCAGTACCTGCTGATGCCCTCAGGATACCGTGAATATTACAAGTGACAGGTCACCACCGCCCCTGGAGAAGTGGAGAAGGGGCAGTGACACTGTTTATCTGCACATTAAATATCAGTAAAACTCAAAGTCTTCTGATCTTGGGGGCGAAGATAAGTATATTTAGAAATTACAGACTGCTGTGCCCATGCTGCTGCTCCATGAATAGCAGGTGGGCTTGCCTTAAGGCCGCAGGCTGGAGGCATTCGCCCCTCACTACGCTCTCAGTGCCTGCAACAGTGCCGCGTGGCCAAGCAGGTTTCAATAGTTTGCTGTATGTACTGAAAGGAGTGAAGGTTTCCATTTCTAATTTTTAAAAAAATTATAAATTTTTTATTGGTTATTTTCCACTTAGATTACTGTAAAATATTGGCCAGATTCCCCATGTTGTATAAATACATCCTTAAGCTTATCATGTACCCACCTCCCTCTCCCCCAATTCTATAATTCTGCTCTTACCCCCTCCCCACTGGTGAAAAGGATGAATTTTAAACTGGATTTAAAGCAGGTTAGGTGGAGGGATACTAAGTCTCAAGAATTTATAGAGGGAACTTATTGTGGTCCAGTGGTTGAGAATCCACCTTCCAATGCAGGGGACATGGATTCAGTCCCTGGTTGGGGAACTAAGCTCCCATAGGTCGCAGGGTAACTAACCCTGTGCTCTGCAACTAGAGAAAGTCTGTGCGCTGCAACTAGAGAGAGCCCGTGTTCTGCAGCAAGGAGCCCTTGCGGTGCAATGGCAAAATTAGAAAAAAGAATTCATCAAATTTCTCAGTTAAAAATGAGTCACCTGTCATAAAACCAGTCCTGGGTTCATACCTCTTGGCTGAAAGTTAAAGAATGCTAAGACACAAGACTGATCTCCTTTAGGATGGACTGGTTGGATCTCCTTGCAGTCCAAAGGACTCTCAAGGGTCTCCTCCAACACCACAGTTCAAAAGCATCAATTCTTCGGCGCTCAGCTTTCTTTATAGTCCAGCTCTCACATCCATACATGACTACTGGAAAAAGCATAGCTTTGACTAGACGGACCTTTGTTGGCAAAGTAATGTCTCTGCCTTTTAATATGCTGTTTAGGTTTGTCATAACTTTTCCTCCAAGGAGCAAGTGTGTTTAAATTCCAGGGCTGCAGTCATCATCTGCAATGATTTTGGAGCCCAAGAAAATAAAGTGTGTCACTATTTCCACAGTTTCTGCATCTATTGCCATGAAGTGATGGGAGCGGATGCCATGATCTTTTCTGAATGTTGAGTTTCAAGCCAACTTTTTCACTCTCTTCCTTCACTTTCATCAAGAGGCTCTTTAGTTCTTCTTAGCTTTCTGCCATAAGGGTGGTATCATCTGCATATCTGAGGTTATTGATATTTCTCCCTGCAATCTTGATTCCAGCTTGTGCTTCATCCAGCCCGGCATTTCGCTTGATGTACTCTGCACATAAGTTAAATAAGCAGAGTGACTATACACAGCCTTGACGTACTCCTTTTCCTGATTTGGAACCAGTCTGTTGTTCATGTCCAGTTCTAACTGTTGCTTCCTGACCTGTATACAGATTTCCCAGGAGGCAGGTCTGGTGATCTGGTATTCCCATCTCTTGAAGAACTGTCCACAGTTTGTTGTGATCCACACAGACAGGATGGTTTCCATAAAGGCATCCCTGCTTTGTACAGTTTATGTGGTGACTCCGTATGGGAGGCAACCACATGTACATGGCACATGTAAACATGAATATCCAAGTGCTTGCATTGCATGTGTACATAGTCACTCAGTCGTGTCCAACCAACTTTTTGCAACCCCATGGACTCCCGCCAGGCTCGTCTGACCTTGGGGATTCTCCAGGCAAGAATACTGGTGTAGGTTGCCATTCCCTTCTCCAGGGGATCTTCCCAACCCAAGGATCGAACCCATGTGTCTTATGTCTCTGCATTGGCAGGCGGGTTCTTCAACACTAGCGCTACCTGGGAAGCCCAAATATCCGAGTAGTGACTTATGTATGAAAAAAAATTCATTTTAAATGGTGAAAGGCTGGAAAGTCATCATCAGAGTTAAACAGAGCCAGGTGAGAGGTCAGTTAATATGGCTGCTGGGAGGGGAAATAAGATAAGAGGGCAAAAGGAAAGGCTACCTCAGGCAGAGATTTTAATCACTCAGCTTGGTGAACGAATGTGTGGTCAGTTGCTCAGTCATGGCTGACTCTGTGCGACCCCATGGACTGTAGCCCACTAGGCTCCTCTGTCCATGGGATTCTCCAGGCAAGAATACTGGGGTGAGTTGCCATTTCCTTCTCTAAGTGAATGAATATAGATGCTATTAAGATCAAATTCCTAAATATCCCTTCTTCATGGGCAAGACACCTGCAATGCAGGAGATCTGGGTTCAGTCCCTGGCCTGGGAAGATCCCCTGGAGAAGGGAAAGGCTACCCACTCCAGTATTCCTGCCTGGAGAATGCCATGGACTGTATAGTCCGTGGAGTCTTGAAGAGTCAAACCCAACTGAGCGACTTTCACTCACTTTCACATGGGCAAGAGGCACTTAACATTATCAAATGGTTGATGGCAAATTTACTATTTCCTCTGAGAAAACAAAAGAAGAAAGACACGGGAACTACAGACACAAGATATTTATGGAGTTGGATAAATTCCCACATGTAAAAAAAATATAGCTTAACTCTTTAAAGTACTTTTAACTGCATGGATTTTGGTGGAAATTTTATGAATATTAAGGTAATAAAGTAGCTGAATTTTCTCCATGTAAATGCTGTATTTTCACCTTCAAAGAGCTCTCAGAACATTATTAAAGTTAAAGCAGATAACATTAGTACATGAGGCAGATAAAAGTGTCATAATGGAACCATTTTGGGTAAACACACACACACACACAGTAGAAGAATCTGAAAGGCTGTCAATACTGAAGGAGAAGAACTATAGAAGTGTCATCCACGCTGTATACACTAGGGTACTGTAGTGACAAAAACATCTATGAATTTGGAGAATTTTCCTTGCAAGTGCCTCAGATAGGCTATTAAGTAACTGAAAGAGAAATTTTCTTTCCTACTGATAAGTGCTGCCTAACCAGTCTTAAATCACCTTTTAAACATTCTGTCAAAAAAGCTGATAACATAAAGAGGGCAGTGCGTTGACAGGCATTCTTCCTTTTCTAAAAGAATCTCTTAGAATTTCTAAAGTATGAAAAGTTTCTGCAGTAAATATTCTCATGTTTCTGCAGAAATGTTTAGAAGACCAATGGGTGAGAACAGTAGCATAATAACAAAAAAAAAATAACCAACATACAAACCACAGGAGCTGAAATACATAACTCAGTTACAAACAGACCAACAAACATCATCAAATTCAAACCAGACTTAGTGCAGCACCTACAATGAACACAAATGATGCTCAACTGGGGGGAAGGAAATCTTCAGAAAACTCAAGGATAAAATTGGATGATAGTAGTTTCTATGATCACACACAGTAGAAACAGGATTTTTTAACAAATTCCAGTATTCTTGAACCAAGGAATATACCTATAAAAAGGAAACTATGTCTTAGAACAATAAAAATAAGAAGCAAAGCATGGGATAACATTTTGTGGCTTTGGATTTGGCAATGTGTTCTGACATGTGATCATCAAAGCATAAGAAACAAAGAAATGAGCAGATCAGCTGGATGTTATCAAAAGCAAAACATTTCCATTCTTCAAAGGACACTATCAAAAAAGTGAAAGACAATCAGAATGAGGAGAAAATATCTGCACATCATACATATCTGATAAGATATCTGTACCTAGAATATATGAAGAACTCTTACAAATCAATGATAAAAAGAAAACACAATTAAAAGTTGGTCAAAGTACTTGATTAGATGCTTTCAGAAAGAACTGACATATTTATAAAGATGATACAAGAATAGGCAAGAAGCACATGAGAAGATATTCCACATTATTAGTCATTAGGCAAATGCAAATCAAAATCACCATGTGATGAGGAAGCAACCTAAATATCCATCAACAGATGAACAAAGAAGATGTGGTACCTGCACATGATAGAACACTCAGTTCAGTTCAGTCGCTCAGTCGTGTCCGACTCTTTGCGACCCCATGAATCGCAGCACGCCAGGCCTCCCTGTTCATCACCATCTCTCGGAGTTCACTCAGACTCAC
>SJYT01045769.1:248600-315960 GCA_006410635.1 Cephalophus harveyi
ACCATAGCCTTGACTAGACGGACCTTAGTCGGCAAAGTAATGTCTCTGCTTTTGAAAATGCTATCTAGGTTGGACATAACTTTTCTTCCAAGGAGTAAGCGTCTTCTAATTTCATGGCTGCAGTCACCATCAGCAGTGATTTTGGAGCCCAAAAAAATAAAGTCTGGCACTGTTTCCACTGTTTCCCCATTTATTTGCCATGAAGTGATGGGACCAGATGCCATGATCTTCGTTTTCTGAATGTTGAGCTTTAAGCCAACTTTTTGGCTCTCCTCTTTCACTTTCATCAAGAGGCTTTTTAGCTCCTCTTCACTTTCTGCCATAAGGGTGGAACACTACCCAGTCATAAAGAGAATGGAATGATGCCATCTGCAGCAATGCAGATGGACAGAGAGATACGAAGTGAAAAGTGAGAGGGCTAGTCGCTCAGGGGCGTCCCACTCTTTGTGACCCCATGGACTATAGCCCACCAGGCCCCTCTGTCTATGGAATTCTCCAGGCAAGAATACTGGAGTGGGTGGCCATTCCCTTCTCCAGGGGATCTTCCCAGCCCAGGGATCAAACCCAGGTCTTCCTCATTACAGGCAAATTCTTTGCCATCTGAGACACCAGGGAAGCCCATACTAAGTGAAGTCAGAAAGAGAAAGACAAATTGCATATGATATCACTTATATGTGGGATCTAAAGTATGACCCAGATGACTTACTTACGAAACAGAAACAGGCTCACAAACATGGAAAAGATTTGTGGTTGCCACGGTGGAGAGGGGTGGCGGAGGGAAGGAGTGAAATTTGGGGGTTAGCAGATGCAGACTATTGTATGTGAGATGGATAAACAATGAAGTCCGACTGCATACAACAGGTAACACTCAACACCCTTTCATAAACCATAACATAAAGAATATGAATTATATATACATATATATATCTGAATCACATTGCTCTATACCACAAACTAATACAATCCTGTAAATCAACTATATTTCAGTAAAAAATAAATAAAAATCAATCAATCAAACAAACGCCCACCATGTAATACCACTGAACACCCTGTTGGATGACTGAAAACAAAAAGTCAGATGATAACACTTGCTGGAAAGGATATGGAGCAATCAGAACCTTCACACTGCTGCTAGAAATGTGAAATGAAGCACTCACTTTGGAAAATCGTAGGGAATTCCTCAAAACTTTAAACATATAACCTAGCAATAACCATATGACTTAGGAATTACACTCCCATGTATATTGCTAGGAGAGTGAAAGTATATATCCGCAAACAATGTGTACATGGACATTCATAGTAGCATTGTTCATAACAGTCCAAACAACCCAAATGTCCATCTGCTGATGAATGGATAAACAAAATGTGGAATATGCAGATAATATCCAGCCATAAAAAGAAATTAAGTACTGATATATATGACAATATTAATAACCTTGAACACAAAAGGCCACACGTATTATGATTTAACTTGTATGAAATGTCTAGAATAAGCAAAGATACAGAGACAGGAAATAAGTTAGCTGGTACTTAGGGCTGAGGCACAAGGGAAGGAGGGTGACTGCTCTAAGGCAGAAGTCTGTAAAGGTTCTAAAACTGATCATGGTAGGAGTTGCACAAATCTGCAAATATATCCAAAAATGGTACATAAACATGTGGATGTGTACATAAATAGGTACATAAATTGCGTGGTATATGAATTATATCTCAATAAAGTTCTTATTAAAAAATTATTGGAGCTGCCCAGGGGCTGAGCCTGAAGGTGAAAATAAACATGAATCACAGAAATGGATGGAATACAGTACAAAATGGGGCTTTTGGGGTTGACAAGCATAGGTTTGAGTTCCAATTAAAATACTTATTGTCTGAATGAATTTGGAAAAGACACTTATTCTCCCTAAACCTCAGTTTATTGATTTGAAAAGAAAGTAACAATTATACCAAATGTACAGAAGTATAATGATGAGCACCGTATTTCCAGTTCGCACTGAAAACAGAATTATCTGGTATCAATGTGCCACATTATTCTCTGACAACCACCAGCAAGTGTAAAATACAAACAGCTTTCTTAAGAGGAACAAGTGCTTGCCAATGAGTTATGACTGCAACCTACAGAAATAAAATGCACAATAAGTGCAATGTGCTTGAATCATCCCGAAACCATCCCCTCACCTCATCCGTGCAAAAGCTGTTTACAGAGAAACTGGTTCCTGGTGCCAAAAAGGTTGGAGACTACTGTTCTTGATCAACAAATGTGCCACTCTTGGAACAGTCATTATGATTTTAGGATTGGGAAGAATTCCTCTTAAAAATGAAAAAGCAGGTTTTAAATACTATGTTACTAAGTCTCAAGGTCCTCAGCTCTGGAGTGGAGAATAACAGTAATGGCTTGACTGGTTGTTATGAAGATGAATTAAGACATATGGAAACAACGGAACACATACAAAACCTAGTGTGTTAGTGTTCTGAATGATTTTTTAAAAGCATTGGCAAAAGCCAGAAAATTGTGCTAAACAATGAAGGCTCTGGCTCAGTGTTACTATTCACTTATCAGTTTTAATACCAACTGAAGTTCTCCTTGACCCACACTAATGGGGCTTGCGGAGTGTGGGGGTGAAGGAACAGACCTTTGAAGGTCTCCCCAAAGCCAGCTCTTTTCCATCGAGGAAAGCAATTCCCCCAGCCAGGTGCAGAGTAGCTACATGGAAAGGCTCCTGAAAAAATCTTCTCTGGGTAATCAAAAATATAAAAAAAAAAAAACCCACACAAACAATTTTGTCCCTGTATTATTAATTACCTTTCAGGACAGAAATAAAACAAAACAAATTACCCCTGCTGAGTAGTGTGATAACCAGAGACGGTACCAGACGAGCTAAGCCTGTTTCATGCCAGAGACAAATAGGGCTTGCTCAGTGCCAGAGATAAATTGGACAGACTCATCTCCTAGAAATAACCCTTAAAATGCAAAAACAGCTTTAGCACTCAGCAGCTTAAACACACACACACACACGCACGCACGAGTAGCACACACAAATACATCACACTCTGCACTCACGCTTTGACTTCTGAGAGACCATTCGAAATGTAATTTAATGCTGGTTAGGCAAGAGCTTATCTTTAGGAAAAGAAAATTCCCTCTTCCCTAAACAAACATTTTCTAGAGTTAGTCAAATAAATTCTTATCAGTGGTTAGTAATTATGTCCCTGGAATGAGCCCCTGACAACCAGCGCCTCTGAGGACAGAAAACTTCACCGTCCAGCCCAGCGAGCCAAGTCTTGTGCATGCCCAGACCCGTCCTGGAGAATGATGGCCCGGGATGGGATGCTTCGTATCTCAGAGCATTTCTCATAAGCCAGAGGCTGGCAGCGAATGCCTGCTATGATACCATGAAACATCTACCTTGGCCAAATAAAAAAAAAGCCATTCCAAAATAAGGCCCATAAAACATGTGGCAAGAGCCTTCAGGCCTATGAAATTTTCACATTTTGTCAAAGGCAATCCTGGCGAATCTTTACCCCCAAATAAGTCACCCCTCAGGAAGAGAAGATGAACTTTTTTATTTCCCTTATTAAATGCAGAACATTTCTTGGTTCCTAGCACATCAGAGGCCAAGATTTCAAGACATTTTAAGGCATTCTATGACTCTATTTTCCTCCCTTCCAAACCAAGACAGCCTTACTAAAGTACACGCTTTATCACTCCCTCTACTGCTCATGAATTTACAAAGGCTCTCGGCAGGCTGAACGGGGCAAAGAGCTGCAAGCTGTCACCAGACCATGGCTGAGTTCAAGGCAGGTCCTGCATCAACACAGAATTTATCAAGAATGAAGCAACACTGCCTCGGAAAGGTCAGGGCTACAGAGATAAGGGTGCTAAGTTGCTTCAGTCGTGTCCGACTCTTTGCGCCCCCATGGACCATAGCATGCCAGGCTCCTCTGTCCTTGGGATTCTCCAGGTAAGGATACGGGAATGGGAGCCATGCCCTCCTCCAAGGGATCTTCCCCACCCAGGGGTCGAACCTGCATCTCTTAAGTCTCCTGCACCAACAGGCTGGTTCTTCACCATGAGCACCACCTAGGAAGCCCCATAGAGATAAGCTGGGCAGGGTTAAATAGGAGAGAAGTCTGAGTTGACTTCTGGCTTGAGGTTTGGTCACAGACCAAATGGCCCAAAGCAGGCAGTTATGCAGAGAGACTCAAAATGTGGACCACAGTGCAAGAAGAATTTTAATTGGTTTAAGGTCAGTATTCTGAATAGCTTTGGAGGAAGGAACTTAATAGTTAAAATTAAACTTCCTTAGAGTCTGCACTATTTTGTAAGTCATCAAGCTAACAACAGTAGAAAATATAGGTGGAGGAGCCTCCTGGGAGGAAGCGAGACCCTGGGATCCATCCCACTGCCTCCCATAATGTGTGGTAATGGGGTACAGTGAAGGTGACTTAATGGGAAGGCAAGGGAACTCACACAGGTCAGTACCAACACTCTTAACAAAATATGAGCCAAACTCTTCTGTAGAAAGTGAAGATGGAAGAGGGGGAATATTCAATGGGAATGTTTGAAAGAGAAACAGGGAGTACTGAGATGAAGAATAAAGATTTAAAAACTACAAAAAATGGGTTTGCCAACCAACAGTTAGGTACTACTTACAAAGTTGAAAGTTAAAATGCATCAATCGACATGAATTCAAATTTTAATTGAATTTCTACTATAAGCTAAGTTTCAATAGGGGCACAGAGACACACAAAGCAATGTAGAGAGCTCAGTGTTCAGTTGGGACAGATATGTAAACAGGAAGTTACAATCCAGTGTGTGGTCAGTGCTGTGATTGTGCCAAACACAGGGCATATGTGAATAACAATCTGTATTGGAGCTGTGATTTTTTTTTTCTTTCCTTCCTCTAGTGGGGCTTGGCAATCTAAAACTATCAGGACTGAGGATTTCAGTGACCCAGAGGTTTGGACTGATAAACTGGTTGTGGAAACAGTGTGTTCTTTACTGTTTCAGCACCTTGGAGAGTACCGGGCTCAGAGAAGGGCTTTGACTTTTCCCCCTCTTTGGTGCAGGAATTAGAAGACAATTTCGTGAATTAAGTAATAAATCACCATGGTTCTTCACTGAGCAGGAGGCATGTGAACAGAGAAAGAAGACAAAGGATTGTGAGGATTCAATTTCAGGGGTAGGACTCAATGAAAACATTCCTGTTTTGCACGTGGAAATGACCTAGTTGATTTTGTTTGAAATGATGAACTTTTGATAATCACATGAAGTCATTGTAGTCTCTGAGGATAATGATAGGCAAAGATAGAGAAGATGATGGTATGGTAGGTATGAAACACATAGTTTGTGGGAAAATGCGTGGGAGGCTGGTAGATAACAGCTAAAAGCACAGATAGAATGTAGGGCAAGAGACTGAACATGTTCTTCAATCCTCCTCCTCCACGTTATGCCGAATAAGAGAGAAGCCTCTACTTGAGATGGTTTCCAGAAAAGTAAATTCCTCTACAGTGAGCTGGCCATGGGCACACTCATAAAAACAAAGAGCGTCATAGCCAATATTTGTTTAACACTTACTCACTGTGTGTGCGTTACCCCACATAATCCTCCTGTCCATGAGAATGGACTGCACCATCATCTGCCTCATTTAAAAATGAGCACACTGAGGCTTTCAGGGTTTCTATTGAACTTACTTGATCATAAGCCCTTAGCAGCAGAACCAGGACGTCAACACAAAGCATTCTCTCTTAACCAATTGTTGCTGTTAAGTTGCTCAGTCGTATCTGACTCTTTGTGACCCCATGGACTGTTGCCTGCCAGGCTCCTCTGGCCATGGGATGGCCCAGGCAAGACTACTGGAGTGAGTCACCATTTCTTTCTCTACTCTTAACCAACAGGTTACAGAGAAGGAGGATAAAATGCAAGATTTGGGGTGAATGGGATACTTTACATGGGTTCGTATATTTCTAATTAAAAACATAAAATGGCATCAACTTCCCAAACTGACTCTGTGCATTCTGCCAACCCTCCAAGACCTGCACTGAGTCCCCCGTGGGCCAGCTGTGAGGGTGGGTGGCTGCAGGATCAGCCAGCCCAGGCCGCTGCCCCGCCTTTCTGCTCAGAGCGCAAAGCGCCACAGGGCAGTGACAGGAGCAGCTTCTCTGCATGGCTGGGCTGTGGGTGTCAGCTCAGAACACACTGACCAGAAGGTGGCCTAGACACGCCTGAGTGAACAAAGCAATACAAGCCTCAAAGAAAAAGCAAATCTGTCCCGGGAGGTGAGAGTACACAAACCGTTATCCCGGAAGGCACCTGGCTGCACGACAAAGGAAAACAGCTCCAAACAGTTGCAACTTCCCATTTTCATTTAAAACTAATTTTATGGCCTGCAGTTCAAGTTATTTCCAACATGAAGTTATATAAGGATATAATTCCTAACCCTAACGGAGGGAAACCTTTTTCCTTTCCGCACTTACCCCCTTCACATTGCAGTAAATACCTACTACACCACGGCAGTGACAATCACAGAAACTCTGAATCATTTCACATCACGTTTTCCAGGATGAGGAGTGTATCTGGGCTTATGGTATCTCTGCAAATTCCCAAAGTAAAGCAGCAACTGGCTCCAGATAACACAGGAGAAACTTAGAGTGAGATTTTTAAAACTTTTTGGTCTCAAAGCTTCTGTGATGACCAAAGGATTAAAAAATGTGCCTCTGTGATAAAAGGCATTCTCTGCTAACATACTAGTGAATGAGCACAGTCAGACAAATGAATAAAAAGTGCTAACCGTGCTCTGATCCCCAGTGGAATCTTCCCCCTAAATCACGAGCTTATGGGCAGCTAGCAAATGAGGATCAGAACGTGCAGAGACGATGCTTCATGCTTTCCCCAGTGCCAGCCCCAGAAGTGCTCGCAGCCAACTCGGGGACTGGCAGCAACACTCGAGACACCTGTGGCACACGGCTCCTCTTAAGGAGAGGGAGCTTGTCTGCCTTGGAACCAGCATCCATGGGCCACAGGAAATATAAAGTCTGGCACAAAAGCTGGGCCTAGGAGCACATACCTCTTGATTGTATATTACATTCAGAAGGTGTGAGATCAAAGACTGGGGTTAGAATTAGGTTGTATGTTACAAGCATTCATGTCATCCACTAAGCCATTTACTTCTGCTAAATATCCTATAGTTATGGGTTTGAAATACGCAACCACTATTGCCAAGACCTCCATTTTCTTTCCCGAACTGAATCCTATCCCACCTTATCTCTCAGATGATAAAGAAATCGTGAATTCTAGAATGTATGACTCGGTTTTCCCATCAGTGCCTCTCTAGGACTTAGATCTGCGCCTAGTGTGGCAAAAAGCTCAGCTTCATTCTCCATTTTGCATATAAATTTCTGATTTTCATGGTAAATATCAGTCTTCCCACAATGTCAAGCTGAAAAGTGCCTGGTAACTTCAGGGACAGAGCATCCCCACTGTGAATTCCTTCTTTCTGGAAGGGAAAAACCTCTCCAAACTCTAAGCTCTTTTAAGCCAGTACTAGCATCTTATCTTAGATCCATGTAGAAACTCCCCAAATATTATTATTATATTACTTCAAAAAGAAAAGATGGAAAGTATTTGATATTTGGACAAAATTTAGCCTCTCAACTGAGTATAAAGAGGTGATGCTTAAAGTTGCAAAAGTACAACTGGAATGTTAATTTTTAGCCACTATATTATCAAATACCATAAAGGAGTAATACTATTCTTTACAAGCTAGAGATTTCTTTCTTTTTCTGTTTCTATTCTCTTTTATTCTCCCTCCCATTTCTAATTTCTTCTTTCTTTATTTCATCAGTAAATTTCTTGGTTGGTGAAGTTGGTTGGTGAAGTCGCTCAGTCGTGTCCGACTCTTTGCGACCCCATGGACTGTAACCTACTAGGCTTCTCCATCCGTGGGATTCTCCAGGCAAGAATACTGGAGTGGGTTGCCATTTCCTTCTCCAGGGGATCTTCCTGACCCAGGGATCGAACCCGGGTCTCCCGCACTGGAGGCAGACACTTAAATTTCTTAGCAAGACTTTTAGCAGGAGACGTAGATTTGCTCCCTGGTCAGAAAGATCCCTCAGAAGGAAATGGCTACCCACTCCGGGGTTCTTGCCTGACACAATCCTGCAGACAGAGGAGCCTGGCGGGCTACAGTCCACGGGGTAACAGAGAGTTGGACACCGCTTAGCGACTAAACAACTACAAGCAGTAATACCAACAAATCCTGAGACTTTAAGAAGCTTTCTTCAACTTATTTCTTACAAATAGCAGAGAGAGGACTTGAATGCAGAACTCATTAATCTAAAGCCAGAATTCACTTCCCCATAAGAGTCTGCCTCTCCCGCTATCTGCAGCCAATGAAGCACATTTCTTATATTTACTTACAATAGTAAACTCAAGTGCTATCTGTCATCTGTCTCTTATACACATCTAATTCACGATTTCTTTATCATCTGAATCCTATCCCACCTTATCTCTCAGATGATAAAGAAATCGTGAATTCTAGAATGTATGACTCGGTTTTCCCATCAGTGCCTCTCTAGGACTTAGATCTGCGCCTAGTGTGGCAAAAAGCTCAGCTTCATTCTCCATTTTGCATATAAATTTCTGATTTTCATGGTAAATATCAGTCTTCCCACAATGTCAAGCTGAAAAGTGCCTGGTAACTTCAGGGACAGAGCATCCCCACTGTGAATTCCTTCTTTCTGGAAGGGAAAAACCTCTCCAAACTCTAAGCTCTTTTAAGCCAGTACTAGCATCTTATCTTAGATCCATGTAGAAACTCCCCAAATATTATTATTATATTACTTCAAAAAGAAAAGATGGAAAGTATTTGATATTTGGACAAAATTTAGCCTCTCAACTGAGTATAAAGAGGTGATGCTTAAAGTTGCAAAAGTACAACTGGAATGTTAATTTTTAGCCACTATATTATCAAATACCATAAAGGAGTAATACTATTCTTTACAAGCTAGAGATTTCTTTCTTTTTCTGTTTCTATTCTCTTTTATTCTCCCTCCCATTTCTAATTTCTTCTTTCTTTATTTCATCAGTAAATTTCTTAGCAAGACTTTTAGCAGGAGACGTAGATTTGCTCCCTGGTCAGAAAGATCCCTCAGAAGGAAATGGCTACCCACTCCGGGGTTCTTGCCTGACACAATCCTGCAGACAGAGGAGCCTGGCGGGCTACAGTCCACGGGGTAACAGAGAGTTGGACACCGCTTAGCGACTAAACAACTACAAGCAGTAATACCAACAAATCCTGAGACTTTAAGAAGCTTTCTTCAACTTATTTCTTACAAATAGCAGAGAGAGGACTTGAATGCAGAACTCATTAATCTAAAGCCAGAATTCACTTCCCCATAAGAGTCTGCCTCTCCCGCTATCTCAACAGCCAATGAAGCACATTTCTTATATTTACTGACAATAGTAAACTCAAGTGCTATCTGTCATTTTAAAAGCAGAAAATAGAAGATTTTGTTTTCCTCTCTGTAAGAATCTTAAAGTGAGCTGGTATTTATTAATGTGATTCTTAAATATGACTTTTCGTATTCAAGTGTGCGACTTGCTATAAAGAGAGACATTCAAAATATTTCACATTTAATTATTCATGTTATAATTAGTTACTAACGCATTTTATTTTTATGTTAAAGAAAGAGACAGTGTCCCTTTAAGTGATTTTGTCATGATTTTCTACTGCAATTCAATAACTGCTTGGTGCTGAGAAGGCTGAAATTTTCATTTGAATTCTTCTATTTAAATTTTTACATCACTGGCTGTAACCCCAGGGTATGGGCAATTTGTAATGTTAGCAATTCTTTAGATGCTGAATATTAAAATCTACTTTTGTATTTCAAGGGTTATTTCTAATTACATGCACAATTGCTAATCCATCTGCCTACTACATAGATGTCTGTGGTTATATATGCTTGAATACTTATTGAAAATTAAATAACATCATAAACAGTCAAATTAATTTTCTTGAGCATACCAAAGGCAAGAAGGCTGTGCTAAGACAAAATATCATTTGCCCTGAGAAACATAAAGAAGGCTTATCTTATACCTCCCTGAATTTGTCACATTCTATCATTGGATAGTCTTTTAAGAAAAATCCTAAAATTTGAAATAAGTGATACCTGAGAAATATTACCTTATATGTATGTGTGTATATATATATATATATATATAAACTGGAGTGGGGTGCCATTGCCCTCTCCGATATACATATATATATATATATACCCTTATCTGGATGAATAATTTAAAATTTCAGTCTAAAGATGTTTCACTGTCAAACCAACAAGTCCATAATGTGTTTCCTGCAATAACATGACCAAATGTAGCTATTTCAGTAGGAAGTTGTTTTCCCGCATGTTCTAACATAATAGAAAATTGTAAAAGACAAAAAATTCCTGGGCTGTCTTTTGTTTCTTCCATCACTGTCATTGTTTTAAAGTAGGGGAAAAATATGAAAGGCTGGACTTCAGAGTCCATGAAAATGGTATTTATCCAAAGTTTATAGAGATGTTGAGGAAAACTTAATCGCTGAGAAACCACACACACACACACACCTCAGAAGAAAAAGGCAAAGGTTATGTGAGCAAGTTGCAATAGTGAAACAGTTCAGGAGGGAGGAAGCCTAAGGAATACGTCTCCCTGTTTTAGAGAGAAAATAAGATCCGATGTTTTAAAGTTGGCTGAGAGGGTTGGTATTGACAGAATAGTTTTCATAGAGATTTGGAAAGTCCCAAGGAAGGCAAAGTTGACCCTGATGGTTCCACTTCAGGGTTCAGAGAATGAGTCCCAGGTTGCACCCAGACATCTGCTGAAGGTGAGGATACTTGCTGGCCTCCAGCTGGTCTACAGAAAACACTGGGGCTTAGCCCTACCCCAGAGGGATCAGAACCAAGATACAGACAGAGGATGATGGGTGCAAAGGTAAATGAACTTTTGTTTGAGGTTCAGTCTCATGTGAGCCACAGCATTTGGGAATCTGGAAGCTGGGCCATACTCTAACAGAGACGCTGGTACAGTTTCGAAGGCGGGGGCGGGCGCTGAGGTCAGACCCGAGTGGTAACTCAGGTACCTAGAGAAGGGTGGAAACACGTGCTGGCTCACGGAGCGGGTTACAAGCAGCAACCAGGGTGGGAGACACAGAGCCAAAGAGGCAGCTGATGGGAATGCTGCAGAGGAAGGTCAGAGGCACAAGCGAGCGCCCTGCTGGACAGAAAAGAACTCTATTAATGAGCGTCCAGAAGACCAAGGACAAGCTCCAGGTGGGCCGAAAGGCACGTGTCTCCTGGATCATTCAGGAGCCCGGATAACCTCAGGATCCATGTATGCACACACATCCACATGTCATCATATTAAGCCATGTTTAAAACCAGGCTTTTAATTTTAACTGTTTCAAATGTTAAAATCCTTTTCCATAAGTGGTTTCTTAAGCGAACTGCTCTCCCTGATACAGACCTAAGTAGGAATCCTGCTTCGCTGATCTGCTGGCTATGTGACCTTGGGCAGGTCCAGCTGATCTCAGTTAACAAATACATACCACTTAACACTGTTGTGAGACTCAGAACAGGCACCACATGGAAAGTATTTAGTCCAGTGCCCAGCAAAGGGCTCTTCCCCAGACATCTCAAGTTCTCATTCTGTTTATGCTGGCTCCCTCCCAGAAGGCCCTCTATCACGCCTACATCTACAGGTTTATACACAACCCACCCCAGACTCCTGCAATTTGGGTTCGGTGTGTCCCCCAACCCTGAACTTCCATAGCATCTGGTCTCATCAGGACCCATCACCCTGTGCTGCCCTCCCTATCTATCTCCAAGCCCCACTGAACCTTGAACTCCACAATGGCAGTAACCATGCGCACCATATTTGCTGGGCTATCTCCAGGCTCAAAGAAGTGCCTGGCACACAGAAAGTGAAGCATTAACTTTGCCAAGTTCGTAAATGAATAAATGAGAGAGTTAGTTTTTGGACACCAGTCTACCTTCTTCCTGGGCTTTGTAGATGGCAGTAGTGGTAAAGAATCCACCTGCCATCGCAGGAGCTGCCAGAGATGTGGGTCCGATCCCTGGGTTGGGAAGAGCTCCTGGAAGAGGAAATGGGAACCCACTCCGGAATTCTTGCCGAGATAATCACAGAGACAGAGGAGCCTGGCAGGCTGTAGTCCACGGGGCCACAAAGAGCCAGACATGACTGAAGTGACTGAACATGCACACACTAGCTTCTCCCCAAGTTGCCCACCTCCTGAGTAAAGCAACTTTTCCTTTCCAACCAAAAGGAAAAAATAAACCAGTGAATGAGTTAAGGGTCTAGATCCTCTGTGATGGCTCAGACAATACTGAGCTGTCCTTTCCTCAACTAAAGTAGCTATTACTCATGATAATATTGTACTTCTTAATTATACCCAGATTTATGATGTGGTTTATACCTGCACCCATGGGCAGAGGAGCCTGGTAGGCTGCAGTCCATGGGGTCGCAAAGAGTCGGACACAACTGAGCGACTTCACTTTCACTTTCAATTTCACTTATACCTGCACATATGAAGGGATATCCCAAACAAAAATTTAAAAATTTTATTATCTAGATGCCACCCGCTTCTATATATAGCAGGGCGTCAACAAGCATCCAATGAATTAACATTGGGTTCATAACTTTTGTCAAATCAATTAAATTTTGTGCATCTGTTTCCTTCTCTGTAAAATGTCTACATAAGCTCTGAACACCTTTGATTTTGTGAGTGTACTGAAAGGAAAAATCACGTATGAATTGCCAGTCAACATGCTGATATAGAGCACAGACCCACATATACAATCTGTCCTCTTATAATTTTTAATTAAGGTACCATAGGATATAAAGAAGCAAAGGACTCCCAAATCAAGTCCTGTATCAAGGAAAGAACTGCATTTCCACATGGAAAGGCACTCATTTTGTTAAGCACCCACAAAGACCTAAAGACGTTCATGCCAAGGACTGTGTGAGCATGAAGGCTATCAAGAAACATACTTGCACATACAAAACCTATTTTTTTTTAAAGACAGAAATATGGCAACCAGGTGGAAGGAACAAGGTAATTTCCAAAGTCCTAGCTTTCTCTTGGCAGGGGATTTGGGTAATAGCCTGCCAATTGCTGGTTACTGCTGCCAAGGACCAAGACTGCTGTGTTCAAATTGCTGGCAATGGCCACCTATTGTTTGTAAATTTCTGTCTTCGCAGGAACTCAGCAGAGAGGCTACTCAAGACAGCAGGGAAGTGGGTCTGGCCAGTGCTTGCAAGGGTCATCACTGCCTTGTAAAGAAGTCACAGGAGAGCAACATGAGAAAGAGTACACCTATGAAAACCTCCCTGAAAGATTTCCTGAATCTTTGGCCAAACATAATATATACGTACACATGCATATGCATATAGTGATATAGTGAAGTTGCTCAGTTGTGTCCGACTCTTTGTGACCCCATGGACTGTAGCCCACCAGGCTCCTCAGTCCATGGGATTTTCCAGGCAATAGTCCTGGAGTGGATTGCCATTTCCTTCTCCAGGGGATCTTTCCAACCCAGGGATCGAACCGGGGTCTTCCACATTGTAGACAGACGCTTTACCGTCTGTGCCACCAGGGGTATATGTATATCCATCTGTATACACATATATGTAGGTGGGTGATGCCCTTTGCAAAATAAACCATAAAATAATATTAAAAATTGCCCACTCTGATCACTGAACAGTTACAGAATCACAGCTTGCAGCCCGCTGGCTCTTCTCGCTTGGTTGGTGGTCTGTTCATTTAAGCTGGGCAGTGATACACCACACAACAGCTCACACAACCGGATGAAAGAATCTATTTGGAAATTTTTGTCTGGTGAACTAAGTATAGACACTGTGGCATCTCTCTTATGGCTTAATTACCTAGTGTTATCTGCTAAATACTATAGAAAACGATTTAAAACAAAAATTGGCTTTAAATTCTTGAAGGTTTCTCCCCTTTCTGGTCAAAAGGCCCAGCACTCTACAGGCTCTGGAGTAAACCCCAACTCTTGTGTTTACAAGCTGTGTGATTTGGGCACACTTATAAAAGCTCTCCAAGCTTCAGTGTTCTCATCTATAAAATGCAGCTAATCACAACAGCCTCCTCTGGCTTGCTGGAGTGAAATGGAACCAGAGTATATACGTAAGGCTGTTCCTATTACTAAAAAACATTGGCTATCATGTCTGTCTCTATATTCATGGAGCATTAGACAAAAGCACTTGCTCTCAAGTCAGTGGATCTGTTCTTGAGTTCTGATCCTGCTACTTACTAGTTGAGTGACCCTGCCAAGTTAGATTCCTGAATTTCATTTTTTAAATGATAAACTAGGAACTGTCACATTGATCATTAAGCATGCTTGGCATGTACACCAAGATATAAGTCATCATTATCAACCACCTATACCTTCACTAAATGCCCCAAATCACAACGTTCTCATCTCTCTTCCTCTACTATCATTTGGGATCTACTACTTAATCCAGCTCATTGGGTCATGGAACCAATGAAGAGAGAAAGAAATTCCAGTGATAGACTGACAGCAGATGAAAAATAACAACCTTAATCTACAACATAATACAAGCTGCATTATGACTAAAAGAGCAGAAAGATTTTGAATGAACTTCTTGATTTGAAATATTCATATATATATACACAACAAGATCTGCTTGTACTAAAATATGGCTTATTACTTGTCCTAAATGAAAATGTCCTAATAGTGGAGACAATGCCTGAGACAGGAAAAATGTGAATGAGTCTGTGAGGAAGTGGGTATCCAATAATATCTATTGCCTTTCTAATATGAAGAGGCAATTATGACATTTTCAGGCATTAGAAACCATTCTGCACATAAAAGAAGTATTCCATAATGGGGTTTTCAGGCTTATATAGCCTTAGAACCAGACAGTATTATGATCTTGGCAGACCAATTAGCCAGACTTTCTTTTTTTAAACAGTTGATTTAATACACTAAATAGAAGAGCATATAAGTCTGATGCCAACACTCAATGGTCATTGCTGGTGGCCAATGAAACCTGAAAATGCCAATTTAACTGACTTCAGTATTAAATTCTACATTCCACACCAAATAACCAGTCTTATAATTATGAAATGCTTTAGTTTAAACTGTGTTTAAAATATCTTCCTCTTAGTAAGAAACTCTTTCCCTCTTCTCAGTTGCCTTCCTAAACAAAAACATCAACAGTAATCTGTTTTTGAAAAGATCCTTTACTGTTACATAAAAGCTACATGGGTGTATGTTTCTAGGGAAACTTAGGCAAGAATATAAGCACCAAGTCCTTTGAACAAATTAATTTTAGAAATCATACATAGCTTTGAAAATGGTTCCAAGGGCCCTAAAAATCAAAAAGTTATCAGATTCAGAGGGCAGACACGAATGTTTTCATATTTAAACAACACCATCATGCAGATTTTGTCTGCTGCTCCTTTCTCAAGCCAAAGTGAAAGATTTCAAGGACTAGAAAGGTAGCCTCAGATGGCCTTTGCATTTAACCGTAAGAGCCTAAAGCAAACAACTGCGGCTGAGAGAGTTCCATGGAACAGACATTCCCTGGAAAGGAGGTTCTGCTTGGAGGAACCAAAAGTCTCACCCATAATTGGTTAGAAAAGACCTTAATAAGCCAGAATAAATTTTATTTCATCTCCATCTTCCTGAGGGGAAAACCAAGGCTTCAGGAAGCTAAGTAAACTGTCACTGATCTGGCAAGTGACTGGACTTTCAGATACGTCAGATTCAGTTGACTAAAAAGCCTTTGACTCTACATGAATGGAGGCTGTCTCTCTTTAGCCAGGATACTCCTTTGTAAACGGGCTTCTCTGGTGGCTCAGCTGGTAAAGAATCCTCCTACAATGTGGGAGACCTGGATTTGATCCCTGGGTCGGGAAGATCCCCTGGAGAAGGGAAAGGCTACCCACTCCAGTATTCTGGCCTGGAGAACTCCATGGACTGTACGGCCCATGGGGTCGCAAAGAGTCGGACACGACTGAGAGCCTTTCACTTTCACTTTCCTTTGTAAACTGAGGCCTTGAGACTAATAAGATGACCTCTAAGATCTCACTGGGAACAAATAATATTCTATGGATCGAGGGCTTAAACACCCCCTGAAATTGCAGCCACCGAGGCCGCTGTCCCTATAGGGCAGGAGAGGAGCCTCTGGCCCTCATTCCGCCTCACCCCCTGCCACCCCCTGCCACCCAACAAGACCAAGCGCCTGAGGAGCCGTGGAGCTGGACCCACTTGGTGTCAGTGTATAACCTTGCACTCTTGGAATCAAGTCTAGATTCTAGACCAGTCTCTGGCTTTAGAGATCCTGGGATTCCTTGTCTCAGTCACCACCTGTATCCTGTTTCCAGGCCGGGGTGGGTCTTCCCAGTAGATCTGTTCTCCCTGGATAGGCCATGCACCTCCAGTGCCCAGGACATAGGGCTGTTTAAGCAGCAGCTGCTTCTGGGGGCAAGTGTTGGTGCGTGAGGGAGCAGAGCGTGGCATCGGGCCAGGGGTGAGAGGGGAGCTGGGCAGAGGTTAGCAGGGCCTGCTGCCCCCACATTGGTCTGAGACTTGTAGGATGCGGAGACCTCCCACTTCAAACAAGGCCTTTCCAATTAGAATATCTGTCAGAGGAGGATGGAACATATTTTATTAACAGCTGTGCTAGCTTGATTTACTAGTTTTAAATATTTACACTTGTGGTATGTGGGCCTCTATCTGTTCTCTCTTTGACTTCAGGCCTGCCAGGGTTAAGGCCGTAGGCACGTTTTTGTTAGGCTGGCGCCTACAACTGCTTCTTTTAGGTTTGAACTAACATTGCATAAAACTCGAGGGATTTCGCATGAAAACAGTGATTTATCGCATCCCTTGAAGAAAGAGTTAGCCACTCCAATGCAACATTCCGGATTCAATCATCTTTAGGGACGAAAAGTGTCAGTTCCCTGTTAGATATGGGCAGGGCAGGACTGGCTGCTCGCCACCTTCAGTGAAAAGTGACAGTGTGAGTCATTCAGTTGTGTCTGACTCTCTGCAACCCCATGGACAGCAGCCCGCCAGCTCCTTTGTTTATGGAATTCTCCAGGCAAGAATACTGGCCATTCCTCTCTCCAGGGGATCTTCCTGACTTGGGTATCGAACCCAGGTCTCCCACTCTGCAGGCAGATTCGTTACCATCTGAGCCACCAGGGTTCCAGGTAAACAGTCCAGCTGGACCTGTGCAGCCAGCGTCCTGCTTTCTGAGCAGCTATCTGACCAGGCCCACCTCACTGCCGTGTGTTCCCTCTCAGCCCTGGCAGGCATCTGGTAGACATCCCTGATCTGAAGAAATCTTAAGGCATTAGCTGAATCACCTCATCTAATAGGATCATCTGGGCAAATTAATCTAATCGAGCTTGTTTTGTGAACAAATAAGTGTCATTTGATGTGATTGAAGATATAACCCCTGGCCTCACGACTCTCTCACTTAAGACAAGAACACGGGGTAATCACTTGAATTGAGAGAGAAGTCTCTTTAACTATCCATCTTTCTCCGGTCCAGGGCACACCAGATGAACAGTTAGTTAAGGAGTTCTTTCCTGATCGTGCTCACAGAAAGAAAATAACCCTCTTAAAAAGCCTTGTTGAAAAATAATGAATCCAAACAATGAGATTGTCATTTGGACCCTCATGGTGGAATCTCGGTCTTTAAAAGAAAGGCAGTGTTGCTTGTGCCTCATCGTGACAATATTTTTTTCTGGATGTTGAAAGCTCTAGGGTGACTCTAATTTCACTTCAGATCAGAAAGAACCAAGATATGATGTATGAAAGCAAAATTAATGATGGCCTCAACATCCCTTCTTAATTTTTTTTCCTCATCATGTATTAATCTTCTGGGGTTATTCGACATGTTAAAATAGGTGTATGAATTGCTGTTAATATGCTGTTGCCAGGTTAAAGTGCTAGAGAGAATGTGAGGATGCCAGAAAACAGATCCCAGAGAGAAATGAAACACTGCTTCCCTGAGTTTATGATTACCATGCAAATAGACTCCTTCTGAATTTAAATTACAATGACAAAAAAAAAAAATCCTGTACATGCGCTTAAGCACACCAACAAGGATGAAGGGCAGGGGAGCTGCACACGGCAGTTCCGGGGCTATTATCACCATTTCTACAGTCTCACATGCAAAAACACAATCAGACAACACACTCTCACTTTGAAACTTGGAAAGTATCGTGTTGCAAAACATTACAGCAGACGACATTTCTTGAATTAAAAGCAAAAATCTGTTATCTTCAGCCGCAGGGAAAAGTTATTATAAACAACGTATGGAAAATCTAACAAGCACACGGAGAGAGAAGCAGGGGAAAAAAATGACAATTTCTCTAAGTACTGTTGTGAATGTTTCCAGGATCAAAAGCTTAATTTTAGAAATGCTCACATTCTACTATCAGTTATCATCTCAGGATGACAAGGGTATTTGCTAAGCCACAACATGTCCAGAGGTGGCTCTGAAATGGCTTTGGTTTAAAGCATGAAACATCCATGACTGCACAGGGCAAAATGTTGTCTTTAAATAGAAGCCTGGCAAAGCAAATTCCCATACAAACCCAGGACTGAGGGAAAGAATGTACCTGGCCACCTCTGCTTCCACACCTTCATGTACACCTTGGCTTTTCTCTGACTCACTTGCCAACATCTGCACATTTTAAAAGAGCAAGTTCATATCATGCCTACTCCCTAGGCTTTTGGTTTGGAAAATTAGTGCATGGCCTCTCAACAGAGAGGGTACAAATTTGGACCTCCGTATTTGTGATTCCTCCAAGTAAAGATTCTAGCAAATTTATCCTCTCATTAAATTATGTGATTATTCACTTAGTCATTCAACAAATATTTACTAGGGAATTCCCTGGAGATCCAGTGGTTAGGACTCCACGCTTCCACTGTAGAGGGCACAGGTTCCATACCTGGTCCGGGAAGTAAGATCCTACATGCTGCACATCAAAGCCAAAAAATAAAAGTGGCTGGAGAATAAAAAAATTATTTACTAAACATCTACTTACTTGCCAGTCACTATTTAAGACAGAATGTACAGGGGTGTCTTCCTGGACCTTCTATCCTAGTGGGTAAATAAAGAAGAAGCCAAAGAAGCAGGTTACAGATATGCTCTCTGTTAGAAACGGGAAGTACCCACGAGAGAACTGGAGCGGGGAAAGACTCGGGAAGAACAGGACCCATGGGGTTAGCGCGGGGGTCAAGGAAGGCCGCCTCCAGGGCTGACACCGGGGCAGGACCCTGGAAAGAGCAAGCTTGTTCCCCGGAGGCTGAGGGGATGCGCGCCCCTGGCCCCAGAGCAGGAGGGCCAGGTGCCCAAGGGCAGAGGAGGGTGTGGGGAGCGGGCGTGGGGAGCGGGGGGACCCGGCACATCTGTCCTTCGAGGCCAAAACAACTCGTGCTGTGACCTAGTAAAACCGAACTTTTTGAGTATCTGTGGAACAGTGAACGTTAATTACAGAAGGTGCCTCTGACAGTTCCACAAGTCACGGGCACAGTGTCTGGCCCACCTCACCTCCAAACCGGTCTGAAGAGTCAGTCACTGCACCGCCTCAGGGTGCAACCACAAGAGTGATGGCTGGTGCTCAACCGGGAGCTCCCCGAGGACCCAGGCAGCTGGCCGCTCCTTTCTACCCTCAGAGGGGGGCTGCCCGCTGAGAGCACCAGGGTTCTGTGTTGATCCTAAGTGCTTCCTCAGTGGCACTAGTGGTAAAGAATCCACCTGCCAATGCAAGAGACATAAGGGATGTGGGTTCGATCCCTGGGTTGGGAAGATCCCCTGGAGGAGGCCATGGCAACCTGCTCCAGTATTCCTGCCTGAAGAATCCCATGGACAGAGGAGCCTGGAGGGCTACAGTCCATAGGGTTGCAAAGAGCGAGCCATGACTGAGAGACTCAGCATGCACGCAAGAGCTTTTCTAGCAGGGGACAGGACTCTGGGAACCTCAACTAAGGGTGACTCTGCTAAAAGTCCAGCTGTCACAGTGTGATTTATTTCCTGGGCTGGAGGAGACAGGGCAGGTGATGAGAGTTGGTTTATACCAGGGAGTGTTTCATTTGTGGTTAAAACACATTCAGTTCAGTTCAGTCACTCAGTCATGTCCAACTCTTTGCGACCCCATGAACTGCAGCACGCCAGGCTTCCAGGTCCATCACCAACTCCCGGAGTTTACTCAAACCCATGTCCATTGAGTCGGTGATGCCACCCAACCATCTCATCCTCTGTCATCCCCTTCTCCTCCTGCCTTTAGTTTTTCCCAGCATCAGGGTCTTTTCCAAGGAGTCAGTTCTTCATATCAGGTGGCCAAAGTATTGGAGTTTCAGCTTCAACATCAGTCCTTAAAATGAATATTCAGGACTGATTTTCTTTAGGATGGACTGGTTGAATCTCCTTGCAGTCCAAGGGACTCTCAAGCGTCCTCTCCAACACCACAGTTCAAAATCTTCAGTTCTTTGGTGCTCAGTTTTCTTTATGGTCCAACTCTCATATCCACACATGGCTACTGAACAAACCATAGCTTTGACTAGATGGACCTTTTTGGCAAAGTAATGTCTCTGCTTTTTAATATGCTGTCTGGTTGGTCATAGCTTTTCTTCCAAGGAGCAAGTGTCTTTAAATTTCATGGTTGCAGTCAACATCTGCAGTGATTTGGAGCCCAAAGAAAATAAAGTCTCTCATTGTTTCCCCCTCTATTTGCCATGAAGTGATGGGACCAGATGCCATGATCTTAGTTTTTGAATGCTGAGCTTTAAGCCAATATTTTCATGCTCCTCTTTCACTTTCATCAAGAGGCTCTTTAGTTCTTCTTCACTTTCTGCCATAAGGGTGGTGTCATCTGCATATCCGAGGTTATTGATATTTCTCCCTGCAATCTTGATTCCAGCTTGTGTTTCATCCAGCCCAGCCTGGCATTTCACATGATGTACTCTGCATATAAGTTAAAATAAGCAGGGTGACAATATACAGCCTTGTCATACTCCTTTCCCAATTTGGAACCAGATTTAAAATTAAAAATTTAAAACAGATTGTTGGTTCTCTATTTACTTGCTATTGTTGTTTTCAATTTTACTGAAGTATAGCTGAATTACGATGTAGTGTTAATTTCAGGTGTACAGCAAAGGGATTCAGTTATATATATATATATTCTTTTTCATATTCTTATCCATTATGGTTTATCGTAGGATACTGAATAAAGTTCCCTGTACCATACAGTAGGATGTTGTTGCTTGTCCATCATATATACAATAGCTTGCACTGTATGAATCCCACACTCTCAATCCATGCCTCCTCCACTCTTTCCAAACCCTTGGTAACCACAAGTTATGTATCTTGAGTCTCTTCTGTTCTCTACATCTTGAGTCTGTTTCTATTTCGGCTCTGCATTTACTTTTGGAAAGAAACCAGTTTCACTTCACAAATATCCTTTTGGAAATGTGTTCTTTAATGTGTAACTGAGGACTGTCTGCCCCAAACAACTATTTGAGAGTCTTCTTTACCAAGAGGGCTGACAGTGGGGTTCACACATGCTCCTCCAGTGCAAGAAAGTATTGGTTTACAATCATTCTTGTCTTGACAAAGAATCCAGGATGCAGAGGAAGTTAAAGCTATTTATAGGTAAGGGACCATTTGTTCAGTAGGGATCAATAAAAATGACATGAAGTACTGCAAAAATTGTAACAGAAGTCTGAAGATCCTGCCTACCTTAAGGAATTACATGTTCTTGCTTTTGTACTTTTGGAACACCTGACACAGAGCAGATTTTCCTTATGTGTTTGCTGAATTAATTAGCCCAGAATTATCACATAGGGGTTTCCTTAGTGGCTCAGTGGTAAAAAAAATCTGTTTACCAATGCAGGAGACATGGGTTCGATCCCCGGTCCAGGAAGATTCCCTGGAGAAGGAAATGGCAACCCACTCTAGTATTCTTGGCTGGGAAATCCCGTGGACAGGGAAGCCTGGTGGGCTACAGTGAATGGGGTCACAAGGAGTTGGACACAGCTTAGCATCTAAACCATCACCAACATCAACAATTATTACATAAGTCAAGACAAAACAATATCAACTCATGGGAGGCCAGAGAATACTGAATTTATTTATGATATTTATGATAAAGACCAAATCCACAGATATACAACACACTGCTTCCAATAATTTGTTTCTAATGAATTTATAGAAAACTGGCCTTACTTTTACCCCAACCCTTTCTTTATTTTAACTCTCAATACAATGGTTGGCCTTCCTCAAAAATAAAGAATCTAAGTAGGATTGGTTAGTAACCGAGATTTGTCTACTGTTTTTGATTCTGAGGTATACAATTCTAAATCTAGAGAACTTTTTTGTAGGTTACCTAGGTGGCCTTTTATCTTGTGAAATAGGTTATTCTAAGCCTATCATAGATAAAATGTGTGAGAGTTTTAAATCTGTGACGCATCATATAAATTATAATTATGATCATAATATTATTATGACATCTATTAGCAAAGACCAACTCCAATTTTCCTCCTGTTTATGAAAGTAAAAGGTATATCCCAAATAATTACCTGCTCTCCCCCTCCACATGTCAAATCACAGTAAAATCCAACATAATAGGACAGCATCATAGAGGTAGGTCACTGTGACATTGTTTTAACCATGCCCACACCCATTAACGTTAAGACCTGGCACAAAATTGAAGCTGCAATTTCCAAAGCACTTTGATAATCTAGAATAAACCGAATATAAAAAAGACTAACTGGCTTAGTTGTCCTTTATGAACACATGAAATTTTCAGGGCTTTGCACATTTTGATGACTTGAAGGCTATGTCAACATAAAATTTCTTTCAATTTCTCAGAGGCAAGTGAATCCAGAGATGGCATTTTGCAAATAGTTCAAATGTCAAATGGAAGTTTAGACAAAAGCAATTAGGAGAATTTCAACCATGGGTGGATTTCGGAAACGTTTAAGTGCTTTTTGCTACAAAAGGAGTTCAGAAATCCCTATGCAATATTAACAAATGACACATATTCCCCAAAGCATGTATTTCTTTTCCTTCTTTCCACATTTCCTTAGAGTTCTGCCGTGTGTAAAGCACTGTTCTCCAAATGGAAAACAACTTCCCATTTCCCATCGTACTCTGGTGCCTACTGCAGTGTCTGGCACACAGTAAGTGCTCAACAAATAACACAGAATGGTGAATAAATGAACAAGTAAACATGATGAGGGACTTCCCTGATGGTCCAGCGGCTAGGAATCTGCCAGCCAACGCAGGGAACACAGAGTCGATCTCTCATCCGAGGAGACACCCCATGCTGGGGAGCAACTAAGCCCATTTGCCACAACTACTGCGCCTGAACGCTAGAGCCTGTGAGTCACAAGTGCTGAGCCCAGGGGCTGCAACCACTGAAGCTCAAGTGCCCGGAGCCTGTGCTCTGCAACGAGAGAAGCCACGGCAACAAGAAGCCAGTGCGCACAACCAGAGGGCAGCCTCCACTCACCACAACCAGCAACGGACGGCGGCAGCAAGGAAGACCCGGTGTGGCAAACATAAATCAATCCGTCAATTAAATTAAAAGATAATGATGAACAAGAAACATCCCTTTCCACACTGAAGACTTTTCTTTTCTTATAATACAAATGTCAGTACATTTCTTCTACTATGAACAACCTAAGAAATAACAGAATATTTACATGGTTTTGCTTGCTTTTGCCAGACAGAGCTTGCAGAAAACTACTCCAGAAGAAAGCTAGAAATCACTGCAAAGATGAGCTAGTAGGAATCCAAGCGGACTGTGAAAAATGAAGTTGCATGGTTGTAGGGAAAACCTAGCAACTATGACCTGTGTCAAAAAAAAGGAAAAGAAAAGAAAGAAAATCATGCAGAATGCTGTGATATACAAATGTACTTATAATTTTTTTAAAAAGCATAACGTGGTTTCCTTTAGGATAAGAGGCCACCAAGCAAGAACAATGCTTTGAAGGTACATGGACAATCTGAAAGGATAGAAATTACCAGAATCTAAAGTGCTTTCACTTTATAAAGCTAAAGTGTTTTAAAGTATCTAAAATCTTTAAATGTAAAGTGTTTTAAATCAACAGGGAAAACTTCATAGCTTATCAGATTTATGTGATGGAAGCTTCATGAAAGAAACCTCATTTATGTTCTTTCTGTCTATGATTAATTTTGAAAATTAAGTGGGCTTTGAAAAGAGCTTGTTGCCAACAATTTCCCTTTAATAGAAATGGACCAGGATTGCACGGTCTTACCTGGTGTTTATACAGAAGCAGCCTCTTCACCACAGCAGTCAGTCCAAGGGAAGAGCAAAAACGGCCTGTGATCACTAAAACTGACACCACGAAGCCTGTTTACGGGGCTATGCATTTTCACTCCGGGGGAGGAGTCTTCAAGGTCACCCTTCAAAGCCTGGTGATTCTCAACCTACTTATTATTCGAATCCCTCATTTATATGATGCCTCAGCAGATGAGAAGCAGCAAATTAGAAGACAGAGCCCTGGGAGAGAAAGGCATGCTGATAACAGAAGCCAGCGCTGGCGAGCTGAGCTCAGACACGGGCACGTGCGTGCTAAGTCACTTCAGTCGTGTGTGACTGTCACCCTATGGACCGTAGACCCACAGGCTCCTCTGTCCATGGGATTCTCCAGGCAAGAACACTGGAGTGGTACCATGCCGTCCTCCAGGGGATCTTCCCGACCCAGGGATGGAACTGGCATCTCTTAAGTCTCCCGCACTGGTAGGTGGGTTCTTTATCACTAGTGCCACCTGGGAAGCCCAAATGAGGAGGTGCAAACAGTAGTCCATTTGATGGCCCTCGACGACCATCAGATGTCCAGAGGGAAACCCTGTATCCACAATGGACTATGTAATTTTCAGGGCCCAGTGTAAAATGAAAGCACCAAGCCTCTTCAAAAATTATTAAGAATTTTCCGATTGTGTCAGCAGAGCATTAAACCACATTTGTGATCTTTCTGAACATGAGCCCCAGGTGGGACCATGACATCAGAGTTGCTGGTATCATCATGTACAATATAAGTATACTATGCTTGCAAGTTGAAAGATCCATTTAACACACTTTGGAAAGTGGACCCGAAACCCAGAGATGTTTTCTTAAAGATTTTTTTTTTCTTTTTTAACTGAAGTATAGTTAATTTACAATATTGTGTTAGTTTCAGCTATATAGCAAAGTGATTCAGATTCTTTTCCATTATAGGTTACTCCTTGGACTGCAAGGAGATCCAACCGGTCCATTCTGAAGGAGATCAGCCCTGGGATTTCTTTGGAAGGAATGATGCTAAAGCTGAAACTCCAGTACTTTGGCCACCTCAATTTGGCCACCTCATGCGAAGAGTTGACTCATTGGAAAAGACTCATGCTGGGAGGGATTGGGGGCAGGAGGAGAAGGGGACGACCGAGGATGAGATGGCTGGATGGCATCACGGACTCGAAGGACGTGAGTCTGACTGAACTCCAAGAGATGGTGATGGACAGGGAAGCCTGGCGTGCTGCGATTCATGGGGTCGCAAAGAGTCGGACACGACTGAGCGACTGAACTGAAATGAACTGAACTGAACTGATAAGATACTGAGTATAGTTCTCTGTGCTGTATAGTACATCCCTATTATTTAACTATTTTATACATAGTAGAGTGTGTCTATGTTCGTTTCAAATTCCTAATTTATCTCCACCCTCCTCGCACCCGCCTATGCCTTTTGGTAACCATATGTTTGCTTTCTATGTCTGTGAGTCTACTTCTGTTTTGCAGATAAGTTAAAGGGTTAAAATTCAGTTATATGGAAAACCACTTCTGTGTAATTTCACTATCCTGGAAGTTACTAAATATGACTAAACTTCCAACACACAGCTTCAGTAACAACCTCAGGATTCAACCCCAAACATACGCCTTGCTTTTGTTAAAAAGTAGTTTTCAATATTATAAAAACACACAGTTTACTCTCTTAGAAGGCTGAGAAATTTCCTATTTCTTTTTGTTCCTCTCACACCTATGTACAGAGTCCCCAAACCACAAAGCCTTATTAAATCAGACAGGAATGAAAACACAAAATAACTTAAGCCATTTACTAATTATGATAACCCAGCAAAGCACTGATAGTGATCAACTGAAACCATCTCTGATATTTCTAAACATATGCACGTAAATATAAATCCACCAAGTGTATCTGATTAACTGTAAAAGTTAGACTTTGGGGATGGACTGTCAAAGCCCACATTATACCAAAAGTCATTTCACTGGGCACTAAAAACACTTAAATACAAAATGAGAGAAATATGTCTAAATCTAGTTTCATAATAAACCATTTTAATAAATAACCCTATTTCCCGTGCATGAACATCATTTCTTCAGAGAAAAGCATTTCTCACTGTGACAGAAAACAATTTAACTAAGTAAAAAATGAACAATTTAGTATGTACATAGCCAAGATGAAGTATGTCTTTATAAAATAGGAAATTTTACACAGAAATTAACTAAAGTGGTAGGAGGTAAAATTGGATTTGTCTTCCTTAACTGAAGTATCTGTAATGGCAACATATTTTAAAATGGTGCATTGGCAAAAGCTCAGCGTTTTCTGCCTGTAATAGTCTATTTCTAATGTGATGTATTTATTTTACATTTCCTCACTCATGTTCTCGGATGTTTTCTTTCCGAAAATAACCTATAAATATTGTAACCATCTATTATTGCTGGAAAAAAAGTCCCATAAAAGCCTTTAATATTATTTACTTAATCTCTTCATTTTCAAGCTGTGTGACAGCAGAAATGAGTGACAGTTGATGGTGAAATACTTCTGCACTATGAGATCCTAAAGAAGAGCATTCTTGTTTTATCATCCTTGGACACTGGTATACAGCAAATACTCATTAAAAATGAAACGTTTAGTATATATCTAGTTCCCTCAAGGCTTCTATTTACAAATGAGTCTTGTCAGTTTTCAAGAAAGTATTCTTTACAAGCATATCTTGATGAAAAGCAAAATGTTGAATGCATTTAATAATGACTGCAATGCATACATGCTCAGTCACTCAGTCGTGTCTTACTCTTTGTGATCCAATGGACTGTAGCCCACCAGCTTCTCTGTCCATGGGATTTTCCAGGCAAGAATACTGGAGCAGGTTGCCATTTTCCTCCTCCAGGGGATCTTCCTGACCCAGGGATCGAGTCCACATCTCCAGCATCTCTTGCATCTGCAGGTGGGATTCTTTACCAGTAGCACCACCTGGGAAGCCCCTTAATAATGACTATGGCAGTTCATACTATATTTCTTGAGCATTTTATTTGTACAAGGCTAAGCTAAGGCTTTATAAGGTACATAAATCTGTTAAATCTTAGCACCAATTCAGTATCCCCATTTTCCTGATGAACAACCTGGTCATAAGAAGTTAAGAAACTTGGTTATTGCCATAAGTTTAGCACATGACAAGACGGGGTGCCAATCCAGGAAGATTCCTTGCTTCTCATGGGTGTATCTGGCGAATTTCACAGGGTGAAATTATGAGAAAACAGGTGGTTATCGTGCACATCTTGTTCCAAACATTAAGGATTAACAGGGTTGTCTAAAACAGGATAATGTGCTTTTAACAAAATTGTTGGCAAATTTTCCTACAGATAAAATTTAAGCCAGCTAATATCCCTATGAGAACTATTAATAAAGAGAGACAGGGTTTAATTCAAGTACATGATGGAGGCCACAAATATTTTAGGTCATGACTCAGAATTCCACAAATAAAAGATGCAAAGTGGTGGTCGACATTCAAGCTAATGCAGATGAACAATCCTAGCAATAATGTGACTTAAAAAGACAAACGTCTTTCACTGGTTTCTCCCCAAATTACCAAATCTAAAGGCTTCTTCTAGTCCTTAACCTGTGTGCACTGTTGATATTGGAGAGCGTTTCTTTTGTCCTAAGCCCCGCTCCTCACCTGGTTTCCACAGCAATAGTCTATTATGGTCCTTTCATTTACAAAAGAGACACTCCAAACTCTGATGGAAAAAGTATGTATTATTACTGTAGGGCCCATTAGAGAATCTAAGGGCAAAAAGTACAGCTGCGTGTCACTAACCTCTGGACTAACCAATGGAAAGGCTTCAGGGCTTTCCTATCAGAGCCTATCAGAGCCTGTCTGTCTGTCCCTCAGCTGCCTCATGCTCACAGCCTCTGTCTCAGTCCATCGGGATAGCTCTAACAAAATATCATCAGCTTGGTGTCTCATAAACAACAGAGATTTCTTTCTCACAATCTGGATGCTGGAAGTCCAAGATTCAGATGCAGTAGACTCAGTATCTGGTGAAGTCACACTTCCTGGTTGGCAGACTGTGTCTTCTAGATGCATCCTCATTTTGCAGAAGGGGAGAGGGCTCTTCCTGACATTTCTCTTATAAGGGCACAAATCCTCTTCCTAAGGGCCCCACCATCATGAAAGAATTATTTCCCAAAGGCCCCACCTTCAAATAGTACCACACCAGGAATTAAGTTTCAATATATGCATTCTAGGGGGACACAAACATTCACCCACAGTTGTCAGGTTTAAAACTCTTCAATTCCACCACACCCAGAGATTACATGTGAATCCCAATAATAAATTCAGGAAGACAGAATCTTGGTCCAGGGTCAAGGAGGGAAGGACTGGTGGTCAGTACTCAGAGAAAAGGGATGATGTTCTGGGCTAGGCATATACCTCCAAAGCCATTTATAACAAGGAATCTTCTCTATGGGGCTTCCCAGGTGACTCGGTGGTAAAGATGCCACCTGCCAATGCAGGAGATTCGGGTTTGATCTCTGGGCCGGGAAGATCCCCTGGAGGAGGAAATGGTAACCCACTTTAGTACTCTTGCCTGGAACATCCATGGACAAAGGAGCCTGGCGGGTTACAAAGTGGGACTTTGCAACCCCAAGTCCCTGGGGCTGCAAAACAGTCAGACATGACTAGGCGACTGAGCATGCATGCACCTATCTTCTCTGTGAGATTTCAAGGCTGATGCTACTTTGCATCACATCACAAAGATGGTTTTCAATGCTCATGTTCAAGTTCTGGTTAGCTGTATTTCTATGCTTTCTCTCCTGTCAGTCCCCTTCTTTCCCTCCCTTCAATATCACTGTGTTTTAGAGACTCAAAGACTAATCATACAATGTCAACTTAGCTAAAATAAACTCCATGCATGTGAAAACAACATCATTTTACATTTACTGAGAATTTACTATGTGCTAAATTCTTACTAAAGTACTAACTCATCTATTCTTGGTGGCAAGCTAATTCATTATTTAATGTACATACTGTCATTTTTGCAGTAAAGTAAACTGAAGCTCAGCGAGGTTAAGTAATGTGCCCAACCCTACACGGCTAAGAAAGTGGTAGAGCTAGGATTTAAATGCACACATATCTGATTCCAGTGCCCAAGCTCTTGGACATTATTCTACCTGGCTTCTCTCTTCCCGTGATTAGAAGCCTGATCATGAGAATAAATGGCAAAGAGCTAAACAGACACTGGTCCTTATGCAATTAAGTCATAAAACTGCTATCAATAACTCACCACAGGTTAGTTTTGTCATTTTATTGTCAGATTTCCATATGCTTTCCTAGAACAATCTACCTCAATGTGAATAAAATTTATGTATTTTTAAAACATTTGAACATTTTTATAAGACTGTCGAGAAGCTAGGAACAAAGTCATTTAAAAATGATAGCAAATCCCAAGACCAGAATGTAAAGTGGCAGTAATATTGAAACTGGACTTTGGGTTCTCAAGGTCAGTGGTGAAGCTATACCTCATCCTGCAGCTACTTTACAGGTAGAATTTCCAGTGCTTTGAGGAAAGCACTTCCAGAGAATTTACTGTAAAGGACTCAAAAGTGATCAAATAAATGAGGCTCTGATGAGATTCTCATTTATGAAGCACACCAGTGATGCTCAATAGTAACTTCCACGTGGCCTTGTGACTTACATAAAAATTCTCCCACAGTCAGTCCCGTGGGCATGAGAGCATGGATACTCTTTCAGGAGTCCTGAAATGATTATAACAACTTAAGGCCACACAAATCTCTCATCAAATCCCTTATACCTGTTAGAACTCCCCCAAATCATTAAACTTAACCAAATCACAAGTACTGCACAACAGACAACAAAAACGAGAGATCTACCTAAAGCCTGGATTGACAATCTCAAAAACTGCTCAATTCTTTGGTTCCACATATAAGCAATATCACATGACACCTGTCTTCCTCTGTCCAGCGTGCTTCCCTTTCTGTGATAATCTCTAGGTCCATCCATGTATGGTTTATATGTAGAATCAAAAACAAAATGCAAATGAGTTTACATGCAAAATAGAAACAGACACACAGATATAGAAAACAAACTATGGTTACCAGACAGGAAAGCAGGAAGAGTTTGCCATTAACACATACACACTAACATACATAAAACAGATAAACAACAAGGACCTACTGTATAGCACAGGGAACTATACTCAGAAATTTTTAATCACTGATAAGGGGAAAGAATCTCAAATATATATCTATATATATGTGTGTGTATATATATATATATATATATTTTTTTTTTTTACAAGTGGCACTTGTAAAAAAGAGCCCACCTACCAATGTAGGCAGACAGAAGAGATGAGGGTTAGATCTCTGGGTCAGAAAGATCTCCTGGAGGAGGACACAGCAACCCACTCCAGTATTCTTGCCTGGAGAATCCCATGGACAGAGGAGACGGGTGAGCTATAATCCATAGGGTCACACAGAGTCAGACACAACTGAAGTGACTTAGCTTAAACATATATTTACCTACACACATATATAACTGAGTCACCTTGCTGTATACCTGAAAGTAACCCAAAGTTGTAAGTCAACTATACTTCAACAGGAAAAAAAAAAAAACTGAACAAAGGCTGAAAAAAAAGCCCTGCTAACTTGTTAACATTTGGTGTAATAAGGAAAGCATGGTATCAGGAGTCCTTGGTGATGCCAGCTATCTCCACCCTTAGGAGAACTCGGCCTTCCCATCTGTGCCCTTCGACGGTCTCCAGTAGAGTCTCTGAGGGCTGCCATAACCGAGAACTGCAAACTGGCTGCTGAGCACAACAGACATGTGTTATCACACTGAAGGTCTCAGGGTAAAAGCCGGGGAGTCAGCAGAGTCGCCTTCCTCTGAAAGCTCTAGGGGAGGATCGGCCCTGCTTTTCCCCCTTACGGAGGGTGCTGAGGACCCCTGGCCCTCTGTGGCCTGTGGGAGCATGTCTTCAACCTCCACCTCCAGCTCCACAGCCATCTTTTCTCTGAGTCAGATCTCTCTGTCCAAACATCCCTCTTCTAATAAGGACAGCAGTCACTGAATTAGGGTCCACCCTCCTGCAATAAGGGGCTACCCAGGTGGCGGTGTGTGTGTGTTGCTCAGTCGTGTCCAACTCTTTGCGACCCCATGGACTGTAGCCACCAGGCTCCTCTGTCCTTGGGATTCTCCAGGCAAGAATACTGGAGTGGGTTGCCATTTCCTTTTCCAGGGGATCTTCCCAACCCAGGGATCGAACCCAGATCTCCTGCATTGCAGGCAGCTGCGTTACCGTCTGAGCTACCTGGAAAGTGCAGGTGGAGCTAGTGGTCAAGAGTCTGCCCGCCGGGGCAGCAGACTCAACAGATGTAGAGGTCCGATCCCTGGGTCAGGAAGATCCCTTGGAGAAGGAAATGACAACCCACTCCAGTATTCTTGCCTGGAGAATCCCAAGGACAGAGTCGTCTGGTGGGCTACAGTCCATGGAACCACAAAGTCAGACATAACTGAGCAACTGAGCACACACACACACACACACACTAATGGATCTCACTGTAACTAGATTACACCTACAAAGGGCTTATTTCCAGATAAGGTCACTCTCATGTGTAGAGGGGGTTAAGACGTCACTGTGTCTTTGGGGGGACACAATTCAACCCGTAAATGCATACAAAATAAAGTGTGTGCACACTCATCTGAAAGAATTCACTGAACACGAGTCCTCAGATCCTTAATGCATTCCCCGAGCTGCTCACGGTTTCACATTCTGCGGCATTTGTCCATAGCGCTGGGGACCATTAATCAGAGCAGCCCAATCTCTGCACCATCAGTTGGGTGACCTTGGGCAGGGCACCAAGGTGCCCACAGGCCCATTTCCTTCCCAGGACTGTGTGTGCGCGCTCAGTCATGTCTGACTCTGCGACCCCATGGACTGTAGCCTGCCAAGCTCCTCTGTCCTTGGGATTTCCCAGGCAAGAATACTGGAGTGGGTTGCCCTTTCCTCCTCCAGGGGGGGCTTCCTGAGCCAGGGATGGAATCCAAGGCTCCTGCGCCTCCTGCATTGCAGGCAGATTCTTTGACAACTGAGCCCCCAGGGAAGCCCTCTCAGGACTGTAATGAGAGGTGAACTAGCTAATCTGTGAAAACATGGCATGGCTGGGGCACAGAGCAGATGCTCACTTGGCTTCCCTGGTTAAGGTTCCTCTTCTTACTGCCACCCCCTGGAGGAAGGAAACACACACTGGGGAATATTCAAGAGTCCCCCTAACAATGTCCGGAAAGAATGAAGAGAAGTGGGCAGTGATTTCAATTAAAATTCACTGTTTCTCTCAGAACAGAAGAAAGTAATAAACCAATGCAGTAAATTACTGCTGTGGAGTTAATGCCCAGATAAAAGATATAAAAGGGAAATTTATGACTTTAATCAATCTTTTTTCATTTATATATATATATATATATATATATATAACTCCATCATCTGCTTTATTTACGTGACTGTATCCCCCTCCCAAATAATTGTCAGTAATTTCCAGCAATAGCTATGCCAGCAGCTGAGCCCCAGGAGCAGGATGGGCAGCTTCTGGGTATCTGGGACCTGCCCCTCCCTCATCCACCCTCTGGAGGCTGGAGGACGAGAGAGGCCGAGGAGCAGCATAGGCATTGCTGTTCAGTCGCTCAGTCGTGTCCAAGTCTTTGTGACCCCGTGGACTTCCGCATGCCAGGCTTCCCTGTCCTTCACCATCTCCTGGAGCTTGCTCAAATTCATGTCCATTGAGTCGGTGATGCCATCCATCTGTCGTCCCCTTCTCCTCCTGCCTTCAATCTTTTCCAGCATCAAGGTCTTCTCTAATCAGTCAGCTTTTTGCATCAGGTGGCCAAAGTATTGGAGCTTCCGCTTCAGCATCAGTCCTTCCAATGAATACTCAGGACTGATCTCCTTTAGGATGGACGGATTGGATCTCCTTGCAGTCCAAGGGACTCTCAAGAGTCTTCTCCAACACCACAGTTCAAAAGCATCAATTCTTCTGCACTCAGCTTTCTTTATAATCCAACTCTCATATCCATACATGATGATTAGAAAAAGCATAGCCTTGACTAGACGGATCTTTTCCGGCAAAGCAATGAATCTGCTTTTAAGATGCTGTCTAGGTTTGTCGTAGCTTTTCTCTATGCAGCAGCACTGCTGAATAAGCAGTAGGCACAACAAGCGGCATCCAAGCCAGGTGGCGCTAGCGGTAAGGAGCGCGCCTACCAAAGCAGGAGAGAAGAAGGGTTCGGTCCTTGGATTGGGAAGATCCTCTGGAGGAGGACACAGCAACCTACTTCAGGATTCTTGCCTGGAGAATCCCATGGTCACAGGATACAGTCCATGGTGTCTCAAAGAGTTGGACTCCACTGAAGGGACTTAGCATGCACGCACCCCCTCGGGGAGGGGCCTCTGGGCCACCTGAAGCCCAGGGTCTGTTCCCAGACAGCCATCTCTTCCCTCCAGCTTGTGCTTGTTCAGCCTTCTCCCTGTTTTGCCCCAAATCCCCTGGAATTGGTTTCATAGAAGTCAGTACCTGAAAATCCTTTTCCCAAATAACAGTCATATTAACTCAAAGAATCGCCTCTGTTTCTCATGAATGCTGTTGCCTAACTAGCAGCCTCATTCAGAAAAACTTGACTTACTTTTGGTGGTCAAAGTTTTCCTTCCAAATACTTACAGAGACACCAATTCTCACCTAGCATAGTCTTTTTATCCTATGGTGTATCCGAGGACAATGATCTCAGACACTGGTTCTGAGTCCCCACAAATCTAGCAGTACTCTGGGGCTTATAAATGAACACTGCATACTTAGGAGAGATGACAAAAATCTCCGAGAGCCCAAATCTAGATACAGGACTGCAGAATCCCCGGCTGAGGGCATACAGATTTGGATTCTTCTTTTTTACCCACTTTTATTCCAGGGAAGAAACAACCCATACCTTTATCCATTAGAAAGCTGACATTAAGCAGAAACAGGATAGGGAGCTGCTTAAATATATCAAGGGAATAAACCCTGGGACCCTCAAAATAATCTCTTGATGCGGTTTCCTGAAGAACGCGGCACAAAACTGACTTTGATGAGGATTTTGTCACCAGCCAAATTCTCTCCAAATACTGAGAGTTAAGAAAACGATAGTTTCATCCACTTTTATTCTGCTAGAAGTTATTGTTTTGTTCTTTTTTTGCCAATAAATTTGATTTCAAATACTCATAAAATCTTTAAAATACAAGGAACCTGGAGTCAGAGGAAAATTAGAGTCACTTTTGGATTTCTTCCTTTTTCATTTTATTTCATTTGATTATTATTAATGTATATGCAACTGAATCTATATATTGATATATGCACAGAGGCACTTTTTGAAAATGTTAACAACGCCATCACACTTCCCTGATTAGTCACTCATCTGGCGCAGGGTTTTTTTGTTAAGGGCATATGAAACAGAGTCTTAGAAAATATGCCACGTGAGTTCAATGGTTTTCTATGAGTTCCAAATATTCCACATGAGTTTTACCCCAGGGGATGTTTGACAATGTCTGGAGGTATTTTGGCTGTTACAGCTCAGGGAAGGGGTGCTAGTGGCATTTTGGAGAGGCCAGAAATGTCACTAAACATCTTATAACGCATAGCACAGCCCCCCACAACAAAGACTTACCCAGTCCCCAATGACAAAAAGATTGAAGCTGAGTAACCCTGAAATCAGTACTTACATTTGCAGCCATTCTAACAATCAGGCCACAGGAAAGCACAGCCAGAGTCCACACTAGGTGAAAAAAGACCCCCCTTGTGATGTACCCGCCCCCTGCTCAGCAAGCCCTTTGCACCCTCAGAACCATCCCGAACCCCCAGTCCACACTTGTGACTTGATCTCATGGGGAAGCGCACAGTCTCCCCAGAGACACAACGGCAGCGCAGAAAAGTTCCCTTTGTCCTTGTTCATGTGAAGCACATTCACAGGGATGCAAAGGTCACCGCTGAATTTAAATAACCTCCTGTGATAAATCTGCATGAGGCCGATTTGTTCTACTGGACTTGTTGGATTAAATGAACACAATTTAATGTTCTATAGGACAAGGCCTCCTTTCATGGCTGAAAGAAGGGGCGAGGGTGATTTACAGTTTCATACATACTCATTCGCTGCATTATCTGCTTTGTGCCCGGACTTATGAATATCAGCTCATCACCCAGCGGTCATTTCTCCCCATTCAGGAGAATTTAGCTTTCCACTAGGAAGGCATAAGGAACAAGAGACTGTAATAAGAGATTTCTGCAATGTTCACTCAAAAGAAAAAGCATCAATATTTGTCCCCTTGTTCCTCAACTTGTGTGTGTGTGTGTGTGTGTGTGTTTTAATCTCTGATGTTATAAAGCAAGGTCCCCTTCTGTTTTCCAGGAAAAAGTATTTTCCTAAGCAGATTATCACCGAAAGGAGCTGGGCATCAACAGAAGGCTTAGCTTACCTAAGATGTTAGATTATTTTTTGAGCACCCCTGTCTTCTGAGTCATCATTCTTTTTATGATGATAGATTAATTCCGAAGGTTTGTCGATTCATTAAAGTAGTTCTGAATTCCATTTAGCAATGGTTTCTGCTTAATTCTATATTTTTGGAAATAATAAAAGGGTATCCAAATATTGATATAGCCCAGATTTCTATTAACCACAAGTCTTAGGAATCACAATGCTTTTGCTCATGGACCATTAAAGAGACAGGATTTTCATTTTTCCCTACTTCATAAAACAGAGAGTATGTGACGGATATGAGAGGTGATTGTAGGGGTAGGTACAGAGAGCACTCTGTATTCATGGCCAAGGCTCAGAATCCCAGCTCTGGAAGGCAAGAATGTACGGATAAAGGATAAAGTTGGCCGTCCTGTCTCAGGAACATCCCTCAGCACTGTGGTACCTCCCTCTTTTGTTTCTCTTTGGATACTAACGTTCTGAAGCTTGGGAACCAAGCTTTCAGGGGAGCAACGTCAGCATCACACAGGACTTTCTTAGAAATGCAAATTATTGAGCTCCACCCTAGGAATCTGTAGTCTAACAAGCTTACCAAGCAGTTACCATCATGCTGAAGTATGGTCTAGAGTTTCCTCTCTCAGTTACCCCTCTGGGTAACATGTTCCAGGTTTGTCTTAAACCATCTACCAAAAGGCACACTGATGCTTTTTATTTATGTATGTATTTTGGCCACGTTGCAGGGCACATGGGATCTGTTACCCAACCAGGGATCGAACTTCTGTCCCCTGCAGTGGAAGCAGGAAGTGTAGTGTCTTAACAAATGAACCACAGGAAAGTCCCAAGCTGATTAGAGTTAGTTCAGAAACTAATGACATCCGATGTTTTAATAATTTATCCCTCCCATTTGTATAGGGAAACTGTCTAAGCCCAAGGGAATCAATAGGTAAGGTTAGGCTTTGATATATTCCTATAGCAGACATGCTTTTGAAGAGAATCTCTTTCTCACAACTCTGTTGAGAAGAGATGACAGTGAGTCGTCCTACACATCAGGGTTCTTTGGTCAGCTAAACGCCACGAGGCTCACACAAAGTGAAAGAAAGCTGAGCCTCCACCTCCTCTCGAAGGTAGCTGGAGATGCCATCGGCCAGAACACGGGCCAGAAGGAGACATCACAACTTCAGGTAGGAGTTTAGAAAGGCTATGCCCTGGATAGTCAACCATCAAAAGGTCTGGATTAAGTAAGGCTCACTTCCAGAGATGCAGGGTTTCAACACAGCATAAGCTAACCCTGGTTGGGTGTTTAACAGAGGCAAAGCAAAGAATAAAGGGGTCTCTCTTAGAGGGGTCTCTTAGACCCCATGCTACTCCCTTAAAGGGGTCTCTGCTTTTTTCTCTCTAAAAAATTATTTTACTAGGCCTCTCAGAAGGTAGACATAAAACCCAAGGCTTTAATAAATCTAAATATTATCAAATAAAAATAAAAGAGATGTGCATAGTTGCTACTTCGAATATCTTCCAACATTCCAGACATTTATAAGTCTTTTAAAATTCCTTCTCTAATGATATAAAGCCTCTCCAGCTAGCTCAAGTAGCAACGGATGAGCGTTCAAGGTCAGCTTAACGTGTCCACAGTCCCTGGAGTAATTTTCTCACTTCTCTCTTTGCAGACTGATCCATTCCTCAGGCCTCCCACTTCCAGGGTTTTCAAGTCCTCACACCATCCTCTCCCACTCCAGCTGGCATTGAACTCTGCCCCACCCTGACGTATTACTCTCTTCACCGCTTATATTCCACAGTTTGGCCATTTATTATTTTTTTTAATAATCTGCCTTACACTCTTGCTAAAATGCATTGTATGCATGATAGGCCTATTTTTCTCAAGAGAATAAATTCCCTAAATGCAGTAATGTCTTATACTTCTGTTCTATCATCCATTCCACCAATGCCTGAGGTCTAGAATAGCAGTGGCACACAGCAGTCCACTTCACACTTTATAAAACCCAATGGAAGGTTCCAGTGCTACACACTGACTAGGAAGGGAAGCCACTGCAGAAACACGGATGAACCTAGAGCTTATCACCCTAAGTGAAGCACATCAGACACAGAGCACCATATCATATCGCATCATAGCACTTACAGGGGCATCCAAAAAGGGATACAAATGAGCTTACTTACAAACCAGAAACAGACTCACAGACGCAGAAACCAAAATGATGGCTACCAAAGTGGAAAAGGGAGGGAAAATTAGGAGTTTGGGATTAACAGATACATGCTACTATATACAAAATAGATAAACAAAAAGGACCTACTGTATAGCACAGAGAACTATATTCAATGAGCCACCAGGGAATCCCATCAATATCTTATAATAACTTATCATGGAAAATAATCAGAAAAAGAATATATATGTGTGTGTGTATATATATATATGTATCTATATACATTTATATATATCTACATGTATATATATATGTGTGTATATATATGTGTGTGTGTGTATATATATATATGTGTGTGTATATATATACACATCTGAGGAGCAGTATGCTTGCAACTTAAACAACTCTAGTGGGGAATATAGGATGACTAACAAGATGACGCTGTGAAAGTGCTGCACTCAATCTGCCAGCAAAGTTGGAAAACTCAGCAGCGGCCACAGGACTGGAAAAGGTCAGTTGTCATTCCAATCTCAAAGAAAGGCAATGCCAAAGAATGTTCAAACTACCACACAATTGCCCTCATCTCACACGCTAGTAAAGTAATGCTTAAAATTCTCCAAGCCAAGCTTCAGCAATACATGAACTGTGAACTCCTAGATGTTCAAGCTGGTTTTAGAAAAGGCAGAGGAATCAGAGATCAAATTGCCAATATCCGCTGGATCATGGAAAAAGCAAGAGAGTTCCAGAAAAACATCTACTTCTGCTTTATTGACTATGCCAAAGCCTTTGACTGTGTGGATCACAATAAACTGTGGAAAATTCTGAAAGAGATGGGAATACCAGACCACCTCACCTGCCTCTTGAGAAATCTGTATGCAGGTCAGGAAGCAACAGTTAGAACTGGATATGGAACAACAGACTGGTTCCAAATAGGAAAAGGAGTACGTCGAGGCTGTATATTGTCACCCTGCTTATTTAACTTATATGCAGAGTACATCATGAGAAACGTTGGGCTGGAGGAAGCACAAGCTGGAATAAAGATTGCAGGGAGAAATATCAGTAACCTCAGATATGCAGATGACACCACCCTTACGGCAAAAAGCAAAGAAGAACTAAAAAGCCTCTTGATGAAAGTGAAAGAGGAGACTGAAAAAGTTGGCTTAACGCTCAACATTCAGGAAACTAAGATCATGGCATCTGGTTCCATCACTTCGTGGCAGATAGATGGGGAAACAGTGGCTGACTTTATTTTTCTGGGTTCCAAAATCACTGCAGATGGTGATTGCAGCCATGAAATTAAAAGACACTTACTCCTTGGAAGGAAAGTTATAACCAACCTAGACAGTATATTAAAAAGCAGAGACATCACTTTGCCAACAAAGGTCTGTCTAGTCAAGGCTATGGTTTTTCCAGTGGCCATGTATGGACATGAGAGTTGGACTGTGAAGAAAGCTGAGCACTGAAGAATTGATGGTTTTGAACTGTGGTGTTGGAGAAGACTCTTGAGAGTCCCTTGGACTGCAAGGAAATCCAACCAGTCCATCCTAAAGGAATCAGTCCTGGGTGTTCATTGGAAAAACTGATGTTGAGGCTGAAACTCCAGTACTCTGGCCATCTCATGTGAACAGCTGACTCATTGGAAAAGACCCTGACACTGGGAAAGATTGAGGGCAGGAGAAGAAGGGGACAACAGAGGATGAGATGGTTGGATGGCATCATTGACTCAATGGACATGGGTTTGGGTGGACTCCGGGAGTTGGTGATGGACAGGGAGGCCTGGCGTGCTGCAGTTCATGGGGTCGCAAAGAGTCGGACACGACTGAGCGCCTGAACTGAACAATAATAAGAACATTTATTGAGTGCTCTACTAACTGCTAGCATGCTGGCACTGTGCTAAATGGTTTCCATACTGTAGACAAGACTACAGTAAACATTCTGAAATCCTAGAGAACTTCCCACACCTGTTCCCCGAATCAGCCCGGACGACCATTCAGTGGCCAGCTTGCATTTCACTACAAATGCTGGAAGAAAGCATTTGAGTTCCTGCTCATGCAGAGAGACAGGTCATTGCCAGTCTGCTGGGTGTCTCTGGCTCAGAACACATGGGCAGGGCTCCGGTTACTGACAAGCCAAGGAAGGGCCCTGCCTGGAAGCTGCCTTTGATTGAAATCAACTGCTCAGCCTGGAATCAATCAAGGTTTCTCTGTACAAGCCAGAAAGGACCTAGGAGCATTACAGCTTTTGTTTTCCTTCTTAAGCCACAGGAATTATTGGAGAAAGTCCACAGACTACTGACTTTAAGTGATTTTAGGTCTGGTAGAAAAAAAAAAATAAAAGCAAAACAGTTCTTTAGGTAGAGAACAGAGTGTTCATCCGAAAAATCTCTGTCTCTCTCTTCCTTCTCGAGTTCAGGACATCTGTTATCTGCTGCAAGCTGTGGACCCTAAGCATTGACATTATTTGAGTTTGCATTAATCATTTTAATCCTTATTTATTATGGAGCACATTGCCAAAGCAAAACGAAACTCTATAAATTTCAGCTCTACCACAGAGGAATGAAAGGTCAGTTTACCCAGGTCCACAACTAGTTGAAAAAAATCTAAAGCATAAATCTTACCTAAATATACCAGTTAGGTACATCTCCCCTGCATTCCTGAAAAATGTTACATTAATGTAACCATTGCAGACAAAGGACTTTAGAGAAACAAGAAGTATGCCTGAAATTAAAGCGTCTCATTGGAGGGTTTGTTGAACTGGAGGGAAATTTCTCCATGGACAGCGTTATTAGAGCAACACCAGGCTCATGGTTCCGTACACCCCAACAGAAATAGGAACAGTTATAACATGATTCTTTCGGAGATGTGCAGTTCACCAAAGGCCTTCAAACACATCATGACATTGAAACTTCATGAGCAATTCGCATGAAGAAAGCAAGGCATATTCCTTCTCTAGGTAAGAACTTGAGGCCCTAGGAGATTAAGTGATGTGCCTGTAATCAGTTACAGCAGTCAGGATGGGGTATCACCTTTTTTGCACAGTTTCAATGTGCCAGCCACTGTGGTAATCACTTCACATGAGAGCCTCTCTATCCCTTGCAACAATCCTTTCTCGCTAAAAAATGAAGTTCAGAGAGGTTCAATAACTTGCCCAAGCTCATAAAGCACAGAGTCTGATTTAGTCTATGTTTTTCTTTGCAGTTGATGATGCTTCCCAGTTAGATGTACAGAGCAAGGTTTTGAAAACCAGGACTTGGGTAACCCCATGAACTTCTAACCCTGACCACCACTCTCGCCTGCCCCATATTGAGTGAAACTCTTCTACCATAATCAGTTATTGCACTCTCTCACTCTACTTTCACTCTATCATAAATGTTTGTCATTTTACTAATTTCATGTACCTTTGGGTCGCTGATAAGCTTGAGCCATCTCTTAAGTTCATAACTCTATAAATTAGATCTTGTTTGTAAGCCAGAAGGCACAGTACATGCTTGGTGAATGACTAAATGGAGAAACAAAATCCAGGGTTTTCTTATCATGTGTCTGAGAATTACAAAGTGTGCCATGGGTTCCTTTTAGACTATTAGAAAAGTTGGTCTAAATTGTCATTCTTGGCACAAATCCTTTTTACAAATCTACAACAAGGACAGGGAAATTATAACTATGATAAAAGTTCCTATCATGTAATGCAGTCCAAATTTTGATAATACAGGACTTTCTGAAAATTTATGCATAAACTTTTCAAAGCTGTATAAAAGACATCTTTAGTTACAGGAGTCTACATGCTCTCTGTAAATAATGTTCATTCTATGGTCTTCACCTCCAACCCAAATTCTTCCCTGTGACATGTATTCTTTCCTTAATTTCAGCCATGAGTGCGGGAAGAGACCAGTTGACATTGGCCTTGTGCAGTGTCTTTTGCAAAAGAGGGCACTGGTTTGCCCTTACTGACTCAAATGCCAGTGGAATCAAGAGAGAAGACTCGGAATCTAGCTGGGTGTTTCAGATTCCACAGGGGAGTGAAATGTGGAGATGCCCATGTCCTCAACTTCTTTTCTGCGACGTTTTTTTGTCTTTGTCCTTGCTTCTTGTTAATTTGCTGAAGTATCTGAATTCATTTCTCTTTCACCATATTGCAGAGTCCTTGGCTACAGTGAGAGGTGAATCAGGAGGGTGGGTTTAAGGTGGTGCTGAAGGGATGGGCATGGCCCCAGCTCTCTGGGCCCTTCCTCATGTTCAGGGAGGCCTCGATCAGACACTGGTGGCTGATGACTACTCTGTCTTCTAAGGAAATGAGGGTCGGATCCGGATTCAAAGCTATCCAAATGCTGAACTCTGCTTAACAAAATGACTAACCTACTCATATTATAGTTAGGAAAAAAATCAATAGTTAAAAAAAAAACACTTGGCATTCTCTTTACATTATGCTAATGGAAATCTGGCACTTATAAAATGCTTGGGGTCAGCGGTATGTTTCCACTCGAACAAACACAGGCAGGAAAAACATCAACTTCATCAGAACTTTGTCAAGAAAGCAGAACACATCCCCACCAACATATTTCCATCACCCAGCCTAACTGTTGACCAACATCAACTTGCCCAGAGGGAAACAGCAATAATATCTTTACATTCTTCTAAATTTCAATTAATTAAAACTGCATCCATCTCAGCTCTCACTGAGTATTTCACCCTCTTGTACATATCAAAAAGAGGCAAATCACAAGAAAGCAACAAACTGAGATTTACTCCCCAAAGCATTTTTTTCCAGTGCTATATACTTGCTTCAGAATACATTCAACCAACTCCACACCTGCCCTTTCTGATCCTTAGCCAACAAGTATAGTTTTCCGTAATCTCGAGAAACTTTTAAGCAAAAACCCAGAAAATTAAAAATATGTGTTTTATGTAAAGATTTAGATACTGGAAGTTCTTCTAAACATAACACTTCATTGATGGGTAGTACAGAAATCACAACAATCTGGGGCTTAAAGTTAAGGCTTTAAGGAGATTATTTATAATGAGCTGGATTAAGGCCAAGTGAGGGAGGAAGTCTCAAAGGAGAGACATCACAAAGCCAGACAGCCAGAGAACGCAGCATACCCTAGGCTCTGAATGGTCTAGGAGCCATTTTTTATAATTATGACTAAAGCAAATCTAAGGCTTTCTGAGAAAGCCTCTTTATTTCTGTTAGATCACTTCACTTAAATAGACTGGAAGAACGTTCACCTTTTCAGAAACTGTTCCCAGAAAGAAGGATGCTCTTCTCCACACAATGAAATAAATAAAAAGGCATAGCAAATACCAGAGTGGTGAATTTAAAAGGTGGATTAACAACTGAAAAAAAAGTCATACAAGCATCCCCTTACCTGTTTTGACGTTGATGGCAAAAAAGTTCTGAGGATTCCCGCTTGTAATCCTGTAGGTCAGTTTTTCATTGGAACTAGAGTCAGGGTCCTCAGCCTGGATCTGAATGACAGATACATCCTTTGGAGAGTTTTCCATGACAACAGGATAATAAATAGGTTCCGAGGTCAGCGGGGCGTTGTCATTCACATCTTCAATGTCAATGTAGACCTCAATAGTGGAATAGAGTGGAACCACGCCCCTATCTGTGGCGTATACAGTCAGCCAGTACGACCCCGTTGTCTCTCGATCAAGAATGTCTGCAGTAGAGATGACTCCTACGAGAAAGTAGGGAAAGAGTGACTGAGAGAGCAGATTAAGAGACTAAGCCAATCATCTCCAATAGAGAAGGGCTGTGCTAAGTAATAATGGCAAATGAAAAAAAAAAAAAATGAAGATGTTTCTCTTTACATCAGAACATTATTTTCCACAAAACTATACTAACTAGTTCATCCACCATTTGAGATGTATAATCACATTCACAAATACTTTATTTGAATTTCCGGCATGGACAAAACACATACACACACACACGAGACAACTGGGAGCAATGGAAAGAGAGTGGGCCAGAGGTCAAAACACTTCCCATGATGCATGGGAAATCAGTGCACAATCACACCAATATTTCCATTTAACCTGAGGTTGCATTGATTTCTTATGCAACCAAAAGCTTTCCCAGGATACGATATTTTACCTGTTCATTCACAAAAGTGAAAAAGACCTTTCAAGTGTTCTTTAGCCTATTCGGATGGAAACTGCTTTGCATGCAAAAATATAAGCCTCCTTGATGCAATTCCCCTACAAATCAAATGTCACAGTTATTCCAAAAGAATCAGAGAAGACACCGTAATCCATACCAACATACTTTCTGCATGAGCTCTAGGTCCCTCAAGAACTCTACAGAGGGCCCTAAATAAACTCTGAGCCACTTTGAGGGATATTCGTGGACAAGCATTTTAAATTAGGAGCAGAAAAATGCCCAGCCTGCTCCTTCCCACCTTTCTCATTTCAGGGTTGAAACAAGTGCCAAACAGGAAATCAAACATATGCCAGAAAAGTCAAAGGAAAGCACAGTGTTCTTGAATATCATTACAGCCCTCACCCAAAGCACCAAAGCTGCAGAAGCGTACTGCAAGAACTCTTAAGTACTCACCACTGTGATGGGAAAACTCTGGGGCTCAGCTTATAAAAGCTCTAAAAGTAATCAGGATACTCATGAAAAGCATGGGATTCCTGTAAACTATTATACTGTAAAAAACATCCATGGATGGGGTGAAGAAGCAGTTCTCCAGTTCTGGCCTGAATCTCCTATCCTTGGTTCTCCTGTCAGAGTTTTGACCATATTAGGCGAATAATATGGCCTATAGATTTTGACTAAGCAAACTGCCAAGTGTATCGCCTGGGAAGGAGGAGAGCATCTGTCCAGAAACAGGCCAGAACAGAGTTGCCTAAAATTCAAAACAGCTAAGTGATTCAAAGGGAGATTGTACAACTGATGTTGAAGTTTTAGCTCTAAAGTTATCCACCAAAGAACCCTGCAAACTTTATAATTCTCTCACAAATGAGGGCATTAAGTCTAAAATGTGAGTATGTAACATGTTCCAGGTTGCATGGCTAATTGGAGAACCCAGGTCTGCCTGCCTTGAACGTTCCGCTTTGAAATCCAGACTCCACTACTTGCCACCTCTTTTACCCTGTACAATGTGTTTAAACCCAGCAAGCCTAGTTTTATCACCCATATTTCAGTACCATGGTGATCATGGAATTAAATGCATGTTGAGTGTTTGGCACAAAGCTTGCAACATATTATAGTGTTAATAGATGCTGAGTATATGTTAAACCAAGATGAATCAAAATAAATACCCTAAAGCCTTGCAAATAGTAGCCACACCCCAAAGTAGGGGTGAGGAGAGAAGGCGAGAAGTTTGGGATGGAAAGTTTTGTTAGATATTATTTTCTTCTCCAGTCATGTGGCATATTGTTGCTTGGTCTTTGTGACTGCCCATGATACCTTTTCATGAAAATATCTGGCCGGTTTGGGGAACAGCAAAGTTAGTCCATTAAAAAGAAAACTTAATTCAACAATGAACAAAATCAAAGAAGTTAGGTCAGCTTTGTCTGTACCTTGCCTGATCACCCACCATGCATGCGCTCACATGCATAGACAGCAAGCATGCATCTGCGTATACACACACACACACACACACACACACACACACACAGATTTGTAGTCACAGAATTGGTCTGTGGTCCCTGGAAATCACTTAAATCTCTTTTCTTGCACCTGTCAAACTGGAAGATGGTGTATTACTGGCTTTGGACATTTAGGTGATTTTGAAAAGTCCTTGGATGAAAGGTACCCACTAATGTAAATTAAAATATATGGGTGAAGTTTCACTCTATTTTTTAATGAAACATCAGACATGTCCTCTAGAAGTTAGAATTCTCTCTCATTAATATGAAATATGTTTATGGCTATTTACTCATTTAAATAGAAGTGCAAATGAGTATCTTGGAACACAGTGTTCAGGAATCACTCCTGATCCAAAAATCTGAGGACAAAAATAAAAGAATGACTGTGAAATGTGTTGACAATTATTTTAAGATCCATCCAAGGCTCCATATTAACCATATTAAGCAACTAATGCCCAGCGACAGCATTTCCTCACTTTCTTCAGTGTTTCACAGCTAATTATGATCCACATGGTCACAATTAAAAAATGGAAATCCACATGAGCTTTTCTATCAAGCAAAAACTCACTTCTGAGGTTTCCAAAGACTGCCAAAATCATATAAGCCCATTGCTTTTTTTTTATTACTACCATGCATTTCTTTTTATGTTTTTTCAATTGAGGTATAATTGGCATACAATAACTATACACATTCAAAGAAAACAATTTGTAAGTTTTGATACCCTTGAACCATCACCACCATCAAGACAACAAATACAATCATTTATTTCCAAAAGTATTCTTCATCCCATTTTTAATCTAATTAAAATGCTCTCAGATTTTGCCTACCCCTCCTCCCCATGTAACAGATTAGCATCTGGTCCCATCAACTCATGGAAACAGAGGGGAGAAAGTGGAAGCAGTAACAGATTTTATTTTCCTGGGCTCCAAAAATCACTATCTGGTCCCATCAACTCATGGAAACATAGGGGAGAAAGTGGAAGCAGTAATAGATTTTATTTTCTTGGGCTCCAAAATCACTATGGACAGTGACTGCAGCCATGAATTTCCTCCTTGAGAGAAAAGCTATGACGAACCTAGACAGTATATTACAAAGCAGAGACATCACTTTATTTATGAAGGTCCATCTAGTCAAGACTATGGTTTTTCCAGTAGTCATGTATAGATGTGAGAGTTGGACTATAAAGAAAGCTAAGCACGGAAGAATTGATGCTTTTGAACTGTGGTGTTGGAGAAGACTCTTGAGAGTCCCTTGGACTGCAAGGAGATCCAACCAGTCAATGCTAAAGGAAATCAGTCCTGAATATATATTCATTGGAAGAACTGATGCTGAAGCTGAATCTCCAATACTTTGGCCACCTGATGCAAAGAGCCGACTTATTGGAAAAGACCCTGATACTGGGAAAGATTGAAGGCAGGAGGAGAAGGGGATGACAGAGGATGAGATGGTTGGATGGCATCACCAACTCAATGGACATGAGTCTGAGCAAACTCCAGGAGATAGTGAAGGACAGGGGAGCCTGGCATGCTGCTGTCCATGAGGTTGCAAAGAATTGGACACGACTGAGTGACTGAACAACAATTTTTAAAAAATAAACTGTTTACAGTGAGCTTCTAGAAGCAAGTTTCTGGGGGTGCCGCTCAGTAGAAAGGACTCAGGTGGAATATCCCAAATGCAGATACATCCTTCTCCTCACGTTTCATCTATCACAGAAATACACAACAGGTACCCAACTTTATGTTGATATTTATTAAGATGCCCATTAAAAATTAGAAATACAGCTGGGATTTTTTATACTCTTTGAGATATGCTTAGGTTTATAAAATTATTCGCCGTCTATTTCTTCTTACTGTATAATAAAGGCAGACTGGAATTATTTGGGTAACAATATTTAATAGTATAAACAGGTACATAAACTGGATTTATTTATTTATTAGAACTGTGCACAGTTTGAAATGGAATAAGTTGATCCCAGCATGAAGCACGTGCCAGCTATAGTTGTTCTTTCTGACAAACAAATTATTTTTAAAAAAACACACAACTATATATACCTTGTTCTTATCAATTAAGCTCTGAATATTGGAAATGAGAGGAAAATTTCATGGAGCTGTTCGAAGCAGATGACTATCACAGGCTGGGTTACTCTACTCATCATTTCCCAGCCATATCTCCATATGGAGCAACCAAAGTGTCAAATGATATGTTGCCCCAGAAAAATGACACCCAAACATCCACAACTACTCTAAAAAACACTGTCAACAAATGGTTTAGGGAATGCTTCGGTAGCCATGTGCCTACATAACATGATGAAAATCCCTCTTCCAGGAAAAGTATTATAGATTCTGAGCAGTTAAAAAAAAGATACACACCCAAAAAACCTTTAAAAACACCCTGGCAGTATATGCTTTGTAAATACTTCTAATAGAGATTTACCTGTTTCCTTGTGCACATATATATCTTTAATTCTTATTCCCAGTTAGTCAAAATATTAACTCCCAATTCTCAGTGCACTTACATTTTGTAATAACTTCTTATTCTGAAATAATTATATATATATATATTTTTTTTTTATTTTTACTTTATTTTACTTTACAATATTGTATTGGTTTTGCCATACATTGACATGAATCTGCCACAGGTGTACATGAGTTCCCAATCCTGAACCCCCCTCCCACCTCCCTCCCCATATCATCTCTCTGGATCGTCCCCATGCACCAGCCCCAAGCATCCTGTATCCTGCATCGAACATAGACTGGCGATTCGTTTCTTACATGATAGCATACGTGTTTCAATGCCATTCTCCCCAATCATCCCACCCTCTCCCCCTCCCACAGAATCCAAAAGTCCATTCTATACATCTGTGTCTCCTTTGCTGAAATAATTATAAAGTAATAGGAAGGTACAAAGAAATGAACTAGAGTTCCTGGGCAACCTTCCCCCAGCTTCCCCCATTGTTAATGTTAAGTGTATTTTTAAATTGCTTATTTCTTCAAGAATCAAACACTTACTATTTTTATTTCTGAGAGAACATGGAATTCTTTCATGGGCTTCATAATCCCTTTTAGCCAACCCTTGCTTGCCTTTATTTAAAAGGATCACACAGATAACTATTTTTCTTTCTTTTCCTATTCATCCCTAGACTTGTATAAAGCTCTTATGGCCTTAGGAAGGATCACTGTTCTGAGCCGAGTGTGGTGATAATTAGGGCAAGAACAGGGATTTTATCCTCATAGTTCAACCCAGGTCACACCATTCACACCCATGGTCATCCCTATAACCTTTACCACTGGGAAAGAGACTAAAATCAACCGCAATCAGCTAAAATGGGAGGAGCCAAGAGGCACAAAGCAATTGTGGGAGGACAGAATCTTAAAACAGGTATTCAAAATGCTTCAGATACATTTTAGCATATACATCCTACACACGCATATACTTTAATACACTTTATATGTCACATATTTGACACATAATATATTTAGACATATGCTTTAAAGCACTTTTAAAAGTGAAAAATTTAAGCAAATCACCCAGCTAATCAGAGTCAGGTCTGGAATCTGGAGCTGTGAACCGGAGCACACTCTCTTTTCATTACTGGAGCTGCCTGCTGATCCATCCGCATGTGCCCATTATCATGAAAAAGAAGGCAATCCCGTGCCCCAGCATCCCTCACAGTGGGTTGGTATCAGCTCTTTGGTAGCAGGAAATTCAATAGTTTCCTTGCTTCCCTCTATTTAAGTTATTTCAATATATTATTCTGAATCCATTTTTATATCTCCTCAGAAGATCCTCAGATGCTGGAATGGTTGGAGACCAGGAGAACTGGAAGACAACTTCTTCCTTAAATATCCCATCACCTCTCTGCTTTTGTACAGAGGCATCTGCACTCTCTGCTCCTTCAGTCCCTGCCTCCTGGAACCAAACCATCTTCTCTGTTCCTCAAGGAAATTTCAGATTCGGAGAACACCCTCCCCCTACCAGCCAGGGTCTGGGGCACCCCCATCTGCTTTTACTTTGTCCCTTTCCCAATCAGAGCATTCTGTCTTGTTTTTCTCTATTCTAGGATGGTGGCTAGAAATTTGGAACACGGCAAATGTTGAATAAATAAATGAAGGATAACATCATAACATTTGGTAAATGCAAGCAAGTTGGGATGTCTGGCTCTTTACAAACAAGCACTCAGGAACAGCTTCATTTGAAAAAAAAAAAACAAAACAAAACTGAGTCATCTAGCCATCCTGTGATCACTAGCCTGTCATCCATTTTACATTTCTCTAGTGTACATGCAGACTTACCTAGCTCTGGAAGTCAACTCTCCATCTGTGAACTATCCTGTTTGATAAAACAGTTTTCTTTTTTAAAAAATTTTATTTAATTGGAGGATAGGTAGTTTACAATATTATGATGGCTTTTGGCATACATCAACACGAATCAGCCACAGATATACACATGTCCCCCCCATCCTAAATTCCCCTCCCACCTTCCTTCCCACCCCACCCCTTCGGGTGTCACAGAGCACCAGCTCCGGGTGCCCTGAGGATAAGACAGTTTTCTTAAAAAACATGTGCAGTTTTGAGTCGTCCTTTCACTACCAAGAATGTGGATGGTGCCATGGTATTATCTTCAAGGCTTGAAGCCAAGATGCAGCTTCATGGAGACATCAGTTGATTTTATCATTCACTTACACATTGCACTGTAGACAGATTCGCACCACAGACAGCCGGAATTAAAGCCCCGCCCCCAGAGAGAGAGCCTGGAAGACACACTCTCTCTGGGGGCCGCTCGTCCGCTGATTCTCATCCACCCGACACTTTTGTTCTACTCTGTTCCCTCCTCTTCATATCAACTCCTGTTGAGATATCTTTCATCTTTGCAGAAGAAGAAAAAGCCACAGCACAGTTGCAGGAAACAATTATGTCCTGAAATGCAAGCTGCCTTCATTCCATGTTATTTCACAAGGCTCAAGGCTGGAGAGCAGCACAAGAAATTAAGGCAAAACACTGCAGGCTGATTTCAAGCTTTTGTTTGGAGTTAATGAAAATGGACAGCTCTCCTCATCTGTTTGGGACCCACGAATTTTAAAACTTAGCTGGCTGCTCAAAACCTCCCAGGAAGTTCTATGAACTCAGTAAACATACGCTTGGTATTTGATTTTTTTTTTTAAGACAAAACTTCAAGACCAGTTTTGAATGGACTCAAAATGTATACCTGTTCTCTCTCTACAGTAAATCTGGTCTGTGTAGCTAGCACCAGATGCCAACAGCCTGAAAACTGGAAGTGGACAGAGGACCAATCTGTAGCAACACATCCAGCTCTCATTGTTTTTTCTTTTCTTTTCTGTATCCCAGATTGTTCCCAGCCTCAGATCCTTTCTGTGGTCCATGCTAATTTGCATACCACCCCTAAGCACAATGACTGGATTCACACAGTCGAGTAGAAAGGAAGGTTGAAATTTAAACCAGGAGAAAATGATTTCAGGAAACATATGAAATAAAGTCAAGAGTTAGTTTTGTTGAGTGTCTAAATGCATGGAGGTTATTTCACAAAGAGCAGTAATTCGCTGGACTCTTTCGAAGAAATGAGCACACACCTCAGCACAAAGCATTTTGGTTATAAACACAGAAATACTTTCTGGTAGCAATGGAGAGGAACAAAGAAACAAGTCTTTGGAGGAAGCTGGAGTTCCTATCTATTCCCATGCTTCAGTGACAGGAGACAGAGCAACAGAGAGGGAGAGACAGGGAGAAAGAAAGAAAAGGAGGGAAGAAGGAAGGAAGGAAAGAAGAAAGAAAAAGAGAAAAAGAAAGAGGCAATCTTTTGCCTAGCAGAAACTTTTGGAGCATTCAAATTGGTTACTAGGTAAATCTTTGTGTTAAAAATAAAAAGACTTCATTGTAGAAGAAAATATGCAAAATAAACACATTTTAAAAACACCCATTATTTCATGACCCAAAGATAATAACTGTTAATGTCCTTGATGTATTGCCTTTGCTCTAGATTATTTTCTCCCCAAAGCAAAATATTTCTCAGGAATTGTGGATCCTCATTTACTATCATCTACTGAACAGCTTTCCATACCAATACCTGTAATTCTATACATTTTGCTTTTAATGGTTGTGTGGTAATGCCCACTTGCCCACTAGCCAACTAACAAAAAATATCAGCTCCCTCCGTGCAAGAGTTTTCTCTGTGGCATCACTGTTGTCTACCCTAGAGAAATGGCTAGTACACACTAGATGCTCAATAAATACCTATTGAAATACTCACACAATGTTCATCATTTATTTAATGAAGCCCCTTTGCTAAGTCATTTATTAGGTCATATTTTAGTTTTTGCTTTTGTTAATATAACTCATACTTAGATGAATAACCTTGTATCTACATCTTTTTTCAATTATTTCTTAGAATAAGTTTCTAGAGAAAGAAATAATGAGTCAAAGGGTCTTATATTTTTAAATGCATTTGAGTCAACTGTCTTCTAAAAAGTCTACAAAACTTATAATCTCACTAGCAGTTTCTGACCACATTTTTTACTAAATTTTCAAAAAATCTGTATTATTGTTAATGGAAAAAAAATCTGCAATTTATCTTCTATAAAACCCTTTAAATCATTCCTCATTGTATTTTAACCATTCGACACAAAAACCAAATGCCATGTTTTTGTGGTGAGACAAAACACTGTTGACAGCAAGATGGTGCTAAAAATTTTATTGTAAAGAAAGACTTATATGAGGCACACCTTTAATGAAATTAACATCTGTCCACAAAAACAAATTCTTCAGCTTTAAAAAGTGCTGTAGTATTTTTAAATGAAATGTCAGAGCATAACCTTTAGCTCTTGAAGAAAGAACACTAGATATCAGTGATACTTTAATCTAATATTTAGGATTATCTACTACCAACTTAACTTAGCACAAAGGGCAAAGGGCACCTGGGTTCTCTGAGCAGACTAACTCTATGAGTCTTCATTTGGACTGGAATTTTTTTTTTTATCCCAGGTTCATTGTGATGCAATTGACATACATTCCAGTATAAGTTTAAAGTTGTACTTTACTGTACTGTATGGTTCCAAATAGGAAAAGGAGTTCGTCAAGGCTGTATATTGTCACCCTGCTTATTTAACTTATGCTGCGATTCATGGGGTCGCAAAGAGTCGGACACGACTGAGCGACTGAACTGAACTGAACTGAACTGATGACATAAGTTCTTTACTCACATATACTGTGAAATGTTTACCACATTGTTTAGTTAGCATCCATGATCTCATATTGTAGATACCTATATATATGTATCTGGGACTGGGAATTTAAATTTTGCTTAGAAAAGCCTTTTCACTTCCAAGAAGTCAGACTAGACTTGAAGAAAGATCTCCTGAACCAAAATGTCTGTGCTAATGCCTTAGGGTATGTACTACAGACACATTCACAACAGCTCTTTTGTTTTCTTTAAAGCAATGCAGGGTGGTACAAAGTTCACTCTTAAAACTGGGACTGCACCACTTGAACTTTATGGAAATTTTCACTTTTGGAAAACTTTGTCTCCAAGTTAAAGGGAACACTTTTTCCTTTTGCTTTTTCATTTCTTCTATATCAGAATATGGCAACTATGAGTCACACTGTACTCATCCAGATACAAAGCTCTTATCTACCACTCCACGGGAGCTTCTCAGGTGGCACTAGTGGTAAAGAATCCACTTGCCAATGCAGGAGACACGGGTTCGATCCTTAGGTCAGGACAGAGGAGCCCGGTGGGCTACAGTCCATAGGGTTGCAGAGCTAGACACGAGTAAGCACTGTTATACCATTCCATAAGGAGCAAAAGCCTTCAGAAACTTCCTAATAAAATAATGAAAGCATACAGCTCACTTATTTTTTTTCTCAAGTGAATGCCCTGACTTTCACAGCTGATGGCTATTTACCAAGAAAATATTTTTACTGAAGTTGCAGAGGTAACTGCATATATGATACCCCAAAAAGCTAAAATGATTTCCTTGGCAAAAACACACTTTAGGTGATGGAAGTGAATCACAGAGTAAACAAAGGAAGCTGGATTGAAGTCTAAGTTTAGTATTGTGGTTGCTTTTTCCCGAATGTGATTGAAAACTTATAACTATGTTTATTATGACGTTTATAAAAGCTTATCTAGGAGAAAAACACCCTCCAGAACTGTGTCTTCTTTCATCCTTTCAGGTTAAATCTGACTAGATTGTTTTTCCCTTTAACCAGTTTTGCTGAAACTACACAGACAATGCCATACTTAGGTAATTAAGTTAGGCTGATTAGGTTATAGGGACTATACAGGCACATGAATAAAATCCTTGAAACCACCTTACCTTTCTTTACAGTGGAAACAATAAACTCTTTGCTTTCCTATTTATAACCAAATAAGCACCTACAATAGCCCAGAGAAACCAGGGCCCAGGGGAGGGAAGTGTCTGGTTTCAGCTAATTGAGTTTCTCCCATTCTCATCTTCTACAGATTCCTTGGATTGTTTTCCAATTTTCATTCACATTTCATCCCATTAAACGGTTCTAACCTCTGACAAGTGCACGCCACCCTGGATTCATCTTCTATTCATAACTGGGATGAAATGTGCCCACTTGCTCTGTGGACAGTACACAGAGGCACGGACGAGAGAGATAAATAGTCAGGCTGTTAGGCCAGCTTTTGAGAAAAAAACAAAAGCAGACCCCTCATCTAGCTGGAGTCCTTAACATCAAGGCACAAGGCTTGCATTTTTGATAAACATGTAGCTGTTGACTTGCAGGAAGAAGAAAAGAAGAAAAAAAGGCTGCTATTAAGCCTAGTGTGTTGTTACCATGTTGATTTTATGCCTCGGGTAGGAACTCTTTTCCAAAATTTCTATATTTAAAAGTGCTTAGTGATTCTAAGCTGTGCAAATAGCAGTACAGGTGAATGTTAGTTTTAGGACAAATTATTGAGATTTGTGAACAAATTGCTATGCTGTTTTCTCAACATGGAGATGAAAAACCACGTTGAATTTTCTCCCCTTTGTAAGAACATTAATTAAAATACTGTCCATAATGTGATGCGAGTAATATGCAGGGAATCAGAAACAACTATTTTAGAAACTCTAAAAATAAAGCAGTAATAATGTGACCTCTGCATTACTGTGAAAATTCAAGATAATTTGAAAATTATTTTATTATATACTGATTAAGACATGTATGTGAATGGCTCCCAAGAATGGTTCTGAAGTTAGGTATAGAAAGTATATGTACATTACTGATAAATTTCCGGTATCCAAAGAAAGTTGAGTCACTGACATTAAAATGTGTAAGATTGGTATTTTGGGAGGTATCCCTCTACAAATGAAAAAAAAAAAAAACTAAAATAGAATGCAGGAACAACCCTGGATTTTCAGGAGATCATCCTGGACTGCAGGTTGCCTACAGAATTTTTGTATTGGGGTCCATACTGGCCTGCTATTTGCTCAAAGTCTTAGGCATGCTCTGTAGTTACAAAGGCACTTGCCTTTTTGAGGAGCAGATTTCATGGCAAGTGACCTTAATTCTGGACTTGGTGCCTATCTCCGCATTAGACTATACTACCCCCCAAGGCACACAGAACCCAGCACCTCCAGAGCCCCTGACGCTTTGTGCACAAGATGCTTGGATATTAAATATGTGTTGAACGAGTGAACGGCGTTTCTATTTCCAATGGAGTTTTGATGGCTGCGCAGAAAGAACCCAGCCGAAAATTATTATAATTCCATTAACAGCGTCCAACATATGGCAACGTGCTAAAAAGGGGGAAAAAAAAATAGCAACCTAGTTAGCCCCTGGAGAGCGGAAACAGGAAGAGCTGCTGAAAGAAAGTTTAATTAAGATGGCAGGAGGCCCCACTGAGAACATCTAATCTTCCCCGGTTGGCACAATCTTCCATAACCCACGTGAGGCTGCAGGAGGTGTAGGTGGGTGAGCACGCCCCGCTGCAGAGACAGCCAGAGAGGGCAGTGACCGCACCGGCACACACTGGATGTCCTGCTTCAGCTCCTTCAGAGTGCAGCCTGTGTACGACCAGGAGCTGGGACCCGCGTCTGCTCAGTCCCCAGCATAAAGTCTCCAAGTTCAAGGCCAGCTGCACAGGGCGGAGGAGCCAGAGGCATCCTTTCCCGCAGAGAACTGAGAGCCCTGGCCCAGGGAGACCCGGTGAGGACAGGAGAGGGCGGGCCTTCCCGCACCCGAAGACAGTCCTCCCGCACCCGAAGTCGGTCCGCAGCCACGGCGAGCACACCATGGCCATCTCTGCCACCCCATCTCCTTCCCCTGCACCCACCCACCTGCACACTCCAGACACCTCAAAACTGCTCACACTGGCCCCTGGGCCTGGAAGAACAGCCTCCCACCTTGGAGAGACAGACTCAGCGCTTCTTGCTTTGTGAAGTCAAGTAACTCCCAACCCAGACTTGGCCACTTACTCTCACACTGTATTTATGGCCGCCATTACGATGGCATTGAAGACCCCATTTTGCAGTTTTCCTTGTATGTCTGACACCTCAACGAGGGTCTTAAAGGGGGCCTGTGTCTTATTCATCTTCTGCCTGATCGGTCCCTGACACACAGAATCACTCAGCCAATGCGAACTGGATGAAAGGGAAACCCATTCCTGAGCCGCAGCCATTCACAGAAAGGTCCTGGTGGGGAATGTGCCAACAGGTAAATCTTGTCGGGAAGATCGTAAAGTCCAGGATAAGGGGATAACTGTTCTTGTGCAAAGAGAAGTTATAGCAAGGAAGGGGAGGCAAATGTGTAATATATTTATTCATAACCAGTTCAAGGAATGCTTCAAAGACATGCCGACACAGGATTTTTAAACCAGCTATAAAAATGCTTTATTTTTAGTGAGTAGAGCTGATCAGTCCTTTGCTCCGTTTCTTGCAGAGAACCAATATTAAATTCCTAAGGAACAGTTGTTCACAACCAGTTGATCTTTGGAATACCTAACTTCTGTTTTTGCTATCAAACCAAAGCCCTGAGCAGAGACCAGAAAGGTTTCAAATGCCCATTAAATAAATGGTCATATTCGCTGGGAAGCATCCAGAAGAGATGGGTGGAAAAAAAATCACTAAAATGAGTTAGACCTCCTCCCTCCATGCCCAAGTCTGAGCACTGACCTCCCAAGAAGTCTGGCTTGTTCCTGGAGTCTGGGCGGTCTCTTGGCTCTTACACTGTATTTTTCATGGCACAACTGGCTTTAGTGTATGATCGGAACCTGACAGCTATGGCTGTTCTAAAATGAAAAACTACAACTATTTAGCTTCCATTACATATAATTCACAATCTCTGATGGAAATGTTCAAGTCATTTAGGACTCTGATTTGGAACCATGTATCTGTTTTAATTCAGATGACAGCAGTAATTCATTTGGACAACATGATTCATATAATGCACTTCTCCTTCACTGTAACCTTTGCATTATGAAATGACACTGTTTCATGAGACCACCTCGAAAGAGTAAGACGCAAATCCTTTTACATATACGAGTCTTATTACTTATCCAATGTATAGAATTTTTTATTCCTACAGGAAACGAACAAGTGTGTATTATTTTTTTTTATTTTAATTGGTAATGATCACTGAGTTAAGATCAATTTAGTAAGTCCAATCTGTGTATTTTTTAAATGAAATATAATAGCAGGGAAAAATCAGTGTTGTGTATAAAAAGGATAAATAGTGCTTTGTAAAACTTATATGTGTGAGAATGACAGAGAGAGTACAGCGGGCTATGATACAAAATGCATTTAAATGCACTTTTTACTGAGGGTGATGACCAAAAAAAGGCAGAAAATGGCTGATAAATTGACTGTGAATGAAAGTCTCTCAGTAGTGTCCGACTCTTTGCGACCGCATGAACTATACAGTCCATGGAATTCTTCAGGCCAGAATACTGGAGTGGGTAGTCTCTCCCTTCTCCAGGGGATCTTCCTAACCCAGGGATCAAACCCAGGTCTCTTACACTGCAGGCGGATTCTTTACCAGTTGAGCCACCAGGGAAGCCCCATAAATTGACTGTACTGCTGCTGCTACTGCTAAGTCACTTCAGTCGTGTCCGACTCTGTGCTACCCCATAGACGGCAGCCCACCAGGCTCCCCCATCCCTGGGATACTCCAGGCAAGAACCCTGAAGTGGGTTGCCATTGCCTTCTCCAATGCATGAAAGTGAAAATTGAAAGTGAAGTCGCTCAGTAGTGTCCGACTCTTAGCGACCCCATGGACTGCAGCCCACCAGGCTCCTCTGCCCATGGGATTTTCCAGGCAAGAGTACTGGAGTGGGGTGCCACTGCCTTCTCCAATAAATTGACTGTAAATGACCCTAATATTGAAGTCAGGAAGCATAGTGAAAATTCAGGTAAAAAGTCTTGATTTTATCTCTATCATTTATTAGTGAAGTGCCCTTGTGCAAATAACAACTTCTGTGCTTGTTTCCTTACCTATAAAATAGGGATGGCACCTCATGAAGTTACTTGAGGTTTAAAGAATATAAATGTGTTTAATTCATATTATAATAATGGTAGGAAAGACAGATTGTTTACTACTTAAAATGCCCAGAACAGTGCCTGGTACATAATAGAAAGTGTGAAAGTGTTAGTCACTCAGTCATGTCCTACTCTTTGCAACCTGATTGACTGTAGCCTGCTACACGCCTCTGTCCACGGAATTCTCCAGGCAAGAATACTGGAGTGTGTAGCCATTCCCTTCTCCAGAGGCTCTTCATGACCCAGGGATTGAACCTGGGTCTTCTGCATTGCAGGCAGACTCTTTACAGTCTGAGCCACCAGGGTATATAATAAGTACTCTTTAAATGCTAGTAATTATTGTTTTTATATTATATTTTTAAAGTATTACTATTGTTTTATAAGGCAATATGTATTTTATGATCAAGTATTGCATAAAATAGCATCACCAGCTCAATGTACATGAATTTGAGTAAACTGTGGGAGATGAGAGGATAAAGGAGCCTGGCATGCAGAGTCCATGGGGTTGCAGAGTCAGGCATGACTTTGAGACTGAAGAACAACAAAAAAAATTGCCTCAAATGCAAGAATCAAGTATTACATTCCAAGCTCCATGGACATAACTAAGCAAACAAGACTGGCACTCTTATCATTGCCACACTTTCTGATTCAAATCTCTTGAAATTCAGCTGAAAATTTAGCTACTAACTCATTATTTAACCCGGATAACAATAGCAAGAAACTGAGAACTGAACATTACATTCGCATTTCATCAGCTGAAGTTAAACTCACTGGTCAGACTAAAGCAAAGAAGCAGAGTAGATATATAAGGTTAGAGCGATGCCAGCTGCCTTTCATGGAGTGCTGACTGTACCGTAGCGCTTAGTCACAGGTGCCATATTAAACCCATTTTAGAGATGAGAAAACAGGTTTGAAAGTTTCAATGATGTTTGCAAGGTCATATCATTATAAGAGAATCATGCTTTGCTTTCATGTCTGGCGCATCTTGAGAATCTCAACACAGGAAGAAAATCACACTCATCAAATTCACACAGGCCCTGTGGCAGGTGAAGGCTCACTATATGTATGAGCTCCCTCTTCCCGAGCCTTTCTGCTCCATCAATAGGCAGATGTAACTGATAGAAAGCTCCTTCTCATACCGGACCCGCATATTTGCCTGCCTACACTTTCCACCCACTGGAACACTACAGAATATATATTCAGCCTCTTCTATTTCACATAACTGAATACAACGAACGAATCTGTCTCCTCTTCTCTGGAGTCAATATTCCTAGTTGTCTTTGGATTTCACTCTTATAAGATGGCTTTTACCCATTCTTCACATGTTGTTCATCTACTCCCCTAGATGGTACTCAATCTGAAAACACCCTGTAATGCACTATTCCCAATGCACGAAGACTGCCCAGAGTACTGGAAAACTGGTTCATTTAAAACCACACTTGGGCATCACTGTACTTGGAGGCCATGTTAAGCTAAATAGAAACAAACTACATCACAATTTCATCTCCAGGTTTTGGTCACCTAAAGAGTCAATCCAAATGAACTTCCAGGCCATGCTTCCACCCTTCATTTCTACAACCACACTTCTGAACCTCAATGAAAGTTTTATTTTCATCCCTGTAATATTTCCTTGCCTTGTTTTTGGCCCAGCTTTTCAGCCTAGAGAGGTCATTTCAATTCTTAACTCTGTCTTTCATAAAATTAACTCATTCTCAGGAGTATATCACATGCAAATGTAAAAAGTATGCGGTTACATTAAACCGCTGTAAGTTGACAACCGAGGCGAGCAGATGGGAATGTATATATACACTCACAAAAGCACCCATTTTTGCTTCTTTCATTAAATCTTGAGCTCACGTGCTCCTGAGCCCTGCGCCTTCTCCTTTCACTACATCGTGTGGGCACAAAGGTCACCATATTCATTTTGACTGAATGATTATTAATTTGCACATGTCAAAACTCACTGCTAGAATTGATGATAAGCCAAGAGGCAGGAGAGGAAATAAAACACCACACATCTGAAGTGGGGGTTCAAAGGCAAGGACTGGCACGTGTTGCTTCCCTGAACCCAATCAGTCAGAGACGTGACAGAAAATGGAAATCCATACAAGAAAGGAATCCGGCAGAAAGATGATGAAGAGAGAGACAGGAAGAAAACACACATATGCACGCACCTACATATACACACACACTCACACACACACTCAACTGACTGGTGAAATTTAGTTACTAGAAGGCTTTCACACACCAATACTGCCATTTAATGGCATTAGATCCTTGACTTTGTATTACTATTAATAGACAGCCTATTAGGGCCTTGCTATTTATGGGTTTCCACAAGGCAACATGATTTCCCAGTAGTATATTACCATTAATTGGTAAAAGGCACTCTAGGAATATCAGTCTAAGACAATAGCTCAGCCACAATTAAAACAGAATTGCATTTGCTGACCTAGACGACAAAGCCAAGTGTGCCTGGGAAACTCTCCGCAATATTTTACAACCTGAACTAATTAAAGATCACATTTTCCATACAGCCAGAGAGCAAACATGAGAAATACCCCTCAGTATTTCTGAAGACTTTCTAGTTTGATGGTTACTATAATGAGTTCCGTCCCAAAGGGACAAGACAATAGAAAGCTGCTTCTGTCTGAAGGTTGTGGCGTGAAACTCAGAAATCCCTTAATTTTTGAGCAATTCTTTCTTGTGTAGTATCAACTTCATCCAAAGCCCCACAGTCCATTTCTTTTCCTACAGTGAACACAGGGAATGTAGGGGGGAAATGCATTGCATTGTAGCCTGCTAAATTTCTCAGATTTAATGTTGACAAAGATTAAGAATAGCATATCACCATTGCCAGACTGTGTGGTGGATGAGTTTTCATTATTAACTTAGGGGAGCCTTCCCTCATCTAAAACAGGCAGCAAACTAAACCTGTTTTTACTATATGATTAAAGTATCTTTACACAGGCAGCCCAAGGCACCCCGAGTTATTGCTCTATCGCCTGGAGCTAAATTAAGGTGATCCTTCTCCTTTTCCCCATGTCTAATAGGATTGTACATTCTGCTTCTGGCAAACCGATCACACTATTACCTACTGCAGAAACCTCATTTCTGAATGCTGATGTGTGTTCTGTCACATTGGGCTTGGAAAAAAATACTTCTTACTACTTTGTTCTGATAAGGGGGAATCTTGCAAGAAGGATGCTTTCTGGGAGGGAAAGCAAAACACAAAAGAAAAATGCACATTAGGCACTTAATGTGAATTACCAGATGTCATTATTTGAAAACATTTCATCTTGTTTTTCCTTCTTCAAATTCCTTTTACAGTCAGCCTAATCCTGATGGCCAGCATTTTAGAGCATCAGTGCCATTGTGGTAGGTGCAGGTTATTTTTCATCTCCAACATAAATCTGTTCTTAGAAGAAAAAAGTACCCTCTGATAATAAGATATTTAAAATTAAATGCAATAACTTAATCTAAACCAATGCACTATGACCCAATACAAATCTTCAAGAATTGATCCTTTAAGGGAAAAAAAAATCAATATGTAATGTGTGTGATTAGTCTTACCACTTTAGTGTCAATAAGCCCTGAAAATTCTAGCCAACAAGTATTTATTGAACATCTACTATGCTTCATGAATTTTCTCAATCTGTGGATACAGCATGGAATGTGAAAGCCCAAAGAGAATTAAAAGCACTTTCCATTTCACAATATTATTTAAGCTTTCTCTAACATAACATAGGCCTCAGTACAATTCCAATCTGAATTTCAAAACTTTCTGCATCAGATGCTTGAGATACATAAAGGGAATGGATGTTCTGCATTAACACTCCAAGTCTCAGACGCTGTTATAGGTGCCTTGACTTCTATGCTATCACATTTTTTGATAAAGGTCATGTTTCTGATGCGTTCCCTTCCAACACGAGTAAATAACTGCTTTATAAGTTTTTTAAGATTTAGTATTTCACGCGACGGTCATTTCCATTAAGGCAATCAAAGCTGTGCTCATGTACGAGATGACTCAAAGTGTCACCGAGAACAGCAAAGCGAAGTTCAGATGTGACTACTGGGGAGTCAGGCAGGCTCACTCACCCCGCAAATCCCTTGCTTCCATGTAGCACTTCAAAGTCAGGAGATTCCAAGTGGATTCTCAGCCAAATTAGGAATTGCTTGTATCAGGTACCCTCAAAGCAGTTCTTGAATAATCAAAACCGCTGGTGTTATATCTTTGATTACTAAAGGTATACTCTGCTGAGTACTAGGTAGCAAGATTTCATTTGGTTGTCACTTATAGTTAACATTTGGATGGCAGATGACAGTTGCACATAAAATGCGATAAAATACGTGGTCCTGAGCTGCCACTCAGAAAATCATCTTAAGTGACTGGATCAGCTCGTACCATATGGAGACTTGGCCAGTTCCTTACCTGCCTCCCTCCCTCACCCCCTCCCCCAGCAGAATCAGTCGCTCCATCTACTAGATTTCCAAAATAAATTTTCTGTATCATTAATAAAGCACTCAAGGCTTCCCAGGTCCATGGAGTGACAAAGGGTCGGACATGACTTAGCGACTAAACAGCAGCAGCAATGAAGCACTCATGTGCTATTCAGCAATTATCCCTTTTAACGTATCTATTCAAGGCCCTAGGACATGTAGTCAGAGAAGACAATGGCACCCCACTCCAGTACTCTTGCCTGGAAAATCCCATGGGAGGAGGAGCCTGGTGGGCTGCAGTCCATGGGGTCGCTAAGAGTTGGACACTACTGAGTGACTTCACTTTCACTTTTCACTTTCATGCATTGGAAAAGGAAATGGCAACCCACTCCAGTGTTCTTGCCTGGAGAATCCCAGGGACGGGGGAGCCTGGTGGGCTGCTGTCTATGGGGTCGCACAGAGTTGGACACGACTGAAGCGACTTAGCAGCAGCAGCAGCAGCAGCAGGACATGTAGTAGTCACTTCTGTATCAGAAAGAGAACAAGTCTTCAACAAATGTTTACTAAATGAATGACACCAAAATAGCTTTTGTAAGTATGCCTGCACTAAAGATGAGCAGTGGCGCAAAGTTGCACCGAATTGCAGAACAGCAGAGAAAGGGTAAATTCTGAGAAACCTTTCAGTCCAAGACCTTAAAAAAGACCAAAAACTGTGTTCCTTTATACAGTATCCTTGTCATGTCGATCGAAGGCTTCTGACCAACTTAAACTGTGTCACCTTGATAACTGCTAGATGATGTCATATCATAAAATCTTGAAGACAGACCTGGGTCAAGGTCTGACTCTGTCATGAACCAGCTGTATGACCTTGCGCCAATGATTAAACTTCTCAAGAGCCTCGGCTTCCTCCTTTGTAAAATCAAGCTGAGAATGGCACCGACTTCACAGAAGAGTCGAGCAAGAAATGTATATGGCAGAGTTGCATCGACTTTAGTTTTTATTTGTATCAAGTTTTCCATTCTAAAATGACATGTCCCCACACAAAAGCTCTGCACTAGGCACTTGCTGGTGGTATTTTAAAATGCCTAGATATTAACCTTGATTTGAATCCTTTTACCAAAAATAACCCTCTGGGGGCACTTCCCTGGTGGTCCAGTGGCTAAGAATCCACCTGCCAATGCAGGGGACATGGGTTCGACCCCTAGTCTGGGAAGACCCCGCATGCCTTGGAGCACCAAGCCTGTGTGCCCCGACTACGCAAGCCCGAGCATCTGGAGCCTGTACTCTGCAAAGAGAGAGGCCAGTGCAAGGAGGAGTCTGCACTCCACGACAGAGCAGCCCTGCTCGCCCACCTGGAGAAAAGCCCAGGCAGCAACGAAGGCCCAGCACTGCTCAAATAAACAAATACAATTTAAAAAATAATCCTCCTGAGAGAGTTTCACTTAAAAAAAAATCTGCTCAGACCTCAATTAAGTGCCAGGCAGCAGGGAGACAGCTGTGGTCACTTCTCTGATGGAGTAAAAAGGCTAAGAGGGGATGGAAACCAAACCCACCACAATGGAAAAGTGTGATGAAGTGTGTCCCTGGACACACATCAAGTTCGTAAGCAATGGGAATCCCAGGGACCTCAGGAAGTAGGTAGCGGAGATGCAGACTGGGCCACAGAATTCCAGCAACTCTAGACAAATGCAACTGAACTCCATCGCCAAAGTCAGGTTCAGTCAGTTCTAATGAGGAGGATGAACGTAGAGACTATTAGACAGCGTGAAGTGAGTCAGAAAGAGAAAACCACGTATTGCATATTAAGGCATATATGTGGAATCGAGAGAGATGGTGCTGATGAACCTATGCAGGGCAACATGGAGACACGGACGTAGAGAACAGGCTTGTGGCCACAGTAGGGGCGGGAGAGGGCGGGGCGGGCTGAGAGAGCAGCGTGGGCACATAACGTCACCATAAACAGCCAGCCCGCGGGGAGCTGCTGTGTGAGCAGGGAGCTCACATCTGGTGCTCTGTGCCCAGCTGGACGGGTGGGGGGAGGAGGTGGGACAGAGGTGCTAGAGGGCGGGGACAGATGTACACCTGTGGCTGACTCAGGCTGACCACAGTAGAAACCGACACACTATCATAACGCAACTATCCTCCAATTAAAAATAAGTAAATAAAAAAAAAAAAACACTTTCCCCAAGTAAAGAGGCTAAACAGAGGCCATCTTGTGGCATGTGTTTAAGTAATCCCAGGGAAGGGGTGGAGGATGCAGTGCGCATGTGTGAATCACCCGACGATTATCACCTGCCACCATGAATTCTCTGCAAATATTAGCACTTCCTGGCTCTGGAGTGTTGCCTTCAGCCTCTCTGGCTCTCTCCAACAGCACAGGAGGGTTTCTTCAAACCCTGCTCTCAGAAAGTAAAACTTAGCCCTCTTTTCCTAAAGCAGTCTGCAAAGCTAATACCTTTGGGCTAGATGCTGAATTCTTTCCTTCCTTACACTCAACAAGGAATCGGCAAGTGTCTGCTGTGTGCCCATCCCCACTCTAGAGAGAGGAGCACCCGCATGAGCAGAGCAGAGGCCCTGCACTCGTGGGCACAGCCTAGGGGCCTCTGACAGGTGGCCATGGAGTATGAGAGATACGGCGGGAATTCTGTGCAAGGGAAAGCGGCACACATGGGCATGCTGTGGACTCCAACTCCAGCAGGTGTCATAGAAGTTCCCACGGAGGGAGAAAGTGTGATCTGGGCTCACAGGATGAATAAGATCTCCAGGCAAGAGAGGGGTTATGGGAGTAGAGATTTTCCAAGAGGTAGCAGGAAGTCTGGCGCTAGTAACAGAGGCCACCTGGGTTAGAAGTGGGGCGGGAGGGGCCAGGGGTGCGGTGGAGAGGTGGCTTGGGGTGAGCAGACGGCGAAGGTCCGTGACATTACACTCATGCAACAAATATTCACTGACCACTCTGTGCCAGACACTGGGGAAAGAATCAGGAGCAAAATCTCAACTCAGCTGGAATATTTTCTTAGTAAGAGGTTACATATGCTGTAAGATCCATTGGCTTTTAATAAATATACGTTCAGTGGGTTGAGCTGGCAGAGTGATCCTAATCCAAGCCTTCACCCAATACTCTGCACAATAGATTTAATCGATCCACAGTTCCTCCCCCCGCCCCCATTTTTGCACTGGAAATTGTCAGTGCTCATCTTTTGGATGGATCCACAGCAGAGCAAATGCAGGAGGTCTAAGGAAGATTTTACAGATTATCAAAATGAAGAGCTAAAACTTGGAAGTGTCTCTTCAACTCTGATTTAAACCAGCTGATGTGGATTCAAATAGCTAAGAGCTAATGACCAAAATTATCTCCATCCCACGTGGCTTGCACTACAAAGAGCTCTATTAAACTGGCCTATCAAGGGCCTGAAAAAATAGCATACTGTGTACATAGCTTTATTACTCTCTAAAGACCCTCCTGTGGATGTTATGTCTCAGAAGTCACTGGAGATGGTTGGACGACCTCTCCAACATGAAGCTGGGCCCCATTTACCAGCTGCAAGGAGATTATTCCCAGTGATGACTAATGAGAAGAGAGTGTGTGTTAGCCGTTGACTCAAACAGTGAACTCTGCTCTGAAAAGTTTTAGGCGCCTGAAGAAAAGACTTTCAAGGAAAACCAGTGGTTTACTTTCTGCTTCTTTCCTGTGTGTGGGCAAATTGCAAACAATGTGCTTCTAAGGTACTTTAGGAGAAACCGTGAAAAACAGTGACAGTTGATATTCATCTCCAATTGTTGTGAGTCAAATCAGCCAGTCAACATTTATTGAAGATTCCATTGTGTTCAAATTGTTGCAACTGTCCAGTGCCATCACACAGAAATAGGCATTTGGGAAAAGATATATGCTGAGCCCAGAGATTTGTCACTAACTACTTATGCAATCTCCAATAACTCACCCTTGCTATAAGACTCAGCCACCTCATCTGTTCACAAAGAAAGATGTCTTTTGCCCTGCCTGCCTCGCCAGGTTGCTGTGAGTAGCAAATGAGATGAGTTTACAAAAGCACTTCGGAAAGTACGATTTGCTAGACAAATACAATGATCCATCATTTAACAGAGGACGCTTTCTTATCTTCAAGGAGGTTATAGACCAGCAATGAAGAAAAAGGCAAATCAGACTCTAGTAAGTTTCTAGTAACCTGAGCACTTAAAAAAAATTAAAAGAAAAAAAAAATTAAATTTAATCTCCCAGAGTAGTTTTCAGGCTGCCCCTAAATGATGCTTAGTGGTCTCCTGATTTGTGCTTATAATGTATGTTTTATGATTATTAATGTGTGGATTATTTGGCCCTCTGGTCCATTCCTGGGTAAATTTGGGAACCTGAAATACAGCATTTCATTAAGGTAGAAATTATAATTTCCACAGGTTTTGTTAAAGTTCCCACAGTAGAAGTCTATATGCCAGACCTGCATTGACTTTAGTTTTTCTTTGTATGAAATTTTCCATGCTAAAATGATACGTCCCCAACCAAAAGTTCTGCGCTAGGCGCCTGCTGGTGGCATTTAAAATGCACAGATATTAACCCAGGACAGCTTCACATAAGTGTGTTCTGACAACACCTGAGGTAACATAAGGGACGGTAAGAAGGAGGTCCTACAGTAGGACTGCCTGACTTTAAATCTCAATTACTTATTACAGAAAATATTGGGCAAATCACCCACATTCTGTAATCCCCAGTTTCCTCATCTGTGAAACACGTATGACCGGTTCAGTTCAGTTCAGTCGCTCAGTCGTGTCCGACTCTTTGCGACCCCATGAATCGCAGCACGCCAGG
>SJYT01045769.1:316614-385564 GCA_006410635.1 Cephalophus harveyi
AAACAAGAAAATGTACAGACAGTGTCTGCCACAGTGCCTGGCACAATAGTGTTTATTAATGCTCATGATGATGGCAACCAGAGGGTAGACACAGTAAACTCAGACTATGCAGGAGACACACGCAAGGGACACCCTAAAGTCACTCACACATCAGGGATGCTAACCATAGAAACACTTTTCACTAAGTGCCAACTATGGGTCAAATGCATTATCTCTAAGTAGGTGATACTAACCACAGTTTTAGCAAAAATGCAAGTCACCATCAGAGAACTTACACAATTTGCATGAGATTGTAAAGTTACTAATCGACAGAATGAAGACTTCCGCGCAAGTCTGAGAGGCTCCTGCGGATTCCAGGAGGCCATTCTCCCAGTCCACTGCTGACTCTAGCTAAGTCTCTGAAACTGCTGGACTTCATATGTGGTCAGTTCCCAGGGCACCAAGAGAATGAAGTTTGAAGGATCTACGTATAGTTCCATTCCTGCCATTATCCTTCAGCATGTCTAAATGCTTTTTGCTTCCTTCTCTGTCTCCTTTTATTATATGCACTGAGGTACAACTACTCCATGTTTACATCATAGCAGGCCTGTGAATTCAATGAAGATTCTTTTTTCATAGCCTCTTGGCCCTGTGAACTCACACAGGAAACTAACAAGCATGGTAAGTAGCATAATAAAAAAGATCACATATGCCATGTGATTACATGAGGGAGAAAAATTCTCCCTCTGGGTTGAGCCTTAGAAAAGATGGCCATGCCTGTCCTCGAGGGTGGAAGTGCAATTCAACCAGAGTGGAAGAGGCATTAGCATATTCAAGAACACCAAGCAGAGGAAGGTGTCTGAGGAGGTAGCAGAAGATTGGGGCGAAGCTTACTTAAGATACCTGAACTCCACATGGAGTTCAGTTTGGACCAGGGGAGCTCCAAGAGTTTGAGAGGGGAGAGCCCACACCATCAGTGAAGTGCCAGAGTAGTATCTGCAGCTCAGAAAAAGGCCAGGAATCAAATGACTGCAGCTCTGGGTGTAAGTAGGAAAATGTTGTCCACCTCCCGGGCAGTCTAGTTCAAGGAGACCCCCAGAGGTCACAGAAGAAATGACTTAGCCAGAGAAGAAATTCTGGAGTTCAAACTAGGACTGGAAGGGGGTGCAACCAGGAGATTGACGCAGACACGGATGAGCCCTCCATCCAAGGTCAAAACCATCCATAAGAAATATCAGATGTCTAAAGATCAAAGCAGAAACATTTCACCTTGGAGAATGACAAGTCTTCTGAAATTCACTGAAGTTTGAGGGAGAGAGGAATCTTTGTATCTTTTGCAAAAGTTAAAGAAAACAAGGCCAAACAAAACAAAATCTCTGTAATTCCCCTTATTTTCACCCCTGACTTTTATTTAACCTCATTTGTTTTTGCCAGCAGTACAACCCAGAGAACATCTTGACGATGACTGCTTCAGGGAGAAGGGAACCAGCATTTGTTCAGTATCTACTGTGTGCCAAGAATTTTAAATGTTTTATTTCATTTAGTTCTTGCAAATCACCCAGTGATGCTCAGAGAACTTACATGACTTAGCCAAGGTCACAAAGCTCTGACTTACCGCTGCTTGGGCAGAGCTGGTACCAGATTGGGATGGCAGGACACGTAGTAGCAATTGTTGTGGTGGGTTGGAGGGGGGAGGTCTCAGGGTGAGATCCAAAGAACAGGAAGTCATCTTATCAACCCTACTTTTCTCCAAAGCACCAATCAAAATGCTCTGCACGCCATCATCATCCCTGTCATAACAGCAGTAAAACTAAAGCTGCTATCAATTAGCATAACTGCTGTTGAAAAGTAAACTGCTAGTCGTTCAGTCATGTCCGACCCTTTGCGACCCCAAGGACTGTAACCCACTGTGCTCTTCAGTCCATGGACTTCTCCAGGCAAAAATACTGGAGTGGGTAGCCATTCCGTTCTCCAGGGGTCATCTCAACTCAGGGGTCAAACCCAGGTCTCATGCATTGCAGATTCTTTACCATCTGGGCCACCAGGGAAGCCCATGTTTTAGATCCTCTGGGTACTGTCTCTCATCCTGAATCCAATCTTGCTCTTTAAGTATTAGGAGCTCCATTTTAGAGACGTGGAAAACAAAGCTTAGAGAGGTTGAAAGCATTTGCCTGAAGACTGAGAAAGATTGAAGGCAAAAGGAGAAGGGGATAGCAGAGAATGAGATGGTTGGATGGCAACACTTCCTTGATGGAGATGCATTTGAGCAAATTCTGGAAGATAGTGGAGACAGAGGAGTCTGGCGTGCTGCAGTCCACGGGGTTGCAATGAGTCAGACATAACTTAGAGACTGAACACAAATAACAATTAGAAGCACAAAGGGCTGGCAAACCGCATCAGCTGAGATCCACAGCCCTGCGTTACTGCTGAGGAGCACCCTGGGTACCACTTCCACATGCTGGCGCATTAGACTTCTCTGCAGCTTAGACTATGCAGGAGACATTGTACCAGGTGCCAAAGCTAGGAAAGAAGTATTTGGCTCGCATGCTCAAATGTTTACCTTCATGAGGTCTAATCCCTAGAAACACTCATCAAGGGGAAACGAGACCAGCTCTGTGAAGTCCTGACGCTGGGTTTGATTATCCGCCTGTGTTATCACTACAGAGTACTCTCCACATGAGCATCTTAAGAACTGTGATGATATTCACGGGCTGTCTGGCAGGAAGAAGTATTTATTGTCAGGAACAAAATGAACTTACAATCCCACCCTCAATGTGAATTACTGCTGGAGAAAAGGAACTTAACACACACTACTTCTCTCAGAAATGCTACAACAGTGCCCAAGAGCTCAGGATTTCTTACATGTGAGGCGCGATTCCAGGCCTCTGTACTTTTGCAAATGCCACATTCTTTGCCAGGGATGCCCCCTCCTTCCTCTATCTGCCTGGGCGATTTTTTTGTTATTTTTTAAATGCCAGTTCTGGTGTCACTGCCTCCAGGAAGCCTTCCCTGACTCTTCCAGCTTAAGTAAGGTTTCTCAACCTTGGCACTATTAACATTTGAGGCCTTGTAATTCTTTATTGCGAGAAGTAGGACTGTCCTGCACATTGCAGGATGTTTGGCAGTATCCCTGGTTGCTAACCATTTAGATGTCAACAGTACCTGACCAGCTGCAACATAATAGATGTCTCCAGATATGGGCAAATGTTGGGTTGGGGTAAGAGCGATCACCTTCAGTTCAGAACCACTGAGCTAGAGTCATGGGGTGTTAGTCAAGGTCTATACCTTGGTCATACTGGCTGAGCCCTGGATTTAAGCAAATGATTAAATCATTGAAGTCCCTTCTAGTTCCATGTTTCTATGCTAACTGAAGGTTGAGATTTAAAAAGAAGAATTTGCCAAGTGGTCCACTCTGCAAACTCAAGATCCCTGCCTATGTTTGAGGATAAGAAAATGATGAATTCAAGCTTAGACCTTGTTCTAAGTTTACTTATCCTAAAAGTGGAACTAAGTTTTGCTCCCTCCTAAGGTTTTTGAGTTAAGTAAAATACTCACATAAAGCTGCCTAGTAAGATCACATCTCCCTGTGCCCCAGAAGGTTAGGAATGGGTTAATGTGTGACAAAATGCTTTATAAATCATAAGTGCTAAACACTTGTGAAGTGTTACTATCTGATTTTTAAAAATCAGCAGCTAAATTTGAGCTTTTTTTTTTCAGTATAGCATTCAAACAAATTTTTAAAATTCCCTGTCCTATGAATTAGCAATAATAATGACCTCCTTTCACACACATGGTCTCTTTTGATGGTCTCTTTGCTCAGGATGGCATTGTCTGCAAAGTGAGGAGATGACCTCAAAGAACTAAAGAAACACCCCGTGTTCTCACAGCCAGAAAGCAAACACTCAAATCCAGTTTGTGAGAACAGACCTCTTTCCAGTGAGCACTGAAGTAATATTTTAAATACAGAACAAAGAGCCATTCAGCCCAGTCTTTCTGAAATTTGAATTACATCCATATATGCAAAACTAGGTAGATAGTAGAGACCATTAGCACTGATTATGTCAATGGCTATCATCATTAGTTGCACATAAGCCAGCATTAAGGATTTGCAGACATAAAAAACAGCTATTTCTTTTGTCAAAAGCAATTATAATTAATTCTCAAAATATGTATATGTTCAACCCGAATCAGATGAAGGAATAAACCAAGGGGAGAGATGGGCTCCTGCCATAACTACATGTAAAAACTCTTAATTAAACCCAGGCATTCCGAAGTATTTTCAGAAGAAAGGTTAATGAAGTAGGGTAGGGAGGGAAAACATCTCCAGAGAAGCTTGCAGACTAGTTTTCTGGGCCAGCTCTTTTGTTGCTCTCAGAATAAGTAAAAAAAAATAAAAATGTACAAAATTCATTTCTCTTTTTGGAATCAAGACTGGAACTAAGCTCTTCTCCAGCACACTGCAAAGAGAACTATGTTGTGATGTATTCTCCAGCACTCTGACCAACCCTGGCAAAGAGGAGCCGAATTCCAGACACACAACACTCCATCTCAGAGAGAGGCCAATAGTCTGGTTTAGAGCAGTAAAGTCCTATTAACATCTGGTGGATGTTACAGCTTTGGAAATACATTAAGGAAGAAGTGAAGCACTAAGGAACAAAGATGCTCAAGTGTTTGACCTCATACAGTCATTCAAGACTCCCTCTCTTCTCTGTTCCACGGCAACAACAAATTATAGACGATGGTACAGAGTTCGTCATCTGAGTTAAATTCACCCATTCCAGTCCATTTTAGTTCGCTGATTCCTAGAATGTCGACGTTCACCCTTGTCATCTCTTGTTTGACCACTTCCAATTTGCCTTGATTCATGGACCTGACATTCCAGGTTCCTATGCAGTATTGCTCTTTACAGCATCGGATCTTGCTTCTATCACCAGTCACATAGTGAAGAAGGCTGATCGCCGAAGAATTGATGCTTTTGAACTGTGGTGTTCGAGAAGACTCTTGAGAGTCCCTTGGACTGCAAGGAGATCCAACCAGTCCATTATGAAGGAGATCAACCCTGGGATTTCTTTGGAAGGAATGATGCTAAAGCTAAAACTCCAGTACTTTGGCCACCTCATGCGAAGAGTTGACTCATTGGAAAAGACTCTGATGCTGGGAGGGATTGGGGCAGGAGGAGAAGGGGACGACCGAGGATGAGATGGCTGGATGGCATCACTGACTCGATGGATGTGAGTGTCAGTGAACTCCGAGAGATGGTGATGAACAGGGAGGCCTGGCGTGCTGCGATTCGTGGGGTCACAAAGAGTCGGACACGACTGAGCGACTGAACTGAACTGAACTGACAGAGTTCGTTGGAGCCCATGATCAAGAACAAGCCTAACAGATTCTCCATGTGATCTCAATATAACCCAGCGGGTGAAGCATGGGGCTCACGGGCCAGTGCAGTGAGAGCCTGAAATATAGAGGAAACCGCATTCCACCCAAGTGGAGAGAATACATGGATCTGGCAACAGGCCCCCTGGGTCGGGTCCCGGACCTGTTACTGGATCGCTTGACTGTCCACATCATGCCAGGTACTGCAGGGAGCACAGGGGCTGGAATGAGAAGGAAGAATGCTCATGTTTCCTGTTCGCATGCAGCTTATAATCTAGAAGGGAAGACAGACATGAGCATTAACAAATGGAAAATTTCAAGCAATGAAGGAAAGAAATATGAGATCACAACAGTCACAACACGGAAAGCAGCACCACAGCCACTGACTGAGAGCATACCAAGTACCATTTAGCTCATCTGATTTTTCTAACCTGATGAAGTAACCCCATGTCACCATCCCTCCTCTTTCATGAGGAGGATGATGTAACCGATCCTCAGGGCTTCCCTGGTGGCTCAGCAGTGAGGAATCTGCCTGCAATGCAGGAGACGCAGGTTCCATCTCTGGGCCAGAAAGATCCCCTGGAGGAGGGCATGGCAGCCCACTCCAGTGTTCTTGCCTGGAAAAGCCCATGGACAGAGGAGCCTGCTGGGCTACGGTCCATAGGGTCACACAGAGTCAGACACAACTGAAGCAACTTAGCACACACACACGCACGCAACTGATCCTCATTGTTGCAGTGTTGAAGAAATGGAGACACAGAAAGGTTAACACCTTTATTCAAGCTTCCTTCCACAGATAGTAAACAGTGAGGCTGAGATTAGAACCTGGACAGGTGGATTTCAGAGCCCGTACTTTTAACCTCCAAGGTGGTGTATAGCAAGGACTCCTCATCCAGGCTGAGGTCAGCAAAGGCTCTGCTGAGGAGGTGACCTTTGAGTTGGAACGTGAGTATGGGTTCATCTAAAGAGAGATCAGGGAGAAGGCAATGGCACCCCACTCCAGCACTCTTGCCTGGAAAATCCCATGGATGGAGGAGCCTGGTAGGCTGCAGTCCATGGGGTCGCTGAGGGTTGGACATGACTGAGCGACTTCATTTTCACTTTACTTTCATGCATTAGAGAAGGAAATGGCAACCCACTCCAGTTCTATGACTGGAGAATCCCAGGGACGGGGGAGCCTGGTGGGCTGCTGTCTATGGGGTGGCACAGAGCCGGACATGACTGAAGTGACTTAGCAGCAGCAAAGAGAGATCAGAAGTTAATCCAGGGGGAGGGGGTCGCTCTAGGCAGAGGAGGGAAAATGGGGAGGGGGGCTTAAGTGGCTGCAGCAGCAGAACATGTGAGACAAGCCAGAACCGGAATCTTTGCTGCAATGCTCACACCTGGGCACACGTCTCCTGGAGCAACAAAATAGGAAGAAACTATACGAGACTAAAAATAACTGGCAGTGGGGGCATATTATGGACAAGATACGAAAAGATCAAAGAGCCAACTGCCACTTCTGAGATGACGGAGCAAGAGTGGGGTCCTGTGCAGGGGGACCGCGCCCAGCACCAGGAAGGCCGCCCTCCACCGCGCTGGGGTCAGCCCCGCTCTCACCCGGGAAGGAACCAGCTCGCCACTGCCCAGCCAGCTGACAGGGTACCTGTTACTCGTTTTCATCCCCTTGTGATACAGCACGAGTGCCAGTAAAGCAGAATCTGCATCCACCAGCAGCGGCAAGTTGCTGAAAAGCTGCTTTGTGTGTGTGTGTGCGCTTAGTTGCTCAGCCATGTCCAACTCTTTGCTACGATTTGTGTTTGAAAAAATTCTCTAGATACAGTGTGTGCAGTGGAGCAGTGAGGTCCATAAGGAGTGTGGAGAGAACAAGCAGGATATAGCGTAGTCCTCGGGGGTCCAGGCCAGTGATTCCCACAGCATAGCCTCGGGACCAGCGGCATGACTGCCCGCGGGGGAGTTTTTATAAACTGACATTTTGAGGACCCACATCAGGCCTATTGAATAGCCATTCCCTTCTCCAGGGGATCTTCCCAACCCAGGGGTAGAACCCAGCTTCTTTACCAGCTGAGCCACAAGGAAAGCCCAAGAATACTGCAGTGGGTATCCTATCCCTTCTCCAGTGGATCTTCCCGACTCAGGAATCGAACCGGGGTCTCCTTCATGGCAGGCGGATTCTTTACCAACTGAGCTATCAGGGAAGCCATCACAATCTTCTATAATGTACCTTAATCATGGGGGTGACGCTCATTACCTTTGCCAGATGCTATTGGTAAGACGCAAGTCACAGATCCCTTGTACACACCAAGGCACGAATACCAGGAGGCAGAAATTGTGAGGTCCCACCTCAGAGTCTGTCCACCATAGACCCCATACTCTGTATTTTAAGATGTCTTCCAGATAACAATGATGCGCGCTCAGAGTTAAGAAGCACTAGTCCAGAGTATGGATTTGAGGGACATTTAGAAGTTTCAATCAAAACAGCTAGGAGCTGCGGTAGCTTTATAGATTATTTAGTTTAGCACTGGGGTCATAAGCATGCGCTTTGGGGCCATCAAGATATAGGTTAAAGTCTCTGCCGCTTCCTGAATTATGTGACCTTAGGCAAGTTACTTAACTTCAAGCAGCTTCAGCTTTTTTTTTTTTTTCCTTCATCTTATCTTAAGGCATTCCCAAGGAATCTGCTTCTGAGAATTTAGGGCTGTGGTGCGAGGAAACTGGTCACCAGCGTAAAGTATGTCTGGATGTCTGACACAGAGACACTCAACAAACACAGCTACTATTTAAAATATCTATGGGCTTCACCTTCCTCTGTAAAAATGAGATTAGACCACATATGCCTCCTGGTTCTAGAATTCAAGTATTATAGATAAAGGTTCTCGCTTTACAGAAGGGTTTTTTTTTCCCCCTCTGCTTTCTATAATGGTAATAGCACCATCCAGACTATGAGTTTTTAATCTCCTATGTTATTGGAATGAAGCCCTACCAGCCTTCTTTTGTTTGCTAGAAAATAATTTTTGTGTAGACCTCCTAAATGCTTTGTCTACCCAGTTCCTATACTTGCCTCCTTTGAAAGAGATAATCTGAAACAGATTAAAACAAGTCATACAAACACCCTCAAGGAAGTATCTAAACAATTACTAAGTGAGAATTCCATTCCATGGGAACTTGTGCTTCGGGCACTAATCACAAAATATTGTAATTACAGACTTACTTTTCTGTCTCCCTTACTTGACTAAGAAGTCCTTGGAAGTAGATACCACATTGCACTGCCCTGGAAAAGGTGGAGGAAAAGCTTCTTTTGCAAAGAGGTGATGTCTTTTCTGAGTCGCCCTTCTCTCTCCTCTGTTCTCTTGGGTCCTCTCCGTCTTCCCCAATCAAAGTTACACTTCCCAGGAACTGGAAAAAACTGTGCACTTAAGAGAGTGCCTGCCAGTAGGAATCAGAAGGGAGCTAGACACTGGGGTAAGATCTTGGTAGAAGATAAGGGAAAACTTAATTTCAACCCCCGCCTCTAGTTCTCTGTGCCCATAAAGGTAAAGATCAGAGTTCATCTTTGTGCAAAGAAAGCTATTTAGTTAGGCAACCCACCCAAATGGGCTTTTAACATTCCCAAGGTAAAACAAAGACTCAGAGGAGAGAGATGAGGCTGCCTAGAGGAGACGTGAGCAAGCTTCTGGATGACACCAATCATACAGCCCTCACCAATCATACAGCCCTCGGTGTACAGCTCTGGGTAGTGTTCTTCAGGAAGGCAAACCGGAAAGATAGAAGACCTGGGATTTTTAAATTATACATGGTTATAGTATCTGGCACAAAGATAGTACTTAAAAATGCTTAAACTAAAGAATGAATAAATGAATGAAACCTAATCCTATATTTTCCCCCTGTACTTTGTAATTTGACTTCTCTTTATTGACTACTAAAATACGAAATGGACATGGCCCCAATAAATAGCAGACAGAAATGTAAAAGCAGCACCAAAAATTGCCCATCTGAAACAAGCACCGCCATCTGCCTAGGTTGGGAAGTATAATTTAGTAAAGAAACAGGCAGAACACGTAGTTCAGAGAATGTTAATCCACAGTCAATAAAGTAACTAACCAATCCGTAGTAACAACCCCCCAAAGGACAATTCTGGAGTGTTTTATTCTGAGAGCAAATTAAAGCAAGACAAAGATGAGTCTACCAAAAACACAGCAGACTCTCCTCTATTTCTCATATGAGTCCTTAGAGGGATTCATGGAAATTATCTATATCTTTCCGTATCTCCTATGTACAGTATACAGTGTCAACACAAAATCTTTGTTCAAGTGCAGCTACACTGAATGAACTCTGAGCTCAGGGCTCTACACTATTCCTTAGATGCAGAATATGTTCAGAATTAACTATTTACAAGCCGTATTGATCTAGAAACAGAGTCAGAGTTTTGATTAGGTTGCAATGAGCCAGTTACCCAATCAGAAGTCCTTTCATCAAATCATTAATGATTATTTTAAAACAGTAGAACTCCTAGGGTGCATAAAAGCTGGCATTTTATTCTTTGCACCTGAGAACAGATCCTATGCTCTTCTGGAGCTTCAGTGGCTGGGAAGCATTCCCACGGGACCTGTGGTTGTTTAGCCTATGTGACCTGTGTGCTTGTGTTGGGGCCAGGGGAGGATGGGCACAGTGTTTTCATTCATCATATATACATGACCATAGAATTAGCTTTTCAGACACTAATTTGGGATTTGGGGCCCTTCATTTCTGTGCAATCTATTGGATTTGGTGCTCTCATTAAGATGATTAAAATAAGCCAGTCTATCAATATGTGGTCCAGTTATTTCAATTGTCTAAACACAGGTTTAGTCTGGTCCTTTTCTGTTGTGAGAGAAGCATGATATAAGAGATCATTTTTCTGGACTTTTCTAGGACACCTGGGCCACTCCAAGCTCCCTTATGCTTTCCAAAATGAAATCAGGGTGGAGAAGAGATGAACAACATATATTTCAGTCTTCAATATACGTTTACTACAAGTGATACATCCACTAGAGTTTCCAGAGAACATACACACGATCTAACAGTAGGATTCCAAGCAGTTATTTTCATTACATTATTGGCTTCCATGATGACAGGGAGCTTCTCTTTAATTTGATGTATTGTTCTATTTTCAGTCAATTGAAATTAAATATGACTTGTTTTTCCCTTAGAGGAACCTATCTACAGGCTTACTTCTGTATTACTTACTTCTGTATTTTTTAACCTGTGAATCTTGTTTTCCAAAAATTGTACACTGAACGGTACACTGAGGCTGTATAAATATACACATGAACATTCCCCTCATTCAATTTCATCACACACATTTTCAGAGACACTTCTCAAAAATTACTCGTCTAATTAACTTCTTTATGGACAAATAAATTCTCTTCACCTACAGATGAGCTACAGTTACAATCTAGCATCTGGGGGTCGGATTTCAGAATCTTATTAATGGTGGTTATTAGCTGAAGATACAAAGGAGAGGTGAACATATAGAGTGAATTTACAGTTACTGTCTGCAGAGAGATAGTGAGAATCGCCCAGTCCCTCTAATCTAATTTACATACAATAAACAGGGTTTTAGATTAAATGATTTTTTCCTGTAGCTCCGTGATTTACATATGATAAAACTGATGCATCATCATTATCAACTTCAACATTTTAAATCTTTGTTTTCCTTTCCCTGAAGAGGCCTAAGGAAGGCAATATTTCATTGTTCTAAAATAATTTTCACCTTCTCCCTTTCCCAGGTAGATTTCATCTTGAGTGTCACACTACACCTGCAGTATAAAGAGGCACCCTTATCAACAATAGTCTTTAAGTACTATCTTCCTGAGGTTTCTTTCTTTCTCATAATAGTCAAAACTGGTGAAAATTCTAAAATGGGTAAAATTTGCCCAACCTCAGAGTCTACCTTATGGTAACAGTTGTTATATAAGAAAGTAATAAAATGTGCTATAAAAGAGTAACAAAACTGGACCACTGGACAAGGGAATGGCAAACCACTTCAGTGTTCCTGCCTTGAGAATCCCATGAACAGTATGAAAAGGCAAAATGCTAGGATACCAAAAGAGGAACTCCCCAGGTCATTGCTGCTGCTGCTGCTGCTGCTAAGTCGCTTCAGTCGTGTCCGACTCTGTGCGACCCCATAGACAGGAGCCCAACAGGCTCCCCCGTCCCTGGGATTCTCCAGGCAAGAACACTGGAGTGGGTTGCCATTTCCTTCTCCATTGTGTGAAAGCGAAAAGTGTAAGTGAAGTCGCTCAGTCGCATCCGACTTCTAGCGACCCCATGGACTACAGCCTACCAGGCTCATCCATCCATGGGATTTTCCAGGCAAGAGTACTGGAGTGGCTTGCTATTGCCTTCTCCGCCCCAGGTCATTAGGTGCCCAATATGCTACTGGAGATCAGTGGAGAAGTAACTCCAGAAAGAATGAAGAGATGGAGCCAAAGCAAAAATAATGCCTAGTTGTGGATGTGACTGTTGATAGAAGTAAACTCTGATGCTGTAAAGAGCAATATTGCATAGGAACCTGGAATGTTAGGTCTATGAATCAAGGCAAATTGGAAGTGATCAAACAGGAGATGGCAAGAGTGAACATTGACATTCTAGGAATCAGTGAACTAAGATGGACTGGAATGGGTGAATTTAACTCAGATGACCATTATATCTACTACTGCGGGCAGGAATCCCTCAGAAGAAATGGAGTAGCCATCATGGTCAACAAAAGAGTCCGAAATGCAGTACTTGGATGCAATCTCAAAAACGACAGAATGATCTCTGTTCGTCTCCAAGGAAAACCATTCAATATCACAGTTATCCAAGTCTATGCCCCAACCAGTAATGCTGAAGAAGCTGAAGTGGAACGGTTTTATGAAGACCTACACGATCTGTTAGAACTAACACCCAAAAAAGATGTCCTTTTCATTATAGGGGACTGGAATGCTAAAGTAGGAAGTCAAGAAACACCTGGAGTAACAGGCAAATTTGGCCTTGGAATGCGGAATGAAGCAGGGCAAAGACTAATAGAGTTTTGCCAAGAAAATGCACTGGTCATAGCAAACACCCTCTTCCAACAACACAAGAGAAGACTCTACACATGAACATCACCAGATGGTCAACACTGAAATCAGATTGATTATATTCTTTGCCGCTAAAGATGGAGAAGCTCTACACAGTCAGCAAATCAAGACTGGGAGCTGAATGTGGCTCAGATCATAAACTCCTTATTGCCAAATTCAGACTGAAATTGAAGAAAGTGGGGAAAACCACTAAACCATTCAGGTATGACCTAAATCAAATCCCTTTTGATTATAGAATGGAAGTGACCAATAGATGCAGGGGATTATATCTGATAGAATGCCTGGAGAACTATGGACAGAGGTTCATGACATTGTACAGGAGGCAGTGATCAAGACCATCCCGAAGAAAAAGACATGCAAAAGGGCAAAATGGCTGTGTGAGAAGGCCTTACAAATAGCCGAGCGGAAGTGAAAAGCAAAGGAGAAAAGGAAAGATATATCCATTTGAATGCATATACTTCCAAAGAACAGCAAGGAGAGATAAGAAAGCCTTCCTCAGTGATCAATGGAAAGAAATAGAGGGAAACAATAAAATGGGAAAGACTAGAGACTAGAGATCTTTTCAAGAAAATCAGAGATACCAAGGGAACATTTCTTGCAAAAATGGGCTCAATAAAGGATAGAAATGGTAGGGACCTAACAGAAGCAGAAGATATTAAGAAAAGGTGGCAAGAATACACAGAAGAACTATACAAAAAAGAATTTCATTACCCAGATAACCACAATGGTGTGATCAGTCACTAGAGCCAGACATCCTGGAATGTGAAGTCAAGTGGGCCGTAGGAAGCATCACTACGAACAAAGTTAGTAGAGGTGATGGAATTCCAGTTGAGCTATTTCAAATCCTGAAAGATGAAGCTGTGAAAGTGCTGTACTCAATATGCCAGGAAATTTGGAAAACTCAGCAATGGCCACAGGACTGGACAAGGTCAGTTTTCATTCCAATCCCAAAGAAAGGTAATGCCAAAGAACGTTCAAACTAATGCACAATTGCACTCATCTCACACGCTAGTAAAGTAATGCTCAAAATCCTCCAAGCTGGGCTTCAATAATAGGTGAACTCTGAATCCTGAAAGATGAAGCTGTGAAAGTGCTGTACTCAATATGCCAGGAAATTTGGAAAACTCAGCAATGGCCACAGGACTGGACAAGGTCAGTTTTCATTCCAATCCCAAAGAAAGGTAATGCCAAAGAACGTTCAAACTAATGCACAATTGCACTCATCTCACACGCTAGTAAAGTAATGCTCAAAATCCTCCAAGCTGGGCTTCAATAATAGGTGAACTCTGAACTTCCAGATGTTCAAGCTAGATTTAGAAAAGGTAGAGGAACCAGAGATCAAATTGCCAACATCTGCTGGATCATGGAAAAAGCAAGATAGTTCTAGAAAAACATCTACTTCTGCTTTATTGACTATGCCAAAGCTTTTGACTGTGTGGATCACAACAAACTGTGGAAAATTCTGAAAGAGATGGGAATACCAGACCACCTTACCTGCCTCCTGAGAAATATGTATGCCAGTCAAGAAGCAACATTTATAACTGGATATGGAACAGCCGGCTGGTTCCACATCGGGTAAGGAGTATGTCAAGGCTGTGTATGTCAGCATGCTTATTTAACTCATTATGCAGAGTACATTATGAGAAATGCCAGGCTGGATGAAGCACAAGCTGGAATCAAGATTGCCAGGAGAAATATCAATAATCTCAGATATGAAGATGACACCATCCCTATGGCAGAAAGCGAACAGCTAAAAGAGCCTCTTGATGAAAGTGAAAGAGGAACGTTAAAAAGTTGGCTTAAAACTCAACAGTCAGAAAACTAAGATCATGGCATCTGGTCCCATCATTTCATGGCAGATAGATGGGGAAATAATGGAAATAGTGAGATACTTTATTTTCCTGGGCTCCGGAATCACTGCAGATGGTGATTGAAGCCATGAAATTAAAAGACACTTGCTCCTTGGAAGAAAAGCTATGACCAACTTAGACAGCATATTAAAAAGCAGAGACACTACTTGGCCAACAAAGGTCCATCTAGTCAAAGCTATCGTTTTTCCAGTGGTCATGTATGGATGTGAAAGTTGGACTATAAAGAAAACTGAGCACCAAAGAATTGATGCTTTTGAACTGTGGGGTTGGAGAAGACTCTTGAGAGTCCCTTGGACTGCAAGGAAATCCAACCAGTCCATCCTAAAGGAGATCAGTCCTGAGTGAGCTACAGAGCATGGGGTCCTTGTCTGTGTCAGATACTATGCAAGAGTCTAGGTTACCCAGCCCTTTGTATTAGATGATGAGCATAGTCACAGAAAAGGCTGTATTTCGCACAGGTCATTGTAACCTCTGAGGGTGTGATGTGGCTTGGCAGTGCTTGACATAGACGAGGTGCTTAATACACCTGGATGGAAGAAACGAAGCAAAAAATGGCAGAGGAAGAGAGAGGTGAAGATAAAAGAGAAATGGGATAGGATTCATACTTACACAGTCTTACAGTCTGAGAGCCACATATATAAATAATAGAAAACAACTTTGCTTAAAAATAACAAAAGAAAATAAAAGACAGGGGAAGGTGTTTGATGGGTCAAGTGGGGAAAGCTTAAGAAAGAAATTGGGTTATGATGGACATGCAGAAAATTTCCAGAAAAATGTACTCATCCCACTCGATGCCCAGAGGTCATTCAAACACTGCTATATGTCCATAGTTCACATAGCCTGTCTAAGCATCAGCACTGGCTGGTGGTTATTTTTGCAATATGAGTTTTACAGAATGACACAGCAACATATCCCAGTTCGTTTACTTGGCTGCTCCCAATACCTGGTTGTACCAATGTAATTCCAAGCACCAAAGAGCATCTGTGATGCTTTCCGTAATGTTCGTGCAGTAAATTTTTTCTCTCCCCCACTCCCTGATTTATGATGACAGCTGCTCTTTGAGACTGCTTCTGAGATTGCTGGTCAGCTGAAATCTGCTGGCTGACAGCAAAGGCATTATAAATCCAGCAAACCTAAAGAGATTGCTCCCTCTCTTTCTCGGGGACCTAGGGAGGCTGCGCTTTCTTTCAGGAACGCCGTCTCAGCAATGAGGCCGATATGGAGCTGGGGAAGGGCCAGGCACAAAGGAGGAGGGATAGACAGGATGCTCAGGCCTGTCTCCAGATGTGAGGGTGAAAGCAAAGGTCTGGCAGGGTGGCAGCACAGCAAGGTGGAGAAGAAGCTCAGGCTGAGATACAAGAATGCAACTGGATGAAGCAACTCCAGTATTGCGGCAGGCCTGGCAATGCGGTCAGAGGACGGTGATGGGCTGTAGAATCAGGGAGAGCAGGGCTTAAGTCCTGAGGCTGTTTCTTGTTTGCTAAGTGGCTTCAGGGGAGTTTTTTACTTTCTTTAAAACTTAGCTATAAAATGGGAAACAGAAAGGAACCTCCCCACCACAGTTGTTCTAAGGATTAGAAGGGAACGCTACACGTTGTCAGCAGAAGACCTGGTGCACAGGCAAGACGGCAAAACTACCAACAGCGACTGCCGCTACGATTAAACCTGTGATCCCCACTGCAAAAATTTTAATTCACAGAGATGCTCTGTGGACTCTACCCACAGGAAAGTGGAAAAGACTACCCATTGTAGTAATGTTGGAAAAGATGAAAAATGCAACACGATCCAAACATTCACTAGCAGAAGCAGGGTTTATGGTGTAGTACATCCTTACTATATTAAAACAAATGAGATCCCCTTATGTACGCTGACATGGCAGGTGCCCAAATGGATAATTCAGTTAAAAAAAAAAAAAGAGAGCGAGACCAAGCTCAACGATACATATAGCATTGGCCCATTTCCCTAAGTTAAATTTATTTTTAAAAATCTGAAAAGTATAAGCATCAAGTTATTAGAAATGGTTATCTCTGTGGAGTGAAATTAAAGGAGACTTTAATTTTCTAAAGTATACTTTGCATATTTGTGTGTTTTAACAAAAATGTATGCATTGTGTAAACAAAATTTTTTACTATTTTTTTAAAAATTTTATTTTTACTTTATTTTACTTTACAATACCGTACTGGTTTTGCCATACATTGACATGAATCCACCACGGGTGTATACGAGCTCCCAATCCTGAATCCCCCTCCCACCTCCCATCCCATATCCTCTCCCTGGATCATCCCTGTGCACCAGCCCCAAGCATCCTGTATCCTGTATCTAACATAGGCTGGCGCTTCGTTTCTTACATGATAGTATACATGTTTCAATGCCATTCTCCCAAATCATCCCACCCTCTCCCTCTCCCACAGAGTCCAAAAGTCCGTTCTATACATCTGTGTCTCTTTTGCTGTCTCGCATACAGGGTCATCATTGCCATCTTTCTAAATTCCATATATATGTGTCAGTATACTGTATTGGTGTTTTTCTTTNGATAGTATACATGTTTCAATGCCATTCTCCCAAATCATCCCACCCTCTCCCTCTCCCACAGAGTCCAAAAGTCCGTTCTATAAATCTGTGTCTCTTTTGCTGTCTCGCATACAGGGTCATCATTGCCATCTTTCTAAATTCCATATATATGTGTTAGTATACTGTATTGGTGTTTTTCTTTCTGGCTTACTTCTCTCTGTATAAAGGTTCCAGTTTCATCCATCTCATTAGAACTGATTCAAATGTACTATTATTTTTTAAGGAGCAGGTATTGAGATGGCTGATCTTTTTCTTAACAGCCTTATTCTCTCAATAGTCTACTTGCTACCTGGTGCCCCAGTGGGCACTGAATCACATGTCTGGTGTTTTCTACTTTCTCGTCAACAATTTAAAGCCACTGATATCTGATATCTCACAAAGGAGAGAAATCAAAAGGTGCAGTAGCAGCACGAGAGCTACAAGCATGAAACATCTGTATTTTAGATTGTGACTTAATTAATTTCACGAGTCAATTTGCTTCTTTAAATCCTGAGAAGTGATCAGAGCCAGTTCAATATTACTCTGTAGTTTTCCTTGCATAATACTAAAGGAGCTAATGTAAGCTCACCTTCAATTAAATAGATTCTTCAAAAAAGGAAAATAAACAGGATTCAAAAGGAAATAAATAGGATGAAGGCACTAAAATCGGTAATACACTATTCCCTTGAATTTATGTTTCCTCTAACTTCATAGTTTATGCTCTGATTGCTTTTTCCCCCCTAGAGATTTAAGACTTGACTTCTGAAGCAATAATGTAAAGCTTAAAATATCACCAGGATCCCAATATATAATATAAAGAGGTAAATATTCTATACAAACATGGTTTTTCAAACTATATATAATTTTAATATCATCATTGCCCTTTTATTAGGATGAGCAAGGAGTAGAAATGGCATGATTCCAAGTTAACTGATTGGAATAATTGAATATTTTCCTTGCAATGCATGGTCACATAAAAACATCAAGTCAACCAATGCTTAAATGATTCAAAGATCACATTGACCATCCAAGTCTTCCTTCCTGATTACCAGTTTAGGTTCTTTTAAATGAAACCCTCCTATTCATGTTTAAAGAAGAAACTCCTAAGTTTGCAATAATATTTTCTTGCTCATATGAATGAACAAATGGAACTGGACAACAATAACAGCAGCTGAGTCGCTTCCTGAAGCTCCATTCAGGCAACTTTGTAAGAACTTCCTTTATTTGTAAGAACTTCCTTCAACATCTCTTATGGCCCAGTCTACAAAGAACATTTCATTCCACATGATCTATATATTTCTTTACTTGGTTATGCACCATTCAATGAAAGAATTTTATTAAAGTCACAGTCAGCAACTGGTTGACTCCTCTGGTGCTTACAACAAAGCACTTACATGCACTTACAGTCACAAGAAAATGGGCACTGCTTCCATGTACATGATCCTGGAGCCTTTCTGATCTCCCAGCAAAATCCACATACATCATATAATGCTACAGAAAGGGGGCATATGGAGGCTTAGGTATCTTTTGCTGGTAATCTTTGAGGACACTGGAAAATCCGTTTTGGATGCTTTCGAACTGTGGTGTTGGAGAAGACTCCTGAGAGTCTCTTGGACTGCAAGGAGATCCAACCAGTCCATTCTGAAGGAGATCAACCCTGGGATTTCTTTGGAAGGAATGATGCTAAAGCTGAAACTCCAGTACTTTGGCCACCTCATGTGAAGAGTTGACTCACTGGAAAAGACTCTGATGCTGGGAGGGATTGGGGGCAGGAGGAGAAGGGGACGACAGAGGATGAGATGGCTGGATGGCATCACTGACTCGATGGACGTGAGTCTGAGTGAACTCCGGGAGTTGGTGATGGACAGGGAGGCCTGGCGTGCTGCGATTCATGTGGTCGCAAAGAGTCAGACACGACTGAGCGACTGAACTGAACTGAACTGAACCAAGAAAGAAGAATACAAAGTCAGTTGTCCCTCTTGCCTTTCACCCTGTGGGTTGCATTCCAAAAACACACTCCCCAGTGCAATTTTGGTATAGCGAGTCCTTTGATGCAAATGCTTTCCTTAATTTGATAGTAAAAGCTCCAGTATGTGCTTCATAATTCAAGTATGCAGAAGCAGCCAACTTCAAAATACATCAAATCTTTAAACTTACTCCACTTAAAATGTGTGTTTCTGGCACTGTTTTAATGGCCGCCTATTCACCCCATTATTAAGGGAAGTGTTCCCATCCTACGGTCATGGGGATGGTGGGACACAGGACACTCAACACGGATGGATGAGATCAACTGCAGTTTATTAGTCCCCAACACTCACAGGTCAGGGGAGGGGAATGGGCGTCAGGCAGGACCACACAGGGGTTGTGTGGGAACAAAGTGAACAAGCATCTGTGGGAGGCAGGCTTTGTAACACCAAGACAACAGTGTGCACCCCATTTCTTACCAGACGATGTGATTGGCCTATTTGAAAAATTGTGCAGGCTGGCAGGAATGAGCTGGAACTGGGCCTGGTCCCTTTGATAAGGGGGAGTGTCTGACCAGGGAATCTTATCTTCAGGAGCAGGGTGGGGAGAGGCACTTGCTATCGGGCCATTCAAGACATTCCACTCAGGAATGTAAGGCCTTAATTTTAGGCCTTACTCCGGAGGCACATAGTAACTTCTCCATAAATATTTGTTAAATGAGTGAGTGAATAAGTGTTGAAAGTGGGACTTTGTGCCAGACACTGAACATCTTAGCTGTACTGCAGCCATTTATAAAGTCTATAAAATAGAGACTGTAGTATTTTCTGTTTATCACAGGAGGTTGTTTGTGGGAATAAAATCATTAACATATGTGGACAACATCCCCAAACATTCAAAAGGCCTGAAAGGTCCTCTGCCAATGATCTGTCCCCTCACACCCACCTCCCTCACACTCTAGGCACTCTGGGTCAGCTCCCATCGATGGCTCCATAGATGTCATGCATCATTAGCAAGGAAGGCGAAGACATAATCTGCTACATGCTTTCAGAACACCCCAAATTTCATCTGCAACTCAAATGGAAACTGTCTGTTTCACGTATGTCTCCTAAATATTTGGCAATAGTAAATGTTCAACAAAATAGTCAATTTTCCAAAAAAAAAAAAAAAAAAAAGCTGAGCACAATAAATGAATATAATGGTGTACAACTATAAAGGCATACTTAGAAGTTAGAAGTTCGACATGATTAAAAGGGCAAGATTATTATGACTTTCGTTTCCCCCTTCAGTTGTGGGGAGCGTTCCCTTACATGGCCCCCTACCCCGCCTCCCCACCCCAGGCTCACAGCTGCGGTGCTGTCTGCCCTGCTGAGTAGGGAGGCCTGGTCTAGGCTCGTGGGTCAGCTCACCCAAACCTTTCTACCTTCCCTGCTCAAGAGCTGGGCTTCTGCCACAGCAACCATCAACCACCCATTGAGTAAGAGCAGAATTTTCAGCATGAATAGATGACTACATTTTTTTTTACAGTGTAAATGGAATTTGGCACAACCAGAAAAGTCTGGAAGAAACCAGTTCTCCCAAATGTCATAGGTAACAGATTACCATGAGAAATTCTTAATTTTTTAGAGAGTTCTACACAAATTCAATAATTTTGCTGGTGGAAGAAGCTGTGGACGGCATCTGACCTCATCATTTGGTTCCTAAGATGAAGAAATACGGGCCCAGAAATGACCTGTTCAAACTTACACCAGTAGTCAGCAACTAAGCTAGAGTGAAATTCAGGTCTCTAGGCTTATATACTTTTTCCTGAATTTTCCACAATGTTCTTTCTTTTTGTGCACGTGCACATGTGTGTGTTTGAAAGACAATATTGAAGACGGCAGGTCCCCATACTGACATACAAGAAAATAAACAGAAGCAAAGCAACATAATTCCTTGAAGCTGCACTGATATGAGTTAAAAATATATATGCATGCTTATAAATATTTGCAGGTATTTTTGCCACCCTGAGGGGTAAAACCTTTGCCTCAAGGGAGGTTCTTCCTCAGAAAGTGAATTAGGGGGAAAGATTTAAAACATACTAATTTTGATTATCAATTAAGCACTGACATACACTGGTTGTCTATAATTAAGCTGAATCATCTAAAATAATCTGACATTATCAGGGTCAACCCGTTCATATGTTACCCACAAGTGAAACTAGGGTATTGAGTTTCTGCCCTCAAGAAGTTTTTATCTTCTTGGAAATAAAAGTAAAAGAGCTATAAAAAAGAAAACTAACAACCCCAAGCAGGAGAAGGCTGGGGCTACACTGTGCAGCATTGCTGTGCAGCTGCTGTCGTGAGTTTACACTGTAATGGGGCATAAATACCAATCGCTGACTCTGAACAACTGTTTCCCACTACCCCTATTAAATCACCACTTCCTGACTCTTAATGACAGGGCTGAGTCAATTCTAGTGATTTTATCTATTAAACTTCAGCCAGTCCTGTTTCCATTGCTTTCCCAGCATCATCTCAATTAATACTCCCAATATTTTTAAGAATTAGACACTATTATTGACTTTATTTTCCATTGGAAAAAGTCTGAGGTTCAGAGGAGCTGGGAGCTACCCCCATGAGGCACCTGCTGGCCAATGGAAAAGTACGAGACTTAATGCTCCTTCTGCTAAGCAAGGAGTCAGATCCGTGGTGGAGGCAATCAAGGGAACTCACTCCATGAGCTGAAGGACAGTGATGGAAAACTGGAAGGAACAGACGCCAAGCATCACGCTGAAGGCCAACCTGCAGACTCTGGCATGTGACACAATAAGGAAGCCTAGGAAGAAATTTTTTAAAGAAGAGGGGAAAATGGCTTTCAGGATGTCAGGTTGGGGTGACTTGAGAAACTGAGATAGCATCTATAGAAACTTTAGAGTCAACCAGTTTGAGAGTACTAAGGTGATGAATGATCAGCTCATGATATTCTCTGTGACATAAATACTGATATTAGTGTCTTCCAGGCCTAGGGAAGCATTTTATTTTGAAAATGTTTGTCTGGCCTCACATACCAGTGTTTAACCTATAGCTGCTGCTGCTGCTAAGTCGCTTCAGTCGTGTCCGACTCTGTGCGACCCCATAGACGGCAGCCCACCAGGCTCCCCCGTCCCTGGGATTCTCCAGGCAAGAACACAGAGTGGGTGGCCATTTCCTTCTCCAATGCACGAAAGTAAAAAGTGAAAGTGAAGTCACTCAGTCGTGTCCGACTCTTAGCGACCCCATGGACTGCAGCCCACCAGGCTCCTCCATCCATGGGATTTTCCAGGCAAGAGTAATGGAGTGGGGTGCCATTGCCTTCTCTATAACCTAAAACTAGAGGCCTTAAATAACTTTTCTACACTGTAATTTTCCCCATAAGAACACTCCAGAGAAGTAACACACCTCACTAGACCACTCAGTCTACCAGGCCTTCTGGTTTCCCTTCCGAAGGCTGTTACCAAGGACAGCATTACTATTAATGAGCCACCTGGCTTCACAGACCCCATGCCGAGCTGCCATTTTGACAGACCTCCCAAGGCATGCTCTTGTAAGTTAACCAAGGTCAAGGCTGATTGTGACTTGCATACTCAGAGCTGTCTAACCGATTTCAAGTTCTCATATGGACACAGAAAATCCAGTGAGCCTTGAACAGATTCAACCATATACATATCCTGGGCGTCTGCTCTGGGGTCAGGCACCAGCTGTGTTAAGTGTAAAAGCTACGAAGCTGAATAACATATTTTCTGCCTTCAAGAAGCTTGTATCCAAGCCTGCACATGGACAACAGAATAAATAAGTACAGTAACACAAATTAAGTGCTAGAGGAGATGTAGATATTGTGAAAGAGTAATTGATTCCAGTGAGATAATAAATAAGGTCAGGGAAAGAACATGATGGAATATTTAAAGACATGTCTATAAGAACAAGTGCTTACAAAATGAAAGGTATATGAATTACCCAGGAAAGAGGGGAGAGACACACTAATATGGGAGGTTAGGCTGCATGTCTCATTTTGTATCAATTTATTCAATTCCCTGAAGTAGGAGTTTGACAGTTTGTATTTTTAGAATGCTGAATTCACCATCTACAAAAAGTATGAGGCCACACACAAAAATACACTTCATACCAGAAAACCCCGAACAGTGAAACCTACATTGTCATCTGCTACACAGAAAAAGCAACCTCACGTTACCATAGAAATCCCCACTCTTTTCTGTGGGGAAGTATTTTAAATAAAGCTATCAGACAGTCTCAATTAAAAACAATAAATGAAAGACCAATCATGGTCCCTCTGAATTCATTAATAAAGTTCATCAATGAACTTTCCATCAGGTATTCAGAAACAAAATTTTTAGCATATGGAGGAATTTTCAATGCAATTAAAGCACACCATTTACATTTTACATTACTATCTTTGGCTGCTGGCAGTCTGAACAGAATTAAATAACTGGTTTTACAAAGTGAGGCTTCACATGATGGTCAAGGTGACGAGAAATAAACAAGCAGAGAAGAAAGCCATAGCAAATTTACTTGATATGGCCAATATTCTACACCTTTCCAGAACAAAGTTAATTAGTTTTGAGCTCCTCTGTACCACTGTCTTCATCTCTGGTGCAGAGTACTCATAACACCTGGTGAATTTCAGTAAATGTACGTTTCCCTTTTCCATTTACGTTTCCCCTACGAAACTCTTTGGGTGTCCTAGTTTATAAGCTTATGGGCTAAAGCTTTGGGGCTTCATGAGGGCAGGAGTTGGCTTCTCCTTCTCACAAAGCTCACTTATTAATTAACAGATCACCCACTCAATTTGATTTGATCAATTCAGTGCAACCAGTGTCTTTGATACCACTCCAGGGCTTTCTAGGTATCACTAGGCCACCTCATGAAGTTGACTCATTGGAAAAGACTCTGATGCTGGGAGGGATTGGGGGCAGCAGGAGAAGGGGACGACCGAGGATGAGATGGCTGGATGGCATCACGGACTCGATGGACATGAGTCTGAGTGAACTCCGAGAGATGGTGATGGACAGGGAGGCCTGGCGTGCTGCGATTCTTGGGGTCGCAAAGAGTCGGACACGACTGAGCGACTGAACTGAACTGAGTGGTAAAGTACCTGCCTGCCAATGCAGGAGATGTACTACACGTGGTTTCGATCGCTGGATGGGAAGATCGCCTGGAGATGGCATGACCACCCACTCCAGCATTATTGCCTGGAGGATCCCATGGACAGAGGAGCCTGGCGGGCTACAGTTCACGGAGTCGCAAAGAGTCAGACACGACTGAAGTGATGTGGCACACACACCACTACTGCTCAGGCACTCACGCTGCACTCTCCAGCCTCGATGCCACTGCGGCATTCCACACATTCTGCATGCTCCTGTGTATCTAGCATTCGAGGTGTGCACTACTCTGCTGAAAAGTCCCAGAAAATCCCCAATTCTCATTCTGCCTCTGCAATAAGAGACAGAAGAAACAGGAGACTTTGATGTAATTTTATGTTCCCAATGTATTTAGATGGCTTCTACAAATGATTTTGCAATTGGGTTATACAAATGAGAAAGATCCTCACTGGAGCACTGCCATTCGATCAGCTCTGTGAGTGGACCTGGGCAGGTGGCTTCAACAGGAAGACGGTGGTAATGGAGCCAGAGCTGAAACAAAACAAAAGACTGCCCTCTCAGCACACGTCCTGCGGCCACAGTCTCAGTGATGCACAGATACCTCTTTGCTGCCCCCTCACCCCGTCCTGGGGTCCTCTCCCAGCCCCTCCGCAGGCTTACCCACACTCGTGTACCCACAGTCCCTAACTCACTGCTGGCCAGTGATGCCTCCATCAGATACGTGAACCTTGAAAGAGAGTTGATCTCTCACTAGAGTTGTCTCATAAATCACTTAACCTTCCTCCTCTGCTCCACATTAACCTTCGGTCTTTAATTTCTTCCTTTTCACTTGATTTTATGACCTGCTCTCTCAATAAAGCCGTTTTATAAGGATTTGTATGAAGGTGACTCCCTAAAAATAAATTTCAACTTATACATGACTATGATGATTCTAGTCCGTACTGGTAGATTTAAACTATCACGCTCCTAACACATACACATAAATAAGTGAATGAAAGATAATCAAGACTAACGATTTGAAATACTGTCATATCTTTCTTGTTTTGCTGAAGTACTCTGCTTGTTTCTTCGCTTTGCCTTGCTTTGGTCAATGAGTAAGTGCTGAAAAAAGGAACAAAGAATTTACTATTTGGTAAAGTTGAGAACTTAAAAATCCCCCCCATAGGAGAGAGAATTGTCAGGCTTGGTCTTTGTGGGGAACATGCAGGCAGCTTTTCACATGTATATGTGGGTTCTTTCTGAACTGTTTCCGGTCCCCCTGACCCTGGGCTCCCCACAATGAATAACAACAGCTCACAGCAGAATCCCAGGGAACGCCCATGGCTATTGTGCATCAGTGACCCACAGACAAGAGACAGACAGTCCAGAACAGAATAACCGGTAGGGTGCTACTGGCGCATGGAGTTCTCTGCCAGGAGAGGAGCAACATAGTTTGGAAGAGGTCACTAAAAACCTCACAAGAACTGAAAAAAAAAAAATGCAGAAAATCTTAGACTCTCCGAAGAGACAGGTGAATTAAGGAAGAGCAGAATCCCAGAACTAAAAGGGAGACACACTTTCCACACTCAAGGACCATGTCATGGAAATGGTGAGATAAAAAATAGCCTTTAAACAAGACCTACACTGGTAAGGTCTAAAAACAGCCATCCGTATCCGGGTGGGTATTGAGAAGGGAGAATTCCTGAAGGCATCTAAGAAAGGCGATACACCCATGAGGCCTTCCATACATGGACCACTGAGATGACATCACTGCTTACAGCAGAGCCAATGAGCAAGAAGAGATCCCGGGGCAGCAAAGCACGTGTGTGGGAGCCTTCAGTGTCTCCCCCACTTCCCAGGTTCTTCCTGTGTCTCCAGCCTCGGAGTAACCTAAAATCTGTCTTCACCTTGACATGACCCAAATGGAAAGATACACGCTCCTCTTTCCCGCTTCACTGGGTAACTTCAGAGTTAGCCTTGATCTCTGGTTTTTGTCTCAGGTGGCCTTCCCAAGGGCCCCAAGTTTACAGCAGTCGCCACGCTCGAAGCGTCGAAGCGTCCAGCGTGCCCTCTTCTCACTGGGGTGCCTGCCCGCCCTCTGAGCCCATGTCTAAGGCCCCCTGTCCTGGCTCCATGCTGAGCACCTGGAGTGCAGAGACAACACCTACTCCTTCACTCCTGGTTCCCAGCACGCAGAACACACGCTCAGGCCACGGGCTCTGACCAATTCAGGTAGAATGTGTGCCCACCTCACTACTATCAAATTCTCACTACTCTCAGAATTAGTTAGGCTGCAGAGGCCGTCCCAGGAGTGAGCTTATTCTTCATGCATCTTTATATTGCTGCATGCTGGGCTCAGTCACTCAGTCATGCCCAGCTCTTTACAACCCTATGGACTGTAACCCACCAGGCTCCTCTGTCCATGGGATTCTCCAGGGAAGAACGCTGGAGTTGGTTGCTATGCCCTCCTCCAGGGGATCTTCCCAACTCAGGGATCAAACCCATGTCTCTGGCATCTCCTGCATTGCAGGCAGGTTCTTAATCTTTATATTGGGTTAGCCAAAAACTTCGTTTGGGTTTTTCTACAAATGAAAAGATAAACCTGAAAGGACTTTTTGGCTAACCGAATATTTTATGCATGCTCACTTTAGGGAACGTATTTGTATATCTACTATATCTCCTCCTGGCAATACATTTCTGATAGAGAAATGTGTTGTCAGAAGAGAAATTATGATAGGTCTTTAGCTGGCTTAGGATCTCCTGTTGTACAAAGTGTTATACCTGCACTTGTGGTGGGAAAATTAAAGGCGTGTGCCTCAGGGTAGGATTTATTGGAGACCACTGGGGTAGTCTAGAAGGACCTTCCATCCCAAAGGGAAAGAAGACCACTCCTTTATCTCCTGACAATTGAACATCATGACCTCTGGTCTGAATTAACATCACCCCATAACACAGTACCCACATGATGTTTGTGATTTGTGGCTCCATAAGCATGCTGGCAGTGGAAGTGTCTTGACAAGAGCCTTGAGTGGCAGCAATAGATTTTTTAAAAAGCCCTATGGAGACCTGAGGAGATTGCTCCTTTAACAGAGGAGCCCAGGAAGAACCCAAATCTTTCTGGACTAGGACTATAGGAATGGCATATTTTTTTTAACCTAAAAAAAAAAATGTTCTAAGTTTCTAGCCAGCCCCAATGTTCACACAGTGTCTTCTCTGTGAGAGGATTTGCTGACCCAGGTCCTCCTATCTCTTGTATGAGGCATAAAATACATTCTTTCTGGGACACTCGGGGTTAGGAGTTAGTATTTAACTTCGGGGCAAAACCAATCAAAGGAAATTGATTGCTCAGAAGCACTTGGAGAGGTTTACCATGCTTTGTCCCAGGTATAAGCCCTATGCAGTCTATGTCTGTCTGTACTGATGACTATGATGCAGGAATCCAAGCTGTGCTTACTAAATATGCAAGTGACGTTAAACTAAATTATTCCAATACTTGTGGCTTTTCTGGGTGGCTCAGCGGTAAAGAATCCACCTGCAATGCAGGAGACACAGATTTGATCTCTGGGTCAGGAAGATCTACTGGAGAAGGAAATGGCAACCCTCTCCGGTCATGCCTGGAGAATCGCACGGACAGAGGAGCCTGGTGGGCTACAGTCCATGGGGTCACAAAAGAGTCAGATATGACTTAGCAACTAAACAACAACAATAATATTGCAATACTATAAATGACTGGATAAAACTTCAAAATAATTACAATCAATGGAAAAAGGATCCCAGAGGAAAAGGATAAAATATCAGAGATAGGTAGAAGAGGTGAAAATGTAAGATGGTAGCTAACTAACTCAATCTCTCTTTTTTTCTCTCTCCGCTCCACTTTCTGAACAGCCGTCTTCACACACACACACACACACACACACACACACACACACAGACATATGACTGAGATGATTGCTAATTCCAATTAAGTTAACAAACATTTACTGAGCATCTGCTCTATGTTAAGCACTGCACCAACTGTATACAAACATGAAGAATACAGTCTCTGACTCTAAGAATACAGTCTCTGACTCTATAAACCTAATTCAGGAGACAGATACACAAACCAAGGGTCACAATTGAGGACCGAAGCCTGTAGATGTGGATATTCACAGGGACCCAAGAGCACGCAGGAGAGATGAGGATCAGGGAAGACTGTCCCCAGGAATTTCCTTCTATGTTAAATCTTAAAGGATAAATACGGCTTACCAAGCAGATAAAGAGTAAAGTGTCAAACATGCAGAAAGAACAATCTGGAAGTCACCGGTGAATGGAAGAGTGAGCAGCTTCTAAGAAGCATGATCCAGCCTGCAGAGTGACAGCTGAGTAAGAGAGTGGCAGGCAGTCTGGAAGCTGTGACAGTTGCATTGCGTTTCCACTGAAGAGTGGTTTCAGACTCTGAAAAGGTGTTAGTAGTTCAATTTTTATGCAGAAAATTCAGTTGCAAGGAAGGCTCACAGCACTGTATGTTGTAAAACATGTGTTGACTTGCATTATTAGCTTAGCTGGAAACAATCTGGACGTCTAACCAAGGGCCAGGTAATTTTTTTGCAGATAAAAATTAGTTCCATTGCCTTCGAAAATACCTTTGACTCTTGTCAGTGTCTTCACTTATTGGTTACCACAAGACAGACTAGAGAGTGTGGGTTCAAACCTTCATGATCGGTATAAATAATATTCAGAATTAAGCTACAGAGATCAGATTCCCAAACTGCCATCAGAAATGAAGCTGTTATCAGTATTGGAAAATATAGGGGGAATGGATAACCACCATTCTAATGGGGAACATAAAAATTGTTCATTTATACTACAGAACACTAGAAAGTATAGTGGAATAATATATATAGTATATACTGCTTATTTAGCTTAAGAGCTAAAACTCTACAGATATAATTAAAATCACACTCCATTTGCCTCCATACATCACTGCTTTTATATCTCATTTTCATGCATGCTTTTTTAATATATTTACTCCATGTGAATATCTCAAAAAATAATATAAATTGATGCTCTGTTTGTTTTAAATATTATTTAAATGATATATGTAATATGCCAAAAGCTGGCTCTCTTAAATCCTCTTTTTCCTATCAACAGTATGTCTTTTGAGATTTATTTGTGCTGATATAGTTTTGCTTTATTCATTTCACATCTACAGGTATTCTACTGTATAAGTACACTGTACTATGTTGATCCATTTTTCCAGAAATGGACTTTTTAGATGTTCCCATTTTCTAAGCAACACTATAATTAACTTTCGTGCACTTTTAGGAGAGTTTTCTCCAATAATGATAAGCGTCAGTGCATTTTCAATTCTTCTTTACTAAAGATATTGTTGAATTGTTGTCCAAAGTTGCTGAAACAATTTACACCCTCCCCAGCAGTGCACAAGTGTCTTCCTACTTCACAGCCTCAGTATCACTTGGTTAGAGCCAAATTAAATTTTGCCAAGCTGATAGGTGTGAAATGGTTCTTGCAATTTTAATTTGTTTTCCTGATTACCTTGGATTATGGTGATATTGAATGATTTGCCTTGGAAACGAACAGAGATCATTCTGTCATTTTTGAGATTGCATCCAAGTACTGTATTTCGGACTCTTTTGTTGACTATGATGGCTACTCCATTTCTTCTAAGGGATTCCTGCCCACAATATTAGATATAATGGTCATCTGAGTTAAATACACCCATTCCAGTCCATTTTAGTTGGCTGATTCCTAGAATGTGAACGTTTACTCTTGCCATCTCCTGTTTGACCACTTCCAATTTGCCTTGATTCATGGACCTAACATTCCAGATTCCTATGCAATATTGCTCTTTATAGCATTGGACCTTGCTTCTATCACCAGTCACATCCACAAGTGGGTATTATTTTTGCTTTGGCTCCATTCCTTCATTCTTTCTGGAGTTATTTCTCCACTGATCTCCAGTAGCATACTGGGCACCTACTGACCTGGGGAGTTCCTCTTTCAGTTTCCTATCATTTTGCCTTTTCATGCTGTTCATGGGGTTCTCAAGGCAAGAAGACTGAAGTGATTTGCCATTCCCTTCTCCAGTGGACCACATTGTGTCAGACCTCTCCACTATGACCCGCCCGTCTTGGGTGGCCCCACACGGCATGGCTTAGTTTCATTGAGTTGGACAAGGCTGTGGTCCTAGTGTGATTAGATTGACTAGTTTTCTGTGATTATGGCTTCAGAGTGTCTGCCCTCTGATGCTCTCTTGTAACACCTACTGTCTTACTTATTTAACTTATATGCAGAGTACATCATGAGAAACGCTGGGCTGGAAGAAGCACAAGCTGGAATCAAGATTGCCGGGAGAAATATATCAATAACCTCAGATATGCAGATGACACCACCCTGAAGGAGATCAGTCCTGGGTGTTCTTTGGAAGGAATGATGCTAAAGCTGAAACTCCAGTACTTTGGCCACCTCATACGAAGAGTTGACTCATTGGAAAAGACTCTGATGCTGGGAGGGATTGGGGGCAGGAGGAGAAGGAGACGACAGAGGATGAGATGGCTGGATGGCATCACTGACTCGATGGACGTGAGTCTGAGTGAACTCCAGGAGTTGGTGATGGACAGGGAGGCCTGGTGTGCTATGATTCATGGGGTCGCAAAGAGTCGGACACGACTGAGCGACTGAACTGAACTGAACTGAACTGAACTAAGTATCTCTTCATGTTCATTGACCGTTGGCTTATTCTTCTGTAAGATGCTTGAGCAAGACATTTGACATTTTTTCCATTGGACTATGATTCTGTAGTTTCTTTTTACATGTTGATACTAATCCTTCATTCAAAAATCTTACAGAAAATAAATTATTATTATGTATGGATTTTAAGACCGTTAAAGGTCTTAAACATGCTCATATCTTTTAACCCAACGATTACACTTAATTACTTAAAAATAAAGAATTAATAAAAGTATATTTAAAGATTTAGCCTTTAAAGATGCTCACCAAAACACTGTAATAACAAAACTTACATGCAATATATTTAAGTAATAGCTATAAAATATAAAATTCTTATAAAACAAAAAAGGAATTGGCATATCTATAAAACAGGCTACAATCCAGACATTAAAACTGACATTTTTAAAAGAATATTTAAGGTGTAGAAGAATGTTAAAATTAAATGGGAGAAGCAGGTTGCAAAAATTCTCAAGTAAAAATATGCGATCAGTGCACTGTCTTCTTTTTTTACAAAATTTCTATAAAGGATATAGTTATAAGGATATAACTTATAAAGGATATATAATCAAATAATTTCTTAAAGTTATGCATATAAATATAATGGAGAGATTCTTTCAAAATTGAATGATTAGGAAAAAAGTTAATCTGAGACAATTATGAAAAGCACCAGATTGCAAAGAGCGTTGGAAACTACAAATAAGACCAGTGTATACATGTATGCAAGACTTCTGTTCCTAAGGCCAGATATTTCAGCCAAACCCACTGGAACTGATCACCCTGGGATTACTGCTGTCTCACCTAATGGAAAATAATAACCCGAGAAGTTCTGTGGATTCCATGTACAGAGGGCTGTTTCCCAAAAGCTTTACAAGCTAAGTAAGACAGATGAGACAATTAAGACAAACAGATAAAGGATGAAAAAGGTAATTTGTACCCCAGTCATGAAGTGGGCATATGGTTTCTATGTCTATGCTTACATGTGAGGACAGTTTAAGGAGAGCCAAGCCAGATTTAAGTAGAAAATACAGCTAGAACTGGGTTTTGAGGCTTATAAGAGGTACACTTCATGCAGCTGATGCTAGAAGTCAACAACACAGGATGAAAAGGCTGACTGTAAAACACCTTGACCGGAAATCAGATGGTGTGAACCACCGACGTGACTATCTTTAGTTTATGAAACATTTGCTTATAATTACCTGGATTTTGAAAGCATCAAAGTCAAATATGGAAAGGAAGAGAGAGAACTTTCTTCAGGGTTAGATTCAAATTGGCCTTGGGCATGTTTCTCAACCTCTTTAGACTCAATTTACTCATCATAAGAAAGGGGGTAACAACACAGTATTAGTCATTCATGGCTACTGGACCTTTAGAAACAATGAGAATAAGTATCATAGGCAGCATATTGGAGGCACTCAAGAAGGGGAATATATGAATCCCAGGAATATAGTGATTTCTTCTGTAAACGGAATTGGAACATCACTGGATAATATATCCTGGATATTTAACTGCCATACTATGTAAACCAAGGGCTTTCCTGGTGACTCAGAGGGTAAAGAATCTGCCTGCAATGCAGGAGACCTGGGTTCGATTCCAGGGTCAGGAAGATCCCCTGGAGGGGGGCATGGCAACCCACTGCAGTATTCTTGCCTGGAGAATCCCCATAGACGGAGGAGCTTGGTGGGCCACAGTCCATGGGGTCACCAAGAGTCAGACGTGACTGAGCAACTAAGCCCAGCCCAGCACAGCATGTAAACTAAACCAAACTCTAAAAGGTTTGATTAACAGCTCACTATCAACACTGTTTGGCTTCAAGCTTTGCTTTTTCTATTTAGAGTATATTTATTTTTCATCTTAAATGATCACAAGGTAGGACAATTTAAGATACTTTATAAAAAGGAGTCACCCACGGTCAGAGGCAAATCCTAGCTCCCCTGGTTTCTTGTTCATGTAAAATATACAATTAATATTTTAATCTAGCTCCTAAAATAGTATCCAACCATTTCTCCTTTGTTTTGCCAAGAAGAGACAGATGGTGAATCAGCTTATAAATCAGCCCCCAAAATTCTTGAAGGCAAATAAGTGCTTTATAAATCAAGGTTTTAAAAAGGTCTCGTTTTTATAACAGTTATTACTTTGAAGCAATCTTTCCCTAATTATCTTCATAAACATTAAACAGGGCTAATTTATGAGTTCCTGAATAATCTGGGGGTTTTGAATGAAACAATCAAGATCCCACATGCCCGCCTTTTCTCTTTTAATCATCTCTAACGTATACAATGACCTTGATCAGCCTTATGGTTCGTTAAGCTATGGCCCTAATAGACAGTGAAACCGTGCTGAGAAATTATTATTCAGCATTAAAAGTCAACACATTTGAAGATGACTTTGGGATGATGAGACACCTTGGTAGCTTGGGTATGGCCTCATATCCAAGAAAAAGAAATGACCAGGAAAGAAACATGATGTATAAAGATTGACACAGGCCTCTAAATCTAACCCACTCTCTCCACATGCTCTTTGCCTCTGCTGATCTTATCTCTATCTCTCAAAGGGGAAAGTGGGGGAATTTTGCTGTACCTCTCTTCTGAATATATTGAGAGCTGGTACCTTATAGATGCTATAAGAAATAGTGTATAGGACAGGAAAACTTTATCAGACTTCTCTGATCTTTATAAAGCATCAGGACTTTTCTGGTGATCCAGTGGCTAAGACTCGGAGCTCCCGAGGCAGGCGTCTGGGTCAGGGAACGCAGTCCCACATGCTGCACCTAAGGACCCCAAGTGCCACCACTAAGACCCAGTGCCACCAAATAAATATTATAAAGCACCAAGGAAGGCCAGCCGTATTTTAATCTGCTGCCTTTTATTTTGAGAAAACAGGTACCTCTTTCTAATTCAAGAAGAGAAAGTCAAATTTCCATAAAAAGGCATTGGCATGGAGAGTGCTTTATAGTTACCCCTCTGTTAGTGCAGGGCTACAATCTCTGACTTATCCACAATTCTAAAATCCCAAAATGTTCAAAAACTCTTTTAAACTGCCAAACGTTAGCGAACCAGAAATCATTTCATGATTAAACACAACCTGGCCCAATGTGAGGCTATTAGAGTCATCCCACTAATGTCATTATCTGAATTTTTCGCCGCGGAAATATTCAAGTATTTGATTACAAGCTACTACCCTGCATCCAGCTGAAGACATTATGTAAACACTACAGTAAATGTCCCCTCTTGTTGCCTTTCAAAAATAACGGGAAATTCTGAATTCTGAAACACACCTGGCTGGCCCCATGGCTTTGGATACAGGATAATGGACCGTGCTACCAGTTGTATTTTTCTTTCTTCTAAAAGGGAAGAAGGAAGTTAATGCTGCAGCCCTAGGGTTGGAGAAACAGTGAAACCTCCGCAAATGTTCAAAACTAGTGATGCACTCGCCTCCACATTAGAGGGCACGTGGTCAGGTCACCCTCAACAACATTCATCATCAAATCTGAGGTTCATCCGGGGCACAGGATGCAGTCACAGTCTGGAAGAACTGACAGTGGGCGACAGAGCAACAAAAGGGCCAAACCTGTGACTGGCAAGCCCTGGACACACGCAGACGTGATTAAGCAAATTATACAGAGGCCAGGGGTAAGGGCACGGAGGACTGATGAGCAAAGTCATCATGGGTTGGCTTCTTTACACAGAAGAGAAATTGAAGCTGAGATCATGACTCTTCTCATTAACCCAAGGAAGGGAAGGATTAATAGAAAAAGCAAGACAATAACCACAGAGTCCCCAAGGTGTGTGCGAGTCTCTATGTGTTCATTCACAGAAGAGGAGAGTCATGATACACGTCAAAAGACATTTTGAAACGAGTCACAGCCGTGGCGACGTGCCCATGCCGAGTGGACGGCGTGATGGAGACAAGGTGAGGACTGCTGAGTGCGCGAGTGATAGGCTTGAATCATGTCTTCAGAACCTAGAGATAAGATCGAATGACTCAATATCCAGGAATGATTTCTCTCTTATTTATACATAAGCATACTTCATTTTATTGCATGTTTTACTAATTAATGTTTTCTGGCAACCCTGCTTTGTCAGATGGTGTATTTGAGAAATAAAGGATTTTTTAAATGTATTTTTATTTATTTCTTTGACTGTGNATCGAATGACTCAACATCCAGGAATGATTTCTCTCTTATTTATACATAAGCATACTTCATTTTATTGCATGTTTTACTAATTAATGTTTTCTGGCAACCCTGCTTTGTCAGATGGTGTATTTGAGAAATAAAGGATTTTTTAAATGTATTTTTATTTATTTCTTTGACTGTGCAAGGTCTTAGCTGTGGCACACAGGATCTTCAGGCTTTAGCTGCACCATGCAAACTCTGAGTTGTGGCATGTGGGGTCTAGTTCCCTAGGGATTGAACGCAGGCCCCCTGCCTTGGGAGCACTGAGTCTTAGCCACTGCATGACCAGGGAAGTCCCAGAAATAGAGTGTGGTTTAACTGAGATATGTATATTGTTTCTTAGACATAATGTTATTGCTCACTCAATAGAGTATGTGCGTGTGTGCTCAGTTGCTCAGTCATGTCTAACTCTTTGCGACCCTGTACACTGTAGCCCACCAGGCTCCTCTGGATTCTCTAGACAAGAATTCTGGTGTGCCATGCCCTCCTGCAGGGGATCTTCCCGACCCAGGAATCGAACCCATGTCTCTTGCATTGCAGGTGGGTCCTTTGCCCACTTAGTCACCTGGGAAGCCCTTAATAGACTATAGCATAGTAAGAGCATAAGTTTCATATGCACTGGGACATCAAAAAAATTGTGAGTCCCTTTACTGCTGTGTTTTTGTTTCATTGCAGTGGTCTGAATCTGCAGCATCTCTGAGGTGTGCCTGCAGACCCCTCGATGTTAGGTTTCTGGTTGCTTGCTGTCCACTTTGTGGACAACTGATGACGGTCATCACCCTGTATGTCTACTTGCGTAATACTCTGTAATTTAGTAAATGCTTCCAAAAAATGATTTTTTGAGACAATGATATTCCAAGCACAAGTATTATTATCCTTAAAAATGAAACCAAAGTTAAGACAGTCAGAGTTCAAATCACAGTTAGCACTCCTACCTCGGATAAATTAATTAAGCTATTAAAGCCTTCCTCATCTGGAAGATGAGAAGAATAATACTTCTTGTACAGAACAGTTAGACTTCAAAGAGGTGATATACATGAAAGTGATTTTCAACATTTACTAACACTAAAGCCCTATAACTGGTGCCTGTATTACGTGCGACTTTCTTCATGTTTTACTCTTAGGAATCATCCCCAGTCCTTTTTCTTTTCTTCGCCAAGCCACAATTTAGTTTTGAAGACAGAGCTTTAACACAAAGCCAAAATCAGTACTAGGAAGACTCAATTCAATTTTCACTTTAAAAATAATTCTGATAATTACACTGGCTTAATATGAACTTTCTGGCATAAAGCAAACCATAGTCTAGCAAGACAACATTTAAAATGCAATTCAATTAGCTTGCAATTAGTAGTTTTCACACGTACAGGAAAAAGTAAATTGATTTAGCACCTTTCTCCTGTCCAGAGTAATACTGAAGATTTTTTCCCCTGCCGTTATTGTACCCTGGCTGCAAATATTAGGTAGCCTAACTGCGTATCACATAAATCAAATAAATGCTTCCCCCTCCCACCCCTCCCCCCATAATCATGTCTGCAGCTGCCCAGCATGTTTTTCAATGGTCATCCACTGGAACTCATTAAGAAAGCACTATGTACAGTAAATTAAAATGCAAGGACTATGATCTGCAGACAAAAAGATGACAAAGCTTATCAAACGTGTGCTTTGGCCTTCTCATGAGCCCTCAGGGTTTAAATGGCATTGTCTTCTCAAACAGGTCCAAGAGCATTTCTATTTCTTATGAGGAGAGTGAAGTCAGGCAAGCTTTATGTGCTACAGATATTTCAACATTCCTAAGAAATAACTTTAAACAGAAATTGGAGCCTGAGATTAAGGCTTGGAATAGTCTGAGAAACATTTAGAAGTACTTATTTGCTTATTCAGGGCTTCACTGAATGGCTCAGTGGTAAAGAATCTTCCTGCAACACAGGAGCCAGGGGAAACACAGTTTCAATCCCCGGGCCGGGAAGATCCCCTGGAGGAGGGCATGGCAACCCACTCCAGTGTTCTTGCCTGGAGAATCCCATGGACAGAGGGGCCTGGTGGGCTACAGTCCATGAGTTTGCAAAAGAGTCAGACACGACTTAGTGACTAAACAATATATAAACTTGTATACATTTGTTAGGCACCTTTTAAGTGCCGGCACAAATGTTTGCTCTTCTGTGAAGCTTCCCCAAATACCTGTGAAAAATACAGCTCTCACACTGGAGAGCTTCAGAAGCACATCACATCACCCTCTGTCCTCGCCCCCACCCAGCCCCACTGGCTGGGGTCTCTCCATAGCGCAGGGGACTTGTGGGTCTGGGCGCTCAGTTAGCACAGTTCTCAGCAGACACCAGCATGTGCTTATGAAAGGGAAAAATAAAGGGCATAAAAGATGCCAAATGGACAACAGGTTTGGTTGCAGCGAAATTGTATTTCTTTCTGAGACAAAACAGAGCATAAGGTGTTAGGGGTTTTGCTGGCCAGGGAATAAAACAAGCAATCTTCTAACCTAATATATCTTATTGGAAATTCAATTTTTAAAACAATTCTCCCCACTTCCAGCTTTATTGAGGTACAACTGGAATATGATAAATGTAGATTTAAGGTATACAACCTGATGATTTGACATATTTATATTGTGAAATAATTACCACAGTAGGGTTACTTAACAAATTCATCACCTCATCTACTTCTGTTTTTTGTGCTTGTATGTACGTGTGATTGGTTCACCAACTGGTTAACTGACTGGTTCAGGATTGAGAAAGGAATACGACAGGGCTGTCTGCTGTCACCCTGTTTGTTTAACCTACATGCTGAACACATCATGAGAAATGCCAGGCTGCGTGAGTTACAACCTGGAATCAAGACAGTCGGGAGAAACATCAACAACCTCAGAAACGTGGATATCATCATTCTAATGGCAGAAAGCGAAGAGGAACTGAAGAGCCTCTTATGAGGCTGAAGGGGGAGAGTGAAAGAGCTGGCTTAAGACTAAATATTAAAAAAAACTAAGATCATGGCATCTGGCCCCATTACTTCATGGCAAATAGAAGGGGAAAAGGTATAAGTAGTGACAGATTTCCTCTAATTGGGCTCCAAAATTACTGTGGATGGTGACTGCAGTCATGAAATCAAAAGACAATTGCTTCTTAGCAGGAAAATTATGACAAAACTAGACAGTGTGTTGAAAAGCGGAGACATTACTCTGAAGACAAAGTATAGTCAAGTATAGTATGAAGTATTAAAGTATACATACATATATATATATATATATATATATATATAAAGTTATACTTTGGCCACCTCATGAGAAGAGTTGACTCATTGGAAAAGACTCTGATGCTGGGAGGGATTGGGGGCAGGAGGAGAAGGGGACGACCGAGGATGAGATGGCTGGATGGCATCATGGACTCAATGGACGTGAGTCTGAGTGAACTCCGGGAGTTGGTGATGGACAGGGAGGCCTGGTGTGCTGCGATTCATGGGGTCGCAAAGAGTCGGACACGACTGAGCGACTGAACTGAACTGAAAGTTATATAAAGTATATAAAGTATAGTCAAGTCAAAGTATAGTCAAGGCTATGGTCTTCCCAGTGGTTATGCATGTTTATGAGAGCTGAACTGTAAAGAAGGCAGAATGCCAAAGAATTAATGCCTTTGAACTGTGGTGTTAGCAAAGACTCCTGAGAGTCCCTTGGACAGCAAGGAGATCAATCCATTCAATGTTATGGGAAATCAACTCTGAATACTCATTGGAATGACTGATGCTAAAGCTGAAACTCCAGTATTTTGGTTGATGCGGACGGCTGACTTGCTGAAAAAGTCCCTAATGCCGGGAAAAATTGAGGGCAGGAGAAGAGAACATTAGAGGATGAGAAGGCTGGATGGAATCACTGATACAATGGTTATGAACTTGAGCAATATTTGGGAAATGGTAAGGGCAGGGAGGTCTGGCGTGCTGAGTCCATGGGGTCACAAAGAGTTGGACATGACTGGGCGACTGAACAACAACATGTATGTGTGTACACACAATACACACACACACACACAAAAAAAAAACTTTGAAAAAGCTAGCTTAAAACTTAACATTTAGAAAACTTAGATCATGGCATCTGGTCCCATCACTTCATGGCAAATAGAAGGGGAAACAATCGAAACAGTGACAGACTTTATTTTTGGGGGCTCCAAAATCACTGTAGATGGTGACTGCAGCCATGAAATTAAAAGATGCTTACTCTTTGGAAGAAAAGCTATGACACACCTACACAGTACATTAAAAAGCACAGACATTACTTTGCTGACAAAGGTCCATCTAGTCAAAGCTATGGTTTTCTTGGTAGTCACGTATGGATGTGAGAATTGGACCATAAAGAAGGCTGAACACCGTAGAATTGATGCTTTTATACTGTGATGCTGGCGAAGACTCTCCAACTGTCCCTTGGACTGCAAGGAGATCCAACCAGTCAATCCCAAAGGAAATCAACCCTGAATATCCATCGGAAGGACTAATGCTGAAGCTGAAACTCCAATACTTTGGCCAATTGATGTGAAGAGCAGACTCATTAGAAAAGACCCTGATGCTGGGAAAGACTGAAGGCAGGAGCAGAAGGGGTTGACAGAGGATGAAATGGTTAGATGGCATCAGCGACTCAATGGACCTGAATTTGTGCAAGCTCTGTGAGATGGTGAAGGACAGGGAAGCCTGGCATGCTGCAGTCCATGGGGTTGCAGAGTCTTTCACGACTGAGAGATCACTGAACAATGACGATGCAAGTGTATGCGTAGTTAGAGCTTTTAAGATTATCTTAGTGATTTTCAAGTACACCTCACAGTATTGCTAACTAGAATCAGACCCCTCTTACCCTAGCCCAATGCTTGCCTGTATCTGGAGACATATATTATTGCTGGGGCCTGCCAGGTGCTTACTGTTGTTGCTGCTCAGTCTCTCAGTCGTGTCCGACGCTTTGCAATCCCAGGAAATGCAACACACAAGGCTTCCTTGTCCTTCACTATTGCCCAGAGTTTACTCAGACTCATGTCCATTGAGTCAGTCATGCCATCCATCTGGTCCTCTGTCATCTCCTTCTCCTCCTACCTTCAATCTTTCCCACCATCAGGGTCTTCTATGTTTTCTTTGCCCATCATTCTTTGCCTATTGCTGACAGACACTTAAGTTGTTTCTACATCTTGGCTATAAAACATAATTCTTAATGAAAAGTGTTCACAAAGAAGAGTTAGTCACTGCAGAATTGGAACTGTCCAGCATGAACAAAGGACTTATTCTGGGTAAAACATGCACAAAGCATCCTAGATTTTCTCTGAGAATAAAAAGGGAGGAGGCTGCGCTTCTCGGAACTTCTCGACATGGTCCTCCACACTCCCCTGGGTTCTCTCTTCCCCTTGCTGTGTGTTTATCTGCTTTGCCTCCCTCTGCCATTTCTAAACATAGAAGGATGATGAATCTGCCTTAATATCCCAGATAAAATCTTAAAGCTAAGGTGAGCAGGCATTTGCTTTATAAGCAAAGGGAAAGAGAATGAAAAAGAAAATGTATACAATGTAAAAATACTCATGGAATTGGGAGTATGGGATTCTTGTCCTAAGGCTCTCAGTGGATACAGCTAAGAGTTTTCCTAAGTCCTAAACCTTTTTTGGACAGACTGATACCCTCAGTCCCAAAGGGAGTATATCAAGTGGCTTCCTGGTTTTATTCTCAGCCAGGTTACCAGTATGTATTCCTGAGCACTAAGGATTAGTTATGTCAGAATCCTTAATGAACTCCAAGTACATACAAGAAATACCAGTGAACAATTAAGGCACATTCCTTGTCCCTGTGGACAAGGTGCATGAAAAAGTACCTGCCACACTGTTATGAGGAGCAGGGGGCGACAGAGAATGAGACAGTTGGATGGCATCACAGACTCAGTGGACATGAGTTTGAGCAAACTCCTGGAGACAGTGAAGGACAGGGAAGCCCGGCGTGCTGCAGGCCACAGGGTGCCAAGAGTTGGACACGACTTGGTGACTGAATAACAACAAGGCTGTGACGAGTGCCACGATGGGAGCTGTGGGCACCAAGAGGAGGGCACCTGTGTCTCGGAAGAGGCGACCTTACACCACAGTGCTCCCTTACCTCGCCTTCCGACCTGAACCTTCAAAGGCCTCGCTCCTCTGGCCTGTGCCTCAGACTCCAGGCCCCTCTCTGAAAAGACCACCTTCAGTCTCCTGTTAGAGCCAGCTCTTCACCCACCAGCGCCCCCGCTTGGGGTCCCCTCCCCACTCGCTCATCCCCTCCTCAGGCCTTGATCTGGGTGCCAGACCCCCTTGCCCCACATGGCTGTTCCCAACTCTGCTCCAAATACAGTCTGCATCCTCACAACCCCTGTTCTTTTTCACATCACAATGCTTGTTTTTTTAAAACAGTGCTTTGCATTTTGTAAAAAACAAATTATGAATGTGTTTACTCTAATTTTTATAAATGCGTTTACTCTAATTTTTATAAATGTGTTTACTCTGACTTTATAAATGTGTTTACTCTGATTTTGTCTATCATTACTTCCAGACCATTAACTCTATGCACGTGAGGACTACACTCCGATTTGGTTACTATCTCACAACCAGGCCCACTGGAGAGGGAGGAAACAGTGGCAGCCGGCTAGCACCAGGGAGGCTCCTACGCCTGTGCTCTTGTCTTCTAGGAAGATGCAAAGGACCCTCCAAGGGACCAGGATTAGGGTGAGACCAGCAAGGGACCTGGCCCAGTTATGAAACTTAAGTGGGTACCCAAAAAGCCACCATAATCTAGACAGACACTGTCCTAGGACAGCATTTTTAATGATAAAGTATCAAAGTTTGAAATAAAGACAAGATCAGTATTACTGATTGCTCCTTCAACAACAGGCTGCAGTATGGTGAGGCATGGCATAGCTCTTGAAACATTTTTCTAGTCTTTACAGCTCAGGACAAAAAGAACCTGCTATTTGGTTTCTAGGTGACTTCATGATGTATCTGCAGGGCAGCGGTGATGGCTTCTCAGGAGGGGCGTTGCCTCCGTTATTCACAGAGAAACATGAAGTTTCCCATAATGTAACCATGGGTGTGTGCATGCTAAGATGCTTCAGCTGTGTCTGACTCTTGCAACCCCATAGACTGTAGCCCACCAGGCTCCTCTGTCCATGGAATTCCTCAGGCAAGAATTCTGGAGTGGGCTGCCATGCCCTCCTGTAGGTGATCTGCCCCACTCAGGGATCGAACCCAAGTCTCTTGTGTCTCCTGCACTGGCAAGTGAGTTCTTCACCACTAGCATCACCCAGGAAACCCTATGTACCTATAATATAATGCTTTACCATTACAACATCCATAACATGTATCTTGTGAGAGGGGAAATACTGGGTGCACGTGTCCTGTGTGTGAATGAGCGTGTTTCTGCAGTGAATAAAGGTCACTGCCTCGCAGTGTGATTCTACATTTCATCTATTTGTCTCACTAGCAATGGTTCTCTGGACTGGTAGCAAGCACGCTCTGTATCATGGGACCCTAAACACAGACAGATATACTTTCTAATACTGCTTTCAGACAGTTGTCAATTTCACACGAGTGCTCTCTTGCCTGCTAAAAGATCACTGTTTAAAAAGTGAGATCCAAACCCACAAACACTCCCAGGAAGGCAGCAGCACTCCCAACCCATTCATTTGTGTGATTCTGACAGCTGCGTAATTAGTCAGCCCTCCGCCTGCCTGTGGGTCAGAGTCGGACCCGTGCCGAACATGACAATGAACGGATCAGTGCTGTGATTCAGCAGAGACTTGATTTCCCAAATGGCACCTCCCTTTGAAACACATCACTCATTCACTAGAAAATAAAAACACATCAACAAGTTGCCAGGGAACAAACAAGAGCTTGATTATCTACTCTCTCTTTAATGTGTGGATTCAATATTTACGCTTCCATGTCTTGAACCTCTGAAAGAGATTCAAAATCCATTTCCCAGGACTCACTTTACAGAGCACTGCTAAAATTAAGCTGTGCCCAAGTATCCAAGACAGGCATCACTGGACGCAAAACGAAGACAGAGAACAGCTGCTTTTCAAAGTTGGCTGATTAGTAGGTCTCTGGCAGCAATAAACCCTGGGCTAAAGACAAAACAAAGCAAAAACATATTTTCTCTTTGTCTTGCACTACTGTAGCTCTTCTTGTTTAGTACCACACTTTGAAGGAGCTCCAGGCTTGCAGACCAGGCATGCAAAGTTCAGGATCAACTAGCATTTGAAGCAATGGCAGAAACACATGCCCGCACCAGCCAGCTTCCCGTTCCTGATCCTCTGGACCCCCAGGGAAACGTGGGTTTGATGTTTGGCCAGAGAAATGCATGGTGACATCACACCAGTGTTGGCTGTTCCCCCAGCTGAGCAAGTGAGGCACTCACTCTCCCCTCAAATGAGCAGGAAGGCAATGAGACCCCATCTGCTTGAATTTGAAAAGGTTTGACCAGAATGATCCATGTAGTACTTTCGGTTCATTCCATCATCAAACACTTCCAAACCCGTCCTCTATTCCAGGAGCAGACAGGGAAGTTAGAGAGCATTTTGAAGAACAGGAGGAGCTTATTCAATGGAAGCTGACAATAGCCCAGAAGACGGCCATGCATGGTGTCCTGTGGCGGACTCTAAAGACGACTCAGGCTCGGCATGCTGAGGTTTCCCCAAGCTGCAGAGCCGGCCAGGGGAGGAAGCCAGACCCCCAAAGCCCCCCGCATGTTCCCTCATTCAATGCTCCTCGCCTCCTCAGCATTATGGGAGCAGCTGTCAGGACCAACTAGAAGACCCCATGGGCGATGGGGTGCTCGGAACCCTCCACGTACGTGAAGCGGTTTCTGAAGCATCAAGCTCTGCCAGCCGAGCACACACCCTGTGGCACAATCACGCGCCAGCACCACCCCATTCAGGCGTCTGTCCTTGCACGGCTGCACTCTAACAGGTCCGTGCCCTGCTCCGGCGCAGATGGAGCTATGCCCCAGCAGACTCCTGCACAGAGGGTCACAGGACTGGAACAGAGGACAGTCTGCACGTCAAGGTTGTCAACCAATGTCATCTTAATATGGGGATCTGTAACCAACTGGCTCAACACTTTCAGATAAATAGTTGCAAATGCTGCTTCAATTCAAATGTAGCGAGCAGTCATCAAGGGCCTGTGCTTGGCCCCCAGAAGGCAGGCGCAATGCTGGTTGATGAATTTTGCTGAATGAAAGCAACAGGCTAAAGGCTGATGGAATCGCAATGCAAAGACTCCTGTGTCTTCCTCGAGCCGGGCTCAGCTGTCCGACAGCCTGCTCAGAGCCCAGACCGTGCAAAGCGGTGCTGCCGCTTGTCAGTTCCCCTGGCAGGACATCACACCATATAAAAGCCCAACACGGAAGACACCCCTGGGAGGCCAATGAAAATGATCTTTCAAAGGACAGTCACAATGGCCCGCACCACTTAGGGTGAGGGACAGATGAAAAGTCTCTCTGCTGTGGCTGGGAAGGACAATCAGAAAAAAGCGGGGTGCAGAGGCAGTACTGAATTTCTCAATTTTCATGGCAAAATATAGAAAACAAGTTTGACCTCACTCATACGAACTTTCTTCCCTACTGAGTAAGTGGTGTAAAAAAATATACATTACTGATTCTGGAAACTAAAAAAATATATTCTTAAGAAGAAATCAGACAAATGAATTTATTTACAAATCAGAAACAGACTCACAGACTTAGTTGCTGAGGAGAAGGAATAGTTAGGGAGTTTGGGATGGACAGGTACACACTGCTAGTATTTAAAATGGAGAACCAATGAGGACCTACTGGAACTTGCACATGGAACTCTGCTCAATGCTATGTGGCAGCCCGGATGAGAGATGAGTTTGGGGGAGAAAGGATACATGTCTATGTATTGCTGAGTCCCTTTGAGGTGCACTTAAAATTATCACAACCTTGTTATTCAACTATTTGTTGCTGTTTAATTGCTAAGTTGTGTCTGACTCTTTAGCAACCCCATGGACTGTAGTCTGCCAGGCTCCTCTGTCCATGGGATTTCCCAGGCAAGAATACTGGAGTGGGTTGCCTCTTCCTTCTCCAGGGGATCTTCCTGAACCCAGGCATCAAACCCATGTATCCTGCGTTGGCAGGTGGATTCTTCAGGGAAGCCCATTAATTGGCTATACTACAATCCAGAATAAAAAGTTTAAAAAATTTTTTTAAATAAAGAAAATGATTCCACAGAAAAGGCAACTATAGAGACCTACACAGTCAGGGACAAAGTGTACAAGTAAATGTCAGAACCTGGAAAGAGCAAGGGAAATGCTGCTTCCAAATATAGATTAATGGGCATCGTGGCATTTATTATTTATCAGTTAAGCCCTGTACGGTTCTACCCACAGCTTCAAATCCCTACGGCAAAAATACAATGAAATCCCATTAGTTAGAACAACCGAGCTGGAATAACACAGTCTCATTATAGCACTGTTTACCATAGGAGAAAAAGATTGGAAACCACCTAACAAGAGGCGGTGTTTGGGGGAAAACAGGTGATTTCCTTCTGGTCATAAGTAAGAGGCTTTGGAGGAGGAGGTGATGCTTTTTCTCTTACCTGTCTCTGTGAGAGGTAGGTACACTGCTGGCTTAATTCTGACCCAATGCTCTAATACGATGTTTCTGTTTATTCATTATAATGTTGTTTAATCACTTTCTAGTCCTCATCTGCAGGATCTCCAGTTTAGCTTGCCTTGCCTGTTGTCTGTATCATATCCTTTACTCCGTCTGCCCTCACTCTTAGATTTGCTTCCTGTAACAGGCTTGCTCTTCTTCCTCCTCTGTCCAGGAAGTGGTGAGAGTTCCACCTTAGCCCTCACCTCCTAGCTGCAGACCGTGACCATCCTCAGTGCTTTACTCTGAGACCAACCCTGGAAAGAGCTGCATCCTCTTTAGGCATAAGATAGTTTCATCATAGTGCTATTTACCAAGGCACACACACAGAAAAAGCACCAAATGCTCAGAGGTGGGGGTTGACTGAATGAATTACAGTGCATCCATATAACAGAATAGTACGTAGTCATTAAGAAAGTATGAAGTCATTTATTATTGAGAAACATTTATTAACAGATAAAAATTTACCCACGAATGATAAAAATAGGTTGTAAACAAGATGCATAGTATAATTCCATTTTTAGAAAATTTATATATGCACACAGCAAGACAAAGATATGAAGAGCTATACATCAAAGTATTAAGTGAGTGAGTGAAGTTGCTCGGTCATGTCCAACTCTTTATGACCCTGTGGACTGTAGCCTACCAGGCTCCTCCATCTGTGGGGTTCTCCAGGCAAGAATACTGGAGTGGGTTGCCATTTCCTTCTCCAGGGGATTTTCCCGACCCAGGGATCGAACCCAGGTCTCCCGCATTGCAGGCAGATGCTTTACCCTCTGAGCCACCAGGGAAGCCCTACCACACTTATCTCTGAGTAGTGTGATCATGGATTTCAATGTTCCCCATCACTTTGTTCACTTTGCTTCTTGTTTTTATAATTTGTTTACTATCTGCACTTATGGCTTCTACAATAAGAAAAAATAAAAGTTTTTGTGTTGTTGTTTGGCTTTAACAGTCATTAGAGGAGGGAATGATAAGGAGGTGAAAAAGTTGGGGTGAAAAAGTTGGAAATTACTGTTTTTATTTACAAATTATACCACATATGTGGTAATGAATCATAGCTTACTTATTCTTTCATATGCTAGGTTCGCATCCCCAGAGAAACTATAATTTTCACAAGTAATAATAATATTATTTACTCAGGAGTAATAATAATTACTATTTACCAAGAGAAAGATACCACTTCAGGTGCTTGCTATGTTCTACTTAAATAATTCTCACAGAGACCCTATGAAGTAGATATTTTTATTTCTACACTTTTTAGATGAAGGAATCAAGTGCTGGAGAAATTTTCCCAGGGCCACTCAGGGAAGAAGTAGTAGAGGCAAGAGTCTAGTCCAAGTCTTACAATATCACAGGACTGAAAGGGTACAATCTCATCTGCGATTTTCAGAGCCCAAATGGGCTTTCCTGCTGGCTCAGTAGTAAAGAACCCACTTGCCAATGCAGGAAGTGTGAGTTTGATCCCTGGGTTCAGAAGACGCCCTGGAGAAGGGAATGGCAACCTACTCCAGTATTCTTGCCTGGAGAATCACATGGACAGAGGAGCCTGGTGGGCTATACTCCATGGGGTTACAAAAGAGTCAGACACAACTTAGGGACTAAACAACAATACAGCCCAAGGGTCCAAACCACACAAGACCACACAAAGCCTTGTTTCCCCATCTATAATACACTTCTATCTTATCTGTGTATGTGTTTGTAAAGTTAGTCGTTCAATAGTGCCAACTCTTTGTGACCCCATGGACTGTAACTCACCAGGCTCCTCTTTCCATGGAATTCTCCATGCAAGAATATTAGTGTGGGTTACCATTCCTTTCTCCAGAGGATCTTCCTGACCAGGGATAGAACCCAGGTCTCCTGCACGGTGGGCAGATTCTTAACCATCTGAGCTACCAGGGAAGCCTCTATATTATTGCTACTTATTTATAAACAGCTGAACTAGAGCATTATATTCTTCAAGAAGCCTTTCCATGTTGCTAGTTAAGAGTAGGCATTGACATATATTTGCTAAATAATAATAAAAGTTAACACGTATTGAGTATTGGGATAGGAGTTTGTGTTCTGTATTGCTGGCTCAGGTATCCTTCCATCATGCAAGGAAAGCAACTTTCAGATCCCAAACTAAGGAATGGAGCCAGAGTTTAGATCCTAGCTCCATTCAGGTCATCTCACTCAAGAATTCATATTTTGTACCACCAGTCAGTTAACAGAATTTGTGCTGAATAGTAGCCCCAGTGAAAAATACCACACTCACAAAATGAGATTCTTTCCACCCAAACTCACATCATATTCCCAAGCGGGCAGAAGCAAACTGTCAATGTTTTCCTCGATTTGATTTCCCAGATCACTGCCTACAGGAAGCCATGCTTCAGTCTGGAAAACATCAGCCCATGAATTAACAACATAATTACCGCATGATATCAGCCGACACTGCACAGTAGTGAACAGGTGTCCTGGTAGAGTAAGATTAATGAAGTGACTGCAGCGGGAGCTTGTCAGAGCCACAATTTCTGGTAACAGAGAGAGCCATCATGTTGAAATTGCAGGGTCTGGATAAACTGAAAGTAGACTCAGAGAATTATCTTGACTCCCCCAGCCTAAGTTCAAACTACTCCCTGATTTTTAAAAAAGAAATGTTATAACCATCACATGTACAGAAAGGAAGAAAGTATTTTAACACCCCAGTGACAAAGATATTCAGAGATGTTCCCTGAAGCACAGTCTCATGCAGTAGTTGGTCTACAGCCATCCTACCATGACTACCCCAACTCAGCTTCCATTCAGATCCTGGAACATTGTGAATTCTTCAATGAAGAGCACACAGGGATCCTATGTTCTGTAACAGCGTGGGTTCCAGCACTGAACAAAACTCACAATGGTGGAAGATCAGTCAAAATTTCCTAACCTGACTAAGCCTTAGTTTTCTTATCTATATGATGAGGCAATTAATAGGATTGTAACAATTAAAAGAGATAATGAATATTAATAGGGCTTGGCGCATGGAAAACACAAAGAAAGGTTGTCTATGACTATTATCAGCTATTTTCTAATAAATACCTGTACACATACTTGCTTAAATTATACTGCATTTGAAATTTTTCTAGCCCTCAAAGACCAGAACAATGTTCCAGCAAAATACCTTTCTTTAAAATTACACATCCAACTGTCTGTCAGGCTTCCAACACACTCAAGGGCCTACCCTAAGTAAAATTAAATGTTATCCTGACAAGGTTAAACGAGGTTTATGGATGTCTTCCTGCTGATTTTCATTAACTCATGAAGATTTACCCAATCATGCTCCCTCTCCATTGGGAAAACTTGATACTGGAGCTGAATGCAGCTGAAACAATCAAAGAAACAGAAAATGTGTGCCTACAGATCTCTTATCAACTGTTCTGCATTCCAGATGAGTTGACAGGAGTCAAGGAGAATTGGTCACACAGAACTCTGGGAAACAAGCTCAGGGAAGGCTTTCCCACTGAGGCCATCTTGGAAAGGACCTGCACCATCCAGAATAGTGGCCACTGGCCACACGTGGCTACTGAGTTGTTGATACGGAGCTGTCTGAACTGCAGAATGTTTAACTGCAAAATATGTGCTGGATGTTGAAGACTGAGTAGGAAAAAATGGTAAAAATGTAAGGTATCTTTAAGAAGATATTTTAATATAACTTTTATATTTTTAATATTAATATACCTAGTAGGTTAATAGGAGAAGGCAATGGCACCCCAATCCAGTACTCTTGCCTGGAAAATCCCATGGATGGAGGAGCCTGGTAGGCTGCAGTCCATGGGGTTGCTAAGAGTTGGACATAACTGAGCGACTTCCCTTTCTCTTTTCACTTTCATGCATTGGAGAAGGAAATGGCAACCCACTCCAGTGTTCTTGCCTGGAGAATCCCAGAGACGGGGGAGCCTGGTGGGCAGCTGTCTATGGGGTCGCACAGAGTAGAACACGATTGAAGCGACTTAGCAGCAGTTGGTTAATAAGTGAAGTGAAAGTGTTAGTCATTCAGTCATCTTTGACTCTTTGTGACCCCATGAACTGTAGTCCACCAGGCTCCTCTGTCCATGGAATTCTCCAGACAAGAATGCTGGAGTGGGTTGCCATTTCCTTTTCCAGGAGGTCTTCCCAACCCAGGGATTGAACCCAGGTCTCCTGAGTTGCAGGCAAATTCTTTGCTGTCTGAGTCAGCAAGGAAGCCCAGTAGGTTACTAGAATCTATTACTAAAATTATTTTCACCTGAGTTTTTTTTCCCCCATTTAACTAGAAAGCTAAAAATCACATAGCGTGGTTGTCTATCTGTTGGATCGACTGTCTGTCTATTGGGTAGTGCTGATTCAGAACATGAGGTTCACAAGTCATACATGGTGTACAACATTTTGTTTCCCTTAAATGGGTGATCGTTTATCAGACAATTAATATCTGTTACAGTGAAACAAAATTGGGATAGACAATAAAATAATACCTTGGACAAGAATCCCCATCAATAAACGTTAGCTATTTATGTATAATTCTTGTGGTGAATAAGCAAAAGTGAGTTGAATAAGTTGAAAGTATAAGCTGAAATAAGAAAAAGTTCTTTGGTCCAAGATTTCTCTGAGCCACTGCTCTACTTTATATGAAATTTGATACTCAAAAAAGAAATATGGCTAGGGTTTTTCAGACTCATTTGATCACATGTCATTTCTATCCTTTTTTTTTTCTTTTTGAGTGCCTTAAAGGATTTTTTTTTTTTTTTAATGTTTTGGGAAATGATTCTAGTCTTTATTTGGACTGCAAAAAGACAAAAATGATGAATCTTCCATTTAGAACCAGAGAACCTGAAATTTGATTAGCACAATTAAAAAATCCAAAGAAAGTGGAAACAACATTTTGCCTGGCCTAACATACACAGTACACTGTGGTACATAATAAATAATTAATTTACAGCATTTGTTTTTATTAGTGAACAGGATGAAAAGCAGCATTTGAGCAATAATTTGTCTTACTCTGACTGATTCACTGAGCCCAGGCTCTAAGGATATCTTTTGATTAATTTCTTAACATTCACATCTTCTCAAAGCTGATTCATTCTGGGTGAGAAGACAGCTAATGAGCAGTGATGTGAGTGGTAGTTGGTAGAGATCAGCAAGAAAACAAGGACATCAGTTTAGGGTTAACACAGTGGATGTTTATAGGGAAGTTATCACCTGTCCTCTTGTAAGTTATTTCCATCAAGGAACTAATATGTGCTTGTCTCCTTTAGTATTAACTGAATCACAGTGTACAGGTCATTACAGAAACGCCCCTGTGGGTACTTGTTCCCATCACAGTACTACAGCAACCTTTCCATGCTTTTTAGAAAATCTCTTCTCTGCTGTAGTCTTTTTTTAAATATCTAAACAATAGTGCTTTATTGGTAAAAGGTTAGTTTCAATGGACACAAAATTGCTGTGTAAAATAAGTTTTCAAAATACATTTTTATAGTTAAAGTTTTATCTCTTAGTAAAAGAACAATTCTCTATTAGCAAAGGTATTTAGATTGGGGCAGCAAAACAAAAGGGGATTTGAAATTGTAGGTCCACCCACACTCATGCATCCATTAGGTGGCAGCTGGCACTAAGTAGACTATATTGGGCTTACTATGTCTACCGCTTACAAGTACTGCCACCCCGCCCCCTTTTTAAACAACAGCTTTTACTAGCATAGTTGATAAATGCTAAAGTAAACCAAATAACTGGTCCTCCAGGGAGGTACCCTAAGGTCATGGAACACTTCTTGGTTAAAACTGTACACTGCACCTAAACCTATAGCTCTTGATCGCTCACAATCAGGCAGCAGTACAAGGGCAGTCGGGAGAACACCAGATGGCCTTCTGCAGTGCACCTGGCCAGCTGCCACCATCTCCCTTCCTTCCTGGGTGGCCTCAGCCCTGGAGTTCAGAGCTTCTCCACATCAGCCCCCATGCTCTATTGGGATGAGAACGCTGAGCCAGCACCCACCCCCTCCAATCTCCTTCCATGTGTCACTTCTGGGGACCGATCAACCGCAAGGCAAGGAAACCAGCCAGCATAGTGCCAGCCATCAGCCAGCCCACAGAGCAAGTCTGAAAGAGCCTTCACTCTCAAGCCACCTGTGGACAAGTCTGTGTAACATGTAAGGAAGGAAACCACGCAGCTAAAAATGGACGGGACAGGCCACACACTGCTGTCTGCCTGAAAACCATTCAGGACGGGATCAGTCCAAGTGAAGCCAAACCAGGAGTTAAAAAAGTGACCTCAGAATTCAAAGACTTTTTTAAAAAACTCACCCCAACGGCCTGTGTGTGAAAAAGCTATTTCAGTATAAACATGTACCTAAATAGATTTCTTTTCGTTTGGTAAACAGATAATGTGCAGATGAATTAACAGTATGGAGTTACAGCAGCAAAACTGGTTTTAGGTGCTGTGCTCAGACAAAAGCAAGGCAGGGAAGCAGGTGCCGTGGCTTGGTGAGAAACGGCCTCGTACCCAGGCAGCTCGTCCTTCTGTGTTCATGTCTCTACTGCTCAGGAACATTCTCGGAAATCTGAATGTTCTGGAAGTCAATCATGATTAGTTGGTTAGGCCAATCAAACCAAATTCACCTGCTAACTATACGTGCTGACTGGTCCATGGGATTCTAGCCTTAGTGGTTACTTAAAGTGGAAGAAGAAGGAAAATGGACAGTTCACCTCACAAAATATCAAGTATAACATCACAAGGAAATGTAAATGTTCAGGTACTTCATACAAAATAACACATCAAAAGTTAAAAAAATAAATTCTCAGGCACAGGCACTGTGAAATATGGACAGGCACCCCTCCAACAGTCTTGAAAATATGCAGCTGTGTTACTCATGGGAATATTTATCTTGCAAAGTGTTTCCTCACACGTGGTGCCCGTGGACCTTGCCATCACTGTCGCTGCCCTGCAGCTACAGCTGCCCCTTCATCAGGGTGATCATCTCTTGCATGTAGTGGAATTCAGCTTCCTTTTCCAGCAAAATCTGGGTTTTATTCATGTCCTCATTTTCCACTTTTCTGCCACCTCTCTTGAGCCTCTCTGATCAGAAGTTCTCATAGTGAAGGTCCTGGGTAACCTCTTGAAGATCCTGCACATGAGTGATGAGCATTGTCCTCAGCTTCATTCATTCTCCACCTCCAGGATGCCCCAAGGGTAGAGGCGGCCTCTGACCTTTTTGCCTTTGGCTTCAGTCAGCTGATTGGATCCAACCACAGAGAAAGGGATGCTGGTCTTGAAAAGTCTAGTCTGCTCTTTAAAATCTTCATCTTCACTGGACTCTGCATCAGGTAGGCAACAGATTCTGATGTCATGTTCCTCGATTTCATCCAGAATCCTTTTTTTCAGATGCTCCTACTCCTTCAGTGTGCGCATGTAGCCTTTCTCAACAACAGGCACAGTGCTCACCTTGTTGTGTCTTGCCTTCACAAACGCAACATCCAACTGCTGACATCTGTGTCTGAAGGGGGAAATGAAGTAAAAGCAGCAGTGCACCCTGTTACCGACGATGCGCCTCTGTTCAGACCACTCTCATCCTGCAGGCGCTGTTCAAACTGCCATTGATGTAGGAGATGACTGTTTTAAAGCAGTCCCTGCAGCTGATGGTGTGCCCGAAGCCCGGTGTGTCCAGCATGTTCAGACGCAGCTTGATCCCTCGCTCTTCAACTTCAAGAGTCGAAGCCTTAATTTGAAGAGTTTTTGCAATTTTCTCTGCAGCTCCGGGTAAGGCTCTTTCTGGGTAGAGGTCAATCAACAAGATGAGGTTTATGAGCATCGATTTTACGAGACCCAATTCGCCGACCACCACTAGTGTGAATTCAAAACCTTTTTTCACTGATTTTTAATGAACTTGATTTGGGAAGATTTGCAAATCCAACATATCCAGGAGTTTCTGGATTTATAAACGGAGTTGGTTGTTCCTCAGACATCTTTAGCAAAGTTTCATAAATCCCGGACTCATGAGAGAACTAAGACCGACTGACCGCGTGCAGTGCACCCACCTAGCACCCACCCTTGGCTGTAACTTTTACCAACCACCACTTCTGAGTCACTGATCAATCCGTCCTCAGCTGCAAAGATGTCTATGATGCTCTTCACAAACACTAAGGACTTTCACTGATCTCTCTCTGCCTCTTGGCAGAGATTCCCAGGGAGCTTCCCAGGTGGTGCCAGTGGGAAAGAACCCGCCTGCCAATGCAGGAGACATGAGACGAGGGTCATCCCTGGGCTGGGAATTTCCCCCAGAGACAGAAATGGCAACCCACTCCACTGTTTTTGCCTTAAAATCCCATGGACAGAGGAACCTGGTAGGCTACAGTGCATGAGGCAGCAGTGAGTCAGACAGACTGAGTGACTCCAAAGCAGTAGGAGCACAGACTACCAGACGCCTTGATCATTTCCTTGAAGGTGTGTATATCACTGTAAAATCTGTGTTCTTACAGCTAGAAGGATATCCTACCGACAGATACTATCACTTGCATACTTCTTGACATCAGTTCCAACACTGTGAAATAAAGACCAGAATGAGTCTAGAGGAAGCACACACCGTTTACAAGAGCTCAGCCACAGAGAGTATGTACAGATAGAACCCTAATGCGCATCAGCTGAGACCGCACCTACAGTCTGCCTAGACAGACAGACAGTGAAAGTGAAGTGGCTCAGCTATGTTCGACTCTTTGCGACCCCGTGGACCATAGTGCACCAGGCTCCTCTGTCCATGGGATTCTCCAGGCAAGAATACTGGAGTGGGTTGCCATTTCCTTCTCCAGGGGATCTTCCTGACCCAGGGATTGAACCCGGGTCTCCTGCATTGCAAGCAGACACTTTAACCTCTGAGCCACCAGGGAAGACCCAGACAGACTGAACCACATCCTAATGGACTGTTCTCCTTCCCCCTCTGTCATCTATCTGTCAGCCTAACTATCTATATACATTTAAAGACAATTGCTGAGAAAATAGTGCTATAAAGAGTCAGAGTTGTTCGGAGAAATGTTTAAAAAGACATATGTTCAAAATATTCCTTGCCCATTTTTCAGGCAGGAACTTGTGACCAATTCATACTAGGCACTTTCACAGCTTAGGAAAAGAAAATACACATAAACAATTATTGGGGTCTCAAAGTTTTTGTTGCAAAATTTAATGTAGCCTCCAACTAATTTTTTTCTCCCCTATAAAGAAGTTATTATTTAAGTTCTCATCCCTGTTCATTAATTTGGTTGCCAATCATTCACATCCCTCTATTTCACATGATGGATGCTACCAAGAAAAATAAAAGGAAAATGCATTATTAAATTTCAGAGAAGTATCAACATGCATGTGATAAGGAACATCCAAATACCGCCACGCTCACATAACTAATGCTCACTTCCCCTCATTCAAAAAGGGCTGCTTCTTGCCTCCTTTAATGTCTTTCATAAATTTGTTCTCCAGGGACTTCTGCCTGCTGTTAATCACGCATATCAACTCCCGCTATGCCAGAGGAAACTTAATTATTCCAATTTTCAAGGTCATAGAAATATCCAAAGGTGCCAGTTTGGCAGTCCAAAGAATATCCGAGCTCAAGGGAATCAGAAGCAGGACTTGCCGTGGAAGGCTTATCCGCAGAGCAGTGCAGCAGGTTTGCTAGCTTCCCAACCTGAATTAAATTGTTCAGGACGAGCTCCCCGGGTGACCGGCCAACGACCCTGGCCATAAATAGGAAACATTTCTTTGCAACATGTGGGGAGGGCAGTTTTCTTTCTAGAGTCCTTCAAAGCTGCAACTTCTTTCATACAGGCAAGAGTTTACCTTTGCAAAACCACTTAAACCTTCTTGCTTAACCACTGAGGTTTCAGCCATAAAGACAGAAAAGAGAGAAAGAAAGGAAATGCTCTGCAGAATTTCAAATAAAAGCTGTTCTACAGTTTCTGGGAAAAAGTAACTCCAGAGTAAATTTCCAGAAACTGACCAGCAAGAATCAGAATCCTGTTTTAAATCGTCCTGATTTCTTGAGGATTCCTTAACTGGAAGTCCAAGATTACCGGATTTTCAATATTATAATTAAAAGATGAATTTCTAAACAATGCACATCTATCTGGATAATAATATTTCAAGGGAACATAACATAAAAAATGAACACACTCTAAGTTTAGGAAAGGATATTTTAAGTTCCTTTACTAAGACGTAGGCACTAGTGGTAAAGAACCTGCCTGCCAATGCAAGAGACAGAAGAGACCTGGGGTCAACTTCTGGGTCAGGTGATCCCCTGGAGGAGGGCATGGCCACCCACTCCAGTGTTCTTGCCTGGAGAATCCAATGGACAGTGGAGCCTGGTGGGCTGCAGTCCTTGGGGTTGCAAAGAGTTGGACACATCTGAAGCAACTTAGCTCACATGCAAGTAAGTATAATTCTGGGATTTCATGGCTTCTGGAATATAACTTCTTATTCACTGGAAGTAGAGTCTAAATTCCCATGTCGAGCTCTGTTTATAAGATTTACCTTTTTCTTCCTATTTTCGAAGTCTTGCTGCTGCTAATTGCTTCCAGCCCTGTGTGGTTCATAAAGCCTTTCAGTACCCAGAGACTGTGATACTATGTTTCCTCTAGGGCCTTTATCTAGCTCATTCATAAAGATCTTCCAGGAAGCTTCCTAGTGGAAATTGCACCCATAAATCCCTCCACCATCACCCACCCCTCCCCACAAAGCCCCAAGGAAGCTGAGCTCTGAACATGAACACAATTTGAGAGCAAGTTCTCACCCCTGCAGGATACTGTGTAAGCTGTCCTTAAAGAAGATGCCATTCAGCTATCTAATGCCAAAAGTTTAAAAAATGCAATTAAAAATGTAAATAGTAAGCACCATGATAATCACATGGGAAAGAAGGGAATTTAAAACAACAACAAAATGTTTCAAAACATTTACTGGGTCCTCAGCTGGCTTGTCAAAGCTGAGAACATCAGGTCAGGCAGGAGGTATACAGATGGTTGTCACTGTCCATTGGTGCTAGGGCAGAATTCCTCTCTGGCTAAGGAGCTGGTATTGCTGGGCAAGAGATGGCATTGGGAAGGAAAAAAAAGTGAAAATGTTAGTTGCTCAGTTGTGTCCGACTCTTACAGGAGCCTGTAACCCATCAGGCTCCTCTGTCTGTGGAATTTACCGGGCAAGAATACTGGAGTGGGTAGCCATTCTCTTCTGCAGGGCATCTTCCCAACCCAGGGATCGAACCTGGGTCTCCTGAATTGCAGACAGATTTTTTTACTGTCTGGCCACTAGTGAAGCCCACAGGGAATAAAGCTGATAATCTGTGGTCTAAAAGCAAATCTCTCAGACATGGGCTTTGGTGTACCAGATCAGTCAGTTTGGATGGAAAGAAGTCTAGTGGCCAGAATTTTATGAGAAGAAAGTGACCCATATTATGGAAGACAAGTCCACTAGAACTTTCAACAGAGGGTTAACAACAAAAGCAGAGGTAGCAAAATTAAAGGAGAAAAGACCGACCTATTCTTCTTGGATAGTTTATGTAAAATTATGCTTTGGATTCTAAACGATGAATGACCTTTTACAGCTCTTTCCTATGTCAAGATCCCAATTTTTCCATGTGGAGAAAATCTCTGACTCAGCCTAAGGTAGGAGAGTGAAAGGATTGTGTTTAAGTTTCAGCTCCACTGCTAAGGAGCGGGTGAAGCCTTTTGCAAGTTACCGAGTTTCTCTGTGCCTCGGTTTTGTCATCTTAACTTTACCCTACACTGTTTTCACGGGGACATATTTTCCCAAAACATACTCCTATGGCCTCTCTCCAACACCTGACTCATTCCATTCATCTCCAGTTGGAGTGACCCGTGGTTAAAGCACACTGGGGAGAAAACTGAGACATGCTCCATTCAGCTCTACACCCTTCCTCCTGAAACTGAGCGGGCCACAGAGAGGCCCAGTGCAGCCGCCCCTCCCAGGCCTTGGACACCGCTGGGGTCAGGGACCACTGCATTTGGGACCGGCATGTGCAAGTCCTGATTCCGGGGTTCATTCTTTGAAAGCTCGTTGGGCTCTGATAGTAACCTACATCAGCCACCTTAGCATCTCTACAATGAAGATGTTATTCTGGCCTCCATCTTTGCTGTTTTATTTCCCAAACTGTTCAGATTTCCGGCTGAGAGGGGCAATTCTCTTTCATGGTCTCTCTCGGGCATCCCCACCAATCTGCAGGCTAATGATCAGGTTGGTGTGAGGAGTAAATGAGGAGGCATCTGAAACCACCTACCACAAAGTCCCATTCAGAGTCAGATTTCACCAGTTGGCTGGATCAGAATCTTTCATTCTCTTGCTGAACTGTTCACCTCCACGCCAACAGGCCAGCCAGCCCTAAGGATCTCCAGACTCAACACTAGGCTGGCACCTGCCTAGCCACATGCTGCCCTTGGGAACCCTCCGGGCAGCAAAATCTGATCTTTGTAGTGTATCTTAGAGCAAGAGCACAAAAAACAACAGAATTCAGAGATCAGTGGCTCTAAATTGAGTTTTAAAGTGAAAGTGTTAGTCACTCAGTCATGTCCGACTCTTTGTGACCCCGTTGACTGTCGCCCACCAGGCTCCAGGTCCATGGAATTCTCCAGGCAAGAGTACTGGAGTGGGTAGCCATTCCCTTCTCCAGAGAATCTTCTGATCCAGGGATCAAACCCGGGTCTCCCACATTGCAGGCAGATTCTTTACCATCTAAGCCACCAGGGAAGCCTACAAAGTGGGCTTAGTGACAAGTCAAATCCCAGAGACTGAATGAAAAAAGCTGGGAAGGAGGAAGTGTGAAAGCACAGCCCTGTTTCCGCAGTGCGCTCTCAGCAGGCAATACGGACAATAAATTAAGGGCGGGGAGGGAGTCCAGCCCCACCAAACACTCCAGCTGTGGTTGAAGGAATCTATCATGGAGAATGAGAAAAGAAATTGGAATCCTGAGCAAACACATCTGCTAAAAACGAATCCATGTTCTAATCTCAGAAATGTGTGGAAGTGTAATTCCTGTTCTGCCTGCAATTATGTTCTGTACTGCCCAGGTCTATCAGAGTGCAGACTTTACATCTTAATGATTAGTTAGAAAGATGAACCATTCTTAATATAAAAAGTAACTGCCTCCATGACTTTAATTTAATAACAGAACAGGCTCAGGACTTATCATTCATAATGCTATACATTTTCCTGCCCCTAGAAAACAAGAAACCTTCAAGAGTCACCTCTTATGTGGAAAGGCGCATAAATCCAGGTGCAATCATGGAAAAAAGAGGGGAAGGAAAACTTGGCAAGAGCAAAACTGATCATTCAGCTCTCCACAGGTAGGTAGATTACAAAAGCTAACATTTACTGAATGCTTGCTTTTTCCAAGCACTTTCATAAATTAATTTCCTTAATTTTCACAACAAACTTTGAAGGTAGGTGCTATTTTTACCCCCACTTCACAATTAAGGGAATCGGCCACAGTAAAGCAAAAAGACTTGCTCAAGGTCATATAACTAGTATACAGCTGAGACAAGCAGCCAAACCCAGGCCATCTGGCCCCAGAATGAGTTTGTTCAGCCACCCACAAGCCCTCCCTCGGCTCTAGAATGAGCCTTTAAAACTCCAAGCAGATGTGAACCTCATTCTGAATCCTGCCTACCTGTCAGTGTGTTTGCAAGATTACAGTCAGCGTCAGACACAACTGAAGCGACTTAGCAGCAGCCACCCTCTATAAAGGTACCAGTGCTCTAGGCAGGCCTATTTTCCCCTCCCACTGCTCAAGAGATTAGCCTTGGATGAAAGGAGCCATTCTGGTTCTTTTCTTTCCACTCCTCCTTCCAGAAATGTTTCCACATCCCTGACTATAGGTCCTGGCTCATAGTGGATGGACGTGCTTACATGAAGACACTTGCTCTGGCAACACACACAGGGAAACCTTGCCCAGATTCAGCAAAAGAAGTGTGTTGTCTATTTCCAAATAAGACCAGGGAAACTTCACTCTGTGCCTTGTCCTCCTAGGACTATATAAAAGTGTTACCTTGCTCTGTGCAACTACTCTATGTTAGACTGGCCTCAAAGGAAATTTTTGTTATAATATTGTTTAGCTGTTACCGGGCATTTAGTGGGCCAAGCTGGGACATCTGGAAGAACCCCACCTTAATTTTGTCATTCAATCTCCACGTACAAGTAAATATTGTCCTTACTTTACAGAAAAGAAAACCAATTTGAGGGAGTTCAAAGGCTTCCCCAAAGTGACTCAGGGAGTGAAAAACAGTCCAAGTCAGCCTGACTCTGAAATATGTGCTCTAAGCTACCAATATAAATATATACATATATTACATTATATATATATAATGTAATATATGTATATATAATATATATATATAATATATATATATGACTTCCCTGGTGGCTCAGATGGTAAAGCGTCTATCTGCAATGCGGGAGACCTGGGTTCCATCCCTGGGTCAGAAAGATCCCCTGGAGAAGAAAATGGCAACCCACTCCAGTACTATTGCCTGGAAAATCCCATGGATGGAGGAGCCTGGTAGGCTACAGTCCATGGGGTTGCAAAGAGTTGGACACGACTGAGCGACTTCAGTTCTATATATAAATATATATTTTGTGTGTGTATGGAATTTCTAGCTAGAGAATATGTGAATAACAATTATTAGGCTACATGCAATAAACATTTGCTATAAATTTCTTCTGCAATATGTCAACCTGTGTAAATTTAGAGATGAGTTTTAAAGAGGATAGTCAATCTCAAAAAGTTTACAATCCCAGTGATTTTAAAAGATAGGAGGTGCTGAAAATGTGAAGACACAAGATTGCAAATCCAGATGCATCACTCCAAGGACTATTTTCTGATACTTATTTTGATGACTACCTGGAACTATTCAAAACTACACAAAGTATCTTTACATAAGTGAAAAACTGAATATAAAAAAATATGTTCCATTTGCAATGATTATAAAAACATCAGCAGGTTGAAGTCTAATAGATAGTAGGCAAAACAAACATAGTTTTCATATTAGGATGGGATTATGAATATAGCTTATGGACATATGAGTATCTTTACAATTTAATACATAAGAAGAATTATTATGAAAACACATTATATTCAAGAAAATCATGCTGTATTAGTTTTTCGTAAGTGAAAATAAGAGAACTGTGTAGAGGCACCCCTTACTCTAAAAATATTTATTGTGTACTTTCTGGTCTTTGATTGGGAAGCATGTTTGGAATATGATACTGGTTAGGAAACGTAAACTCCAAAATCAGTTAAAAATTAAATATAAAAGAGAGTAAAAGAGACTGAAAAGGGGCTCATGGAGGAGTTGATGGGTAAGCTTAGGGGTAGTAGAGGGTATAACTGTTAAGAGTGTACATAGGCTCCGGAGCTGAATTGCCTCCACCACTTCCCAGCTGCAGGACTTAGGGTGATTGAGCTAATGCCTCTCTTCTAGCCTCAATGACCTCACCTGTAAAATGGGTATGGCAGCACATCACACAGGTTGTTTTGAGATGATGAACATAAGCATTTATCATTCAAGACACATGTCAGTTATTATTTTGACACTGACTTTCACTTGCCATAGACTTTTTCTTTTTTTCTTCCAACCTGATCTTGTTTGGCTGGGGAGCAATAGCTTTGTGTCAATGAAATGTTGCATGCATATATGACTATACATAACAGGTAAATTTCCCAAAGAGGTTGATTAGTGTATTCATAAGGAGGGATGATTAGCAAACAAATGGATTAGAAGTTCAATTTACATTTCAGTTGTGAAAGACATAATTTGTTAGCATCAGACTTTTTGCCCTAACAGCAGGTTTGAGAAAGAGAAACTACTGATTAACCTCAAGTCATTACCACAAAACACCAAACCGCAAAATTCCACTCAGGTATGACCTAAATCAAATCCCTTACAATTATACAGTGGAAGTGACAAATAGATTCAATGGATTTGATCTGATAGAGTATCTGATGAACTATGGATGAAGGTTCGTGACATTGTACAAGAGGCAGTGCTCAAGACCATCTCCAAGAAAAAGAAATGCAAAAAGGCAAAATGGTTGTCTGAGGAGGCCTGACAAATAGCTGAGAAAAGAAGAGAAGTAAAAGGCAGAGAAGAAAAGGAAAGATATACTCATTTGAATTCAGAGTTCCAAAGAATAGCAAGGAGAGATAGGAAAGCCTTCCTCAATGATCAGTGCAAAGAAATAGAGGGAAACAATAGAATGGGAAAAACTAGAGATCTCTTCAAGAAAATTAGAAATACCAATGGAACATTTCATGCAAAGATGAGCACAATAAAGGACAGAAATAGTATGGACCTAACAGAAGCAGAAGATATTAAGAAGAGGTGGCAAGAATACACAGTAGAACTATACAAAAAAGATCTTCACGACCCAGATATCCACAATGGTGTGATCAGTCACCTAGAGCCAGACATCCTAGATTGTGGAGTCAAGTGGGCCTTAGGAAGCATCACTCCCAATGTCCTTAACACTTTCATCTTTGAACTATCAATGATGGAAAAGGACACGGGGAAACAATCACAGATCAGAAACCTGAATAGGTTCCTTTGGTGGTAGAATTTTGTGTACCTTTTCCTTGCTGAAGACAATACATATGTAATACATATATACATAGACGCATGTGCTGTGCTGTGCTGAGTCGCTCAGTTGTGTCCAGCTCTTTGTGACCCAATGGACTGTAGCACGCCAGGTTCCTCTGTCGATGGGGATTCTCCAGGCCAGAATACTGGAGTGGGTTGCCATTCCCTCCTCCAGGGGATCTTCCCAACCCAGGAATCAAACCTGGGTCTTTTGCACTGAAGGCAGATTCTTTACTAGCTGAGCTACCAGGGAAGCCCATACATACACACATACCTAGCAATAAATATTCAGCCATTCTTATCTAAAATATCATCAGAATCACTCACAGACATTCTTAAACACAAACTCCTGCCCCGTCTCCTAGAACTCCCAGATTCATAAATCAAAATTTCTGTGAATCTCTATTTTTAAACAGATATTCAAATAATTGGAAGGATCAGCCACACTGGACCATTACTGGATCCTGTGGGATGACTTCCTTTACTCTGAGTAACAAGCTCCATAATCCAGACCCTGGATGTAAGATTTGTTATCCCTCCTGCAAGGAATCAGTTGGGGACAAATCTGGGGGCAGACAGTGTAAATGGTGATTGTCAACCTAAACAGAATCTTTGGGGAAGTCTTTGCAAAACACAGCCACTCACGTCCTGTCCCCTGCAATTCTGACTCTATTGTTCTGGGATGGTACCCTGAGCATCAATCAAGAAAAAAAATTCTAATGAGATTCTAAACACAGCCAGTTTTGAGAGCTACTGATTTGAAACAGTATACTAGTTACTAGGGCTGCTATAACAGAGCACCACAGGCTGGGCGGCTTAAACAACACATTTTATTTTCTCACAACAGATTTTATTTCCAGAGGCAAAGAATTCTAAGATTAAGGTGTCAGCAGTGTTGGTTTCTTTAGAAGCCCCTCTCCTTGGCTTGTAGATGACATTCTCCACGTGTCTTCACATCGTCTTCCTGAAGTATATGTCTATGTATAAATTTCTCGTTTTTTATAAAGTCACCAGTCAGATTGCATTAGGGGCCATCCTGATGGTCTTGTTTTAATTTAATTAACCCATTAAAGACTCAATCTCCAAATATAGTCAGTCACATTCTGAAATACCAGAAGCTAGGACTTCAGTATATAAATACAAGTCAGCTAATAACAGTTGGTGACTTTTGAATTTTGTTGTGTGTTATCAAAATGACAGAACCTTTTCCTTGAAAGATAGAAGCCACTGAGCTACCTGGGAAGCACTTCAGTTCTTCAGTGACCACTGATTTCCCCACAAAGCATCTCTGAGAAAGGAAAGGGTGTGTGCATTGACTCCTGCCATAATCAGGGGTCCTGAGCATTCTTATCTGATGTCTGTGAAACCGACTCATCCATTCTTAAAGAGCACTGTGCTTCCGTGAAAGTAATGTAACCATATTCTGCATTATTTTCCCCAAGAATAGTCCTTTAACATCATGAAAATATTTTTCTTCTTCAGAACCTAGTGGATATTTTCTGCTTTGACTGACCTGAACTCTAACAATTAACTATGTTTCATTCATTCTTTGAATGGTACAATTTTTATTATATTTCTTTACCAAATATTTCAATATAGTACTCACTCTGTGCAGAACCCTAGTTCAAGTCTTTTTACAAACAGATTAGCTCACATTGTAAACACCACACTGTACCTATAGAGTTAGGACTATTGGATAGAAAAGAACGTCAGCCTTTGAATCAGAAGTTTGAGCTCTAGCGCTGTTACTTAAGCTATGTAACACAGAGAAAACAATGTCACACCAAAGAGTCAGTTTCTTCACTTGTGACATCAACTATCTCACTAACTCACTTTGTAAATTATAAAAGAATAAGCTACTTGAGGGCTTCCCTGGTGGCTTAGATTGTAAAGAACCCACCTGCAATGCAGGAGACCTGGGTTTGATCCCTGGGTCAGGAAGATCCCCTGGAGGAGGGCATGACAACCCGCTCCAGTACTCTTGCCTGGAGAATTCCATGGACAGAGGAGCCTGGTGGGCTACAGTCCATGGGGTCACAGAGAGTCAGACACGACTGAACGACTAACACACTTTCAAATTACTGGAAGGACATTATTATGATGTTTTTCTCTTCTTCATCCTTCCCTTCTTCCTAATTTCTTACTCACCTTCTCATTATCCCTTTTACTAATTAATATTATTATAAGCCTATCACCAATAGCATGGCAGTCTGGAAAAAGAACCTGAAAGAGGACTCACTGAGAAACAGTCATCTTCTCACACAGAACAAATTGGCTTCTTGCAAAAGCCCCTTCAGGAAATAGCTTAAAACATAATGTTTTAGAACGAAAATAAAATACATGCTTTCTGCAAGGCTGGCCTTGGCGACTTGAAATATTAACTGGACAGTCCTCAAGTGTAAGAGACCGTGTGGATATTCATCTCTGGTTTTCAGCTTCTCTTCGCAGGGCCAACCAAGTCAAGGGTCCAAATCACATGCTGGCAACAATTCAAAAGAATCCAGGAGGATCTGAACGTTTCTATAAAAGCAATTTTTTTTTTTTTTTTTAAAAGCATGCTGTGTTAAGTTCTTAGAACAAAACACATATGTCAGGAATTTTCTCAGTAGCTCCGTAGCATCTGACAATACCGTGTGGCATGGACTTGGGGGACTTTTGGCTACTGACATCCCATCCTTGCTCCCCAACAGTGGTGCCAAATTTGGAAAGCTTATTTTTAGATACAATAAACTAGGAAGAGTCTCTCTACTCTCAAAAGACTGATCAGCTGAATTGATTTTTCTCTCCCTGATTTAGATTTCAGAATTATATTTCCAGCTTTGAAAATACAAACTCATGAAAAGCGTACAAGACATGAAACCATTCCTTGACAAAACTTTTAATATAATTATGTTTACAATTACAATAGAATCAAGACAGACACAAGAAGGATCAATTTTTGGCCAGTCCATCAACAGACAACCATTGATTTGTGTTTGCCATCCCTGTAGACTTTTCAAAGGGCTTACAGGTATCACACACTGTTACATTTGTGATCAGTAACATTTCTCGGAAATATAAGGGAAGGCATACCTTTGTTTCAGAGGATTCTAAAGATCATACACATCAGCCCCAAATCTCAGCTAATAGGTAGTATGGAAAAAAGTACACTATATAGTGTCCACAGATGTAGTTTGGGATTCACGATTACCTGCCAAGCTTCATCAGAGAAGGAGGACACATCAGCTTTCTGATTCAGTAGCGTGAAAATATGGCCTCTCTGGGTGCCAGAGCAGCAGGCAGATACAAACACATTAAATGCAGGCAGTGACTGGGGTCCTGTCTTGATTCCCTTTGCCATCAGCTTTGCAGAAAATTTCAGGGGTCTCTGCACCTGACTGCTGCTTTGTAAAGTGCACTGAGTCTACACTTGCCAAGTAATTTTTGCTTCTTCAATGTGGAGAAAGTATGGACACAGCCATCTTATATATGTATGTATGTATGCATGCATGCATGTATGTGATTTCCCAGGTGATGCTGTGGTGAGGAATCCACCCGCAAATGTAGGAGATGCAGGAGACATGGGTTTGAGCCCTGGGTCAGAAAGAGCTCCTGAAGTAGAAAATGGCAACCCACTCCAGTATTCTGACATGGGAAACTCCATGAACAGAGGAACCTGATGGGCTACAGTCCATGGGGGTCACAAAGAGTTGGGCAGGACTGAGCACACACCCACACACAGGTATGTATGCATGGATGGTGCATTGAGCATAGCAATCTGAATGCCACCTGTGCCCACATATGCTTCTGAAGTGTTACATCTCAAAAGAAGGCCAATCACTTATTTCAGGGCTTCATGTCCTCACAGAATCTCTCATGGAAGAGACGCACTGTTTTTTCCAAAACTTATTATGTCTAAAGTAAGCCCTGGTTCATGAATGTGCCTATAGAAGATGGGTGGCTGAAAGTAAAAGTAAGTCTCCGAGGGTTCCTTCTCAAATTTACTCAAGTGGCTCCACATCCAGGAAACTGAAGACGTTCTGGATAAAACACATCCCTCCGGGGTTCCCGATCTGCAGGGACTGGATCAAGAATTATTCAGTTGTTACTATTTATATTTTAAACCTTAACACAGCTCCACTTGCATCCGTACATTAGTTAAGGAACAGAAAGAAGACAACCGCTCTCTAATGGTTTAAACACAGATTCCCCTAATAGGCACAAGATGCCATTTTGAGATTTAAATCAGCAGGACAGACAGCCAGTCCTCTGGGTTCTGATAGGGAACGATGAAATCAATCAAGCAGCTAAAGACCATTATTAAAGCTCGGCGGTTGCACTGTGGAGTTTCCACTGGTCATATTCATCCTTCCCCATCTGGGGGTCAGCTGTAATTCACAGTCAGTGTTAAAATGCTTGAAGAAGTATTTATCATCTTCCAGGCACAATTTATTGCTTTTGATTATTCATTTTTCATTACTATGGGAAAACAAGATTAATTGTTTCAGAAGCAATTGCTTATATTAATCTTTCAAACACATGCTCCACGTAAAGCTCTCTGTCAGGGAAACATGTATAATTCCTGCTGCCAAAACGGCCATAGATAAAAGTAAAACAACATGTAACAATATGATTCTAGAGTCCATCTGGAGACAGAGGAACAGGTCCAGAGAAGATACAGGGCATGGGTTTCCGAGAATGGGCGGGGTTGGGGGAACACTGGAGAGTGCATTTATTAAAGCCAGCAGATGAATTCCATGAACATTTTAATTTCAATAGTCATTTAAATTAGCTCTTTATTTAACTGTGAAATTAGATTACTTCTCTGACTAACGTGCAGTACACTTATGAACTTAATAGACGACAAGGAGTGAGGCGGGAGCTGCACCATATCTTTGCATCCAAATAAATTGCCTCTTGGCACTGGGAGAGACTGGAAATAACCACCTCACTTTATTCAACAGGAGCCTGAGATCCGGAAAAGTTGAGGGATGTTCCTGAGGTCACTGAGCTAGCGAACAGCAAGGCCAGAATTAGAAGCAACTTTCAGAGCAAGCCTATTCCATCAGACTGCTCAGTTAAATGTGTATTTGAATAATCTGGGGTTATCCAATCATGAAAGCACAATCATGACTATGTTTTTGGTAAAATGCTACTTTCCTTCTGACTATCCCACCTTACTGAAATTTTCCTTCATATTGACTAATTTCTAAGACATTGCATGGCAATCTGCTCTCTCTCTCTCTGTGTTTGTGTGTGTGTGTGTGTGTGTGAGTCGCTCAGTCATGTCTGACTCTTTGTGACCCCATGGATTGTAACCCGTCAGGCTCCTCTGTCCAAGGAATTCTCCAGACAAGAATACTGGAGTGGGTTGCAATTCTCTTCTCCAGGGGATTTCCTCACCCCAGGGTTGGAACCCAGTTCTCCAGCATTGCAGGCAGATTCTTTGTTGTCTGAGCCACCATGGAAGCCCATTCTGCTCCATTCTACTCTCAGTTTCTTCCATGGACACCACTCCACCATGATCATTCATGTTATGGATATAACTCGATGTTTTATCTCTTTCTTTGTTACGTGCTAAAAGTTCTAATTACAAACACCTCTGAGCATCACTCTCCAACAGCGTTTTTTTTTCCCAGCACCACAAACTTATTATCCTAGTTTCCATCCATTTACTGTCTCAAGAGTCCACGTGGACTTGCTGTGCCTAGGGTCTCACAAGGCCAAAATCAAGCTATCAGCTGGACTGGACTTTCCTCTATAGGCTCTGAGAAAGAATCGCTTCTGCGCTTCTGTAGCCCACACAGATTGTTGGCAAGATCCTTTTCCTATGGTTGCAGGACTGAGATCCCTGGTGTCCTACCAGCTGCCCACCTGGGGTTGCTCTCAGCAGGCAGAGACTACCTTCAGACTCTTTCCACATGGTCCTTTCCACAGTCAAAGACACCAATGGCATATCGAGTCCTTCCTGTGCTTTGAATCTGGTTTCTTTCTGCTAATAGCTAGAGAAAACACCCTCCTTTTCAAGAGCTCACATAATTACATTAGGCCCAAATATAGTTTAGTTTATTAACTAAAAAACAATTATATTGGTTGATGAAGGTCCTTATTATATCTGCAAAACCTCTTTTGCCATTGTCTTAGTCAGTGCAAGCTGCTATAAAGAGAATATCGTAGATTAGATTAAACAATTTATTTCCCACAATTTGGAAGGCTGGGAGGACCAAGATCAAGGTACAGGCAAACTGGTGTCTGACAAGATCCCCTTTCCTAGTTTGCAGACATCCCCCTTCTTATTGTACATGGCAGAGAGAAACTAAAAGAGCTCGTTAACAAAGCAGGGCAAAGGCTAATAGAGTTCTGCCAAGAGAATGCACTGGTCATAGCAAACACCCTCTTCCAACAACACAAGAGAAGACACTACACATGGACATCACCAGATGGTCAACACCGAAATCAGATTGATTATATTCTTTGCAGCCAAAGATGGACGAGCTCTATACAGTCAACAAAAACAAGACTGGGAGCTGACTGTGGCTCAGATCATGAACTCCTTATTGCCAAATTCAGACTTAAATTGAAGAAGGTGGAGAAAACCACTAGACCATTCAGGTATGACCTAAATCAAATCCCTTATGATTATACAGTGGAAGGGAGAAATAGATTTAAGGGACTAGATCTGATAGACAGAGTGCCTGATGAACTATGGACGGAGGTTCATGACACTGTACAGGAGACAGGGATCAAGACCATCCCTAAGAAAAAGAAATGCAAAAAAGCAAAATGGCTGTCTGGGGAGGCCTTACAAATAGCTGCAAAAAGAAGGGAAGTGAAAAGGAACA